>JAZKJV010007583.1:0-559970 GCA_037367405.1 Ottelia alismoides | reverse complement strand
TCATGTCAATTCTTATTCATGATTAATGTTTGTTGTCCATTCCATTCGCCATGCATATTATCATCTCCATCATATCCTTGCCTCTAATTTTTCTTATAATCAAGACTTTTGCAAAAGAAATTCATATAACATCTTTTTAATGTAATTGCTCTAGTATCTGGTACATGCACCGAGTCAAAAATCATTCATGAAAATAACCACTTCTACCAACGATCTAAGAACAATAGTCATTTCTTATCTTTTTCCTTCATCTCTAGCTTCATAAACTATATCACAAAAACGAGCATCTACAATCTCATCTTGAATAGAATTTCAATTTTTACCATCAATAATTTGAAGAATCTCTTTTTTAAACATCTGGTGACGTATATTTAGCATTTTCCGACGCATTTTCTAATACAACCTTTTTCACTTCCTCATTATAAGACGCCACAAATTTCGTTAATTCAATGAAAATTCCACAATTGGAGGAAATTGATCATTCATCATTTCTTCTGAATGCACATTCTTGTTTGTGGATGACATGAGGATATTCCCATATTATTTGATGTAGCCACGAATCTCATTCTAATGAATCATCAACATAATTATGTATCTCAATTTGTGAAATTTTAGGAGGAAGCTCATCCTCTTCAGAATTTTGAGAAGGAAGTAAATTTTCTTTACTCTTGATTTCATTCGTTGTCTTTGAAAAGTAAGTGGTGATTGACCTCTTTGACATTGTTGATCTAAAAGCACTAAATTAATGTCATAATCTCAAATATAAGTAAAATAATTACATTATCCCTAAGCATTAATTTAAAATGGGACTTAGCCATAAAATCTTTATATTACAATAATAGGCTTATCCTAATTGATATACGAAGGATGTGAATGATAAATTCAAATACTCTAGTAGTTGTTGTTCATTGCAATAGGAACTATCATCACATACTCTCCGGACGGATAATTTAATATGTTTATCTAAACTATTTATAGGATTATCTAAACTATTCATTGATAATTATGTATCGACTTAAAAGTTTTTAGTTTTGGAATTTGCATTAGGTAATTAGGGAAGCATACGGATTGGTATATCCGTTTCTGATGCACCATCTTATCTGTTGTATACATTTTGACATCTATATCTATATCCCTTCTAAATGGATACAGATATGGATATATATATATATGTATGTATATGTATCCATTTTAGGAGGTATATAGATATAGATATCACTTTGATATTCAGCAAAAATGTGTATCCGTATATCCTTTTTCATATATAAATATAGCTATAGATTTATTTTTAACTATATATAATATAATTTTGTATCTTCTTCACCATATTTGGTATATTTGTAATAATCCTAAGTAATATTTTTTGATAAAGCACTTTGGTAGTTTATGGTTACCAGGTGTAAATTATGAAAAAGATTCTTCTTTTTATACTCACAACTATTAGCATCATTATAACAATAGATTGACAACTTAAAGTATCATTCCATTCTATCACTTCTTCTATGATAGAAAAAAACTCCAACATCTACTCTAAAATATATGACAACACAAGATATAAATAAATTTATTGAGAATTGGATGGCGTGGAAATCAATATGCATATCTATTAGAGTTAATACGATTAGCATCATAAAAAATAACAAGCTAATGTGATCAAGTTTTTCATATACTTGTATGAATAATTTAATTTGCATCTATCATTGAATCAATAGAAAAATAAAAATAAATTAAAAAATATATTCGATGATGTTGATACCTGTGCGCACTTCTTGCGAGAAACAAAGGAAGGAAGGTTGACGTGGAGGTCAGGATGGTGTTGAAACGGCTACATTGTTGTTATGACACAAGAAATTGTCAGAATCTTGTATGTTCATGTTGTTGATATCAGGAAAGGAAAGATGTCATGATGGTAAATATGCTTTTTTGGAATCAGGAAATTGGATTAGATAGGGAGAATAATAGGCTTCTAAAGTCAGAAATTGGAATTCAGAAATATCAATTAATTGCAACGATGGCATTGGTCGACGGGGATGCAATCTAATAATAATAGCGAGGTGTCATTCCAATGATCACGGAGGGAGCCCATGATCACATTATCCATTGAAATTAGGGATGAGGGAAGGTATGATCTCATTCCTTAAAAATAGGGAGGGAAGGCGTGGGAGAGGTAGGCAATTTGCACAATTGCACGAGAGGACCAACGAGGGAATGCATTTGGGGGCGGTAGGCAGTCTGCACAATTGCACGGGGGGACCAACTTCACAGTTCCAAAAATTAGGGAGGGGAGCCACGAAGGAACAGAGAGGCCTGACCCTCTCCCCCTCCCTCCGCCCCTAGCAGGTAGTACAATCAAGGTGAAAGATGGATCACTCGGTACTCGAAAGGGCAAGGCAAGGAAACATCTATAGATGGCTTAGGTGAGGCGAGTGAGAGGTGCTTGGAGACTTCGCCATGCCTGGTCGAGGCTGGAGATGACTGGAGTCATACTGCCTATTTTGAAGCAGTTCCACTATAGGTTTCGGAGGATCTCATATGAACTTTGATGCAAGCGAATATCAGGTAATGAACCAAGTGGAGGTGAACTCCAAAGAATGGTGTTGGATTGCTATGAGCACAAGAGGGGTACTAGATGGTGGTTTCGATTGACCGATACAATTTCGAGAGTCGGAGATGCTCGACTACGATGGTTGGGTGGACATATATCATCTCTAAGATGTTCTCCTCAAGATCCAAATGTGAGTTGATCTGGATCGCTAAACAAAATGTTGTGGACACAAATTAAATATTTTAGATAATAATCACCATAGATATATGCAAGCAATCCATATAACAAGAACAAACACAAGAAACAAGTATTTTAACAATAAAAACCACGACCCGAGTCACGTGACTTAAGATTTCTTATTAATTGATCCAACCAACTATTCCACTATCTCGAGTTATTTCCCCACAATTAACTAAACTATTTACAGGTCCTTTGCATCACATATCAAAGTCTTTCCCATGACTTGGATCAAACTCCAAGTCCTTTGCACATCTTGGATCAAAACAACAAATATTATAATACAACAATAATGCAAAAATTACAACATTCTATAAAGCCTCAAATATAAATATGCAATATGAATATTAAAGCTAAGAAAATGTATGATGTATTAAATAATTGAATTGCAAATCGAGTGTGTAGACGTCTTGCTCCAAATATGTGTACTTGAAACAGAGAACGAGAGAGATGGCCTCGAATAGAACTTTAAGAGAGAGATGGAGGAAGGCTTCAGCTTAGAATGTGTGTTCTCAATAATGGGTATAGGACCATATTTATAGTGATGGGGGACGACCCCTCGAACATATAGCCGTTGGAAACAAATCTGAAAAGAAATAATCAAGATTCAATACACATGATCGTTCGTACGAGGAACGCAATTGATCATAATATAGCCATGGTGGGTTTCCATTCAAATTATAATCGATCATAAAAG
Organism: Ottelia alismoides; assembly: GCA_037367405.1. NCBI lineage: Eukaryota > Viridiplantae > Streptophyta > Magnoliopsida > Alismatales > Hydrocharitaceae > Ottelia > Ottelia alismoides. Next base: position 556,491 of record JAZKJV010007583.1, on the reverse strand, counting down.
ATTGTTGGTCAATCAAGGGTGATCGATGATGTCAAGTAAGTTGGACGATCGATAATGGTCGATCGAGTCAATTAGGTTGGTCGATCAGAGGCAATTGATCGATCAGATCAAGAAGGTTGATTAATCAAAAGAGCTTGGACTTAATATGCCTACACGATACACATGTATGTATGTGTGTGACATTTTACATATGCCTATTACAAATTTCTTCTTTCTTCTTCTTTCACTTTATCCATATCTTCAACTTTACCCTAGCTTTTGTACTTCAAACTTGGAGCGACTTCATAAATCAACAGACCAAGCAGTAATCACAAAGATTTGTTATCATCAAATTAGTGATACAACTAGTATTCAATAAAGATACAAATATTCTTCTCCTTTTGATTATGGCAAATAAATAAAACTTGGAGATTAACATCTCAACTTCGTCTCCCCCTTTTGACATATCAAAAATATTTAATAAAAAAATTCTTTGAAAATATTTTTTCTCCCGGATTAAAAAATACAAAAAGCCCCATCCCCTGTATTATAAAAACATTTCACCCCTTTATACATTATACATTTGAAATATACTTTAATTATTAAAATTCCATATTTTTTAGTGTACTATACGATGTATAACTAGTAGTGAAAATCATAAGATGGAAATATTGTACCATACGATCAGGGATGGTAGACATGGTATGATGGTAGCGGCAACGACCATCCATTGAGGGTGTGCCAAGATCCAATGGGATCTCTTATATCTTTTTGGCTCATAGTTTATCCAAGTTTGGGCTTTACTTCGTGTTGCTTGAGATCTTCTATACTACAATGCATGATTTGGAGTTCTTTTGTAGCTTTTTCTCAGCAGCTTTTCTCGCATTGATCTCCATCTACCGGTATAAAATTTTTGTGGTATCTCTTTTTCTTTGGATCAAACATACTTAATTTTGTAGTTTCCAACTTCAATCATTATTAGAGGATGAAGTTGCCAAATCCTTTAAATATGCACTAGCTTCCATTTTCTATTCCTGGTCAACTTTGAAGTTAAGAAGCTTTCTGATAACCTCATCCTAAGAAAGTGTATCCATATCCTTTGCTTCCACACTTGTTGGGGTTGCCCATTCGACAATAAGCAATCTGAGGAGGTTCTTGATGAGTAATGCTCCCTTTATCTCCACATTTAAATTTTGGAGTGCGTTCACAATTTATATGAAACTAGTAGACATCTCTCTGATACTTTCTCCTTCTTACTTCCTGAAGAGCTCATACCTTTGTCGTAGTATATTGATTCTACTTTCTTCACTTTGGCGTACCTTCATAGGTCATGGTGAGTCAATTCCATATTGTGTAGGTGGATCTACATGTGTATAGTTTATAAAAAGGATAGAGTGAGGGGCTGCTAATCAAACTCAATTAGCATTGCTAAGTTGACTACTCGACTAAACCCTACTTTAATCAACATTTAACCCACAATCAGATATAAGCAAGTAAACCTCAAAATTTGTGGAGTTACGATTTATTTTAACTCTACAACAAAATGTGTATAGTGTGTAAGCATGTGTAGAGTGTCGAACACAGGGAGACAAATGGTTTGTGTTTGAAAATGAATGTACATTTATTCAATTCTATGTTCATGTCCATGTCTTTATTGTTTTTGTGGGTTTTCTATTTTATATTTTTTATTTTATTTGTGATTTTGTAATTTTATTTATTTATATATTATATATTTTTATCTTTTCTTTTTATATTTTTAATTATATAATATAGGTATATAGAGAGATATATGTACAAGATAAGAGAGAGATAGAATAGATATGTATAAATAGTCCAAATATATGAAATATAGTATTTTTGTGATTTTTTATATTTTTAGATTTTTTTGCTAATTTTCTGGAATTTTTGCTAATTTTATGTATTTTTAATATCAAAAATGTCCCTAATATGGGATTATGTTATAATCAAAAATTAATTTGGGTTTTAAAAATAATAAATAAGGTCCGAAATTAACCAAATCAATTTTAGTACATAAGTAATAATATATAGATAATTATAAATAAGAAAGACATTTTTTTGGTATTTTGTGGAACTATTATATATTTTTGTGGAATTTGGAGCTTTTTAATATTTTTACTTTTACTTTTTTCTATTTTTAGGGTTTTTAATTTTCTAGACTGAATAAATATATAAATATACTATATATAAGTTTTTTGTATTTTTCAAAAAAAAATAATATTTTTTTGGTATTTTATACTTTAAACAGGGAATATATGCTCCTATTTCATATTTAATAAATAGATAAATGCTCAAAAATTTTAAACAAGTGTTGGGCATGAAAATACATGTAAAGATGCATCTATCCCTATTTTGTGGATTTTTTGAAGCAAATTAGCTATATTAAATAAATCGATAAAGATCACAAAAAATCATGTTCAGATAGAGGCATAAATGCAATAAGAATAAACATCAGGGGTTCATATGCAAATGTTCCTTAATAAAAGAACCTTTATTTAATTTTAAAGAACTCCATTACAATATACAAAATTGCAAGAGGCCTCTATGTAAAATTACAACCCTCACGTGGGACTGCACGTGAGGCGGGTAAGGACCTGAATGTAAATACAATAAAGTATGGGGGTTCATTTACAAAATTCCCAATTTTATTTACACGCTAGATTTTATTTACAACATTAAATAATAAATACAAAAAATGGTGGGGCTAGTGTGAAGTTTACCCCAAATGGCACGCAGGCGGACGACTGGATCCTCTTCGCTTAGACAATTGTTGCATCCTCGACACTTGATGATGCTTCATCGATGAGCGTTGGAGATCAGATCCAAGGGAGGATCTAACGGTCAAGGCATGGCTCCATCGGATGATGCTGATCAAAACTGGGGCTCATCTCCAGATCAGACGGTGGCTGCTCCATACGAAGAATAGGGAAGAACTCGTCTTCCCCGAACTTCGTTCGTCGATTCCTCCCTCCACCGGCACTCTTCTTTGATTGTTAATGTCTCTACATGACCGGCGAGGACGTCCGCAGCTGCTGTGGGTTTAAAGAGGCTCCAGAACCTCGAAAGGAGGCATGGCGAGCTCGATGAAGACATGTGCTCCATATACCTACAGGCGGATGTGATTCGAGCCCAAGAGGACTCCGTGAGGCGTGTGACCTGCATAGAATGAGTGAGGGGCTCGAGGGGTTTCTCCTCAACCAAAAATGAAGCTGTGAGCGCGAAGGATCAGGTGGGCGGCGTGGTCTCTGGCGAAGCGGCGGAGCGAGACCTCGATTCGCAGAACCAAAAAGGTTCTGGTTGGTCAAAGGTGACTGGGAGGTGGAGAACGTGATAGCGAAGGAAATGAGGTGGTCAGCGGGGCGGAAAAACACTAAAGGCACGGTACAAAATAACCTAACTACGCTAAAACTAGGGTCTAACAACTAATCTAAAGACATAATTAAAACACTGGAATTGGAATCTACCAAAAATAAGTAAAAATGTGCAGCTCAAACCTAGGTATTGGCCAAGGAGTAGGACCGTCGGAGTTTGTGGCCGTGGGGCACCTCCTTCATCCTCAAGCTACCAGACCTTCAGCGATACACCATCTGTCACATGGTAACCTTGGTCGAAGTCGGGAGCTCCAGGGCTAGGGAAATGATCAAATTTTGAAATGGAGGTGAAGGCTTTTATTTATGCTTATGCTCGAGTACCGTTATTAATCGTCCAATATTAATAAATCAGGGTTATATACAATAGATCTAAGGCAGGGGCATGTATCTACATAGATCCGAGAATATTTTGTCTGAAGGACGCGAGTGTGATAGATGGAATGTATGGCCGGGAAAAATGGAGGAAAATCGGGAGACAGGACATCTGCATCACTTAAGATAGCTGGAGGTCAAGTTGACCGAGGTCAACTTTTGGCGTGCCCTGATTGGGCCAGATCAACCCGCTATAGGACAAAATTGTAGGTTAATTCGAAAATAATTATTTATAAATAATAAATATTATTAATTTGTTCTGTATATGAAATAAAATTTGTTTATTATTTAATGTAGTATTTTATTATGATTTTTATTTATTTTTTGATGTATTTCATTACAAGATTATTTTTAATAGCATATTTATAGGTATATTTACCTGTATTTTGTACATTTTTATTTTTATTTTATATATTTGAATTTATTATTTTATTCTTTTATTTTATATATTTATAACTTATTTTGTGAGTATAAATATATTTTTGTTTTATTTTTATGATGTTATTTCTGTATTTAAATCAATAGGGATGTATATTATATAGGTATATTCATAGGTATTTTAGCTATGATTTACGTATACTATTTTATTTTAATGTATTTTATTGAGTTTATTTTATTTTTATATGTTTAATAGAATATGTATATTATTTACAATAACAAAAAAATATAAAAGAATTAAAGAATAAAAGAACATATTTCCTTTTATTTATATACACATAGAAACATGGGTCTTTTGTCTATGTATTTTACATAAACTTATTTTATTTGAGGTTTTCTTTTTGGTTTACTCCTAATTTCAATATGTACATGTATTATGTATACTATTTACAAAATTCTAAAAATATTAATTTGTAAAAATAATGAACAATGAATATAATGAATATTTTAATCGGGTAAACTATACAGTTGGGGTCAAAAACCTATCTTCCACATATCAACTCTAAAAATTATAAAACCACCTTCACTAAATAGCTCTTGAAAAGTTATATATAATTAGAGTGATTTTGCTATGTTTTGAGTTTTTATTTGAGTGATATGAGTCTGTGAAGTTTGGTTTTTGGCTTTTTATTTCGTGTATAAAATGTAGACAATATATTATTTTTGTACAAACTTAATTTTATATTTTTATTTACATTATTAACTACAACTTTTATGCACAAAATGTTTTTATTTGATGAATAAATAATAAAGAATAAAATAGGTGTCAAAATGCATATTTAATGAATAAATAAATGAGGTATTTATTCTATTTTTGGCCCTTATCTCCCCCTACTTTATTCCTTGTCGACCAATTCAATTCTGGACTTGGTCTCGAGGTTAGGGTCATAAAATATTTGCAATATTTTATTCCTTTTTCTTTTCTTCTCTTTATTCTTTAATTTTGGCATTAAAAACCTTATTTTATGTGCAATTAATATAATAAAAAAGGAATGCTATTATGTACAAATTAATGTTATTTACATGCATTTACTGGGGTTTTTAAGGCCAAAATGATAGAATAAAGGTGATGAAATGGGGATTCATCACCCCCCTATACTTGCCTTTGCTAGTCCCTTGCAAATACTTATGCAATAAGTACAAAAAGAATAAAGAATAAGAAGAAAAGGAAAAGCAAAAATAAAGAGTAAAGAATAAATGGAATTGAGCTAAATAATTAAACTCAACTGTATAAAATCAAAGTTTGGAGCTCAGGTTAGACCTAATGTGAAAATGTGTGTGGAACCTGGTTGGGAACTAAACATAAAGCACAACAACCTTCGAGAGTTACAGGACTCGGTTCAAATCCCCTCAATAGCCAGGTCAGAACTAGCCTACATCATACGCAAACCCTTATGACTATGAAGCTGACTTGTACAGTGTAAGTGATGGTGGCTCTCCCCAACTGAAATGACAAAGAGATTGACTTCTCCAGAAAGACAACCCAATGATTCCCTAATCCAGCCCTCTACCCTCGAGAAGCAGGGTATTCCCTTCTAAGTTTAAGTGGCATCCAACTCAAGAGGAGGAGGTGGAGAAAAGAATTGACGGTAGCCAGTGTAGCTACTTATCGTGGGATGCAAGACCAGTGTAGTCAAGTCATCCAGCTGCAGGCTCACATGGTATACTTTGATGCTCAAGCTAGCTTATTTCCTATAAGCTAGCTTATTTCCTATACAACATATATACATACTCTGGCAGGCATTTTATTTTTATTTTCAAGCCTGTCCACTTTTTTGGAATGTTTTTTTCTCAATTTTTTCTTTTCTTTTTCAAACATACTATTCACAGCAGCATTTACATAAGGAGTTTTTCTTCTTGAGCAAGAAGACTATCCCTCTTTTGAAGCTTTATTGCAACCCACACTCTCCTGTCTTTAGTGAGGTGCGGTAAGGTCCAACTAAGCTCCAATCTTCAACTTTACTCGAACTAGTTCAATGATTCAAACTCAATGGAAAACAATGAATGCCATGGAAATGCTATTTACAAAAGAATGTTTTTATTATGCAAATTTATAGAAGAATTTTCAAAAAGATTTTCAAAATAAAAAGAATGTTTTCCAAAGAATAGCAAATTTTGAAAAGAATTTTTGAAAAGAATTTGGGCAATAATAATAATATATATACAGCTATTAATAGGGCGTGTCCCTTTTATTTACAAAGAATTTTATGAGTTAAAGATTTTACCAATTACTTGGTATTTATTTTCATAGGTATATATGTTTAAAGAATTATTACTATTTTTATTATTTTATTTATTATTATTATAATTATTAATTTGATGTATATATTCCTCAAACTTATTTGAAAAATGTTTTCAAATAATTTTGAAAAATATAGTACAAATTTTTGCAAATATTTACAAACATTTGAAAGCCTATTTTGCAAAGATTTTTCAACTCATATATATACATTTTTTCAAAATATTTTTACCATCATTTTCCAAACATTTGCAATTAGGTTTGCCAAATGTTTTTATTTCACACAAAGAAAAAGAATTTTTCAATCAAAATATCTTTACAAAGGTTGAAAACATCTCAGAAAAAAGTTTTACAAACGGGTCACACCATTTTTCAAATCATTTTGCAAAACATTTTAACCTGATTTATTAATCAGTATATATAAGAATTGTTGAGGAATATATACATCTTTTATTAATAAATTTAATGAATTGTTTGTCAATATAGTATTTTTAGCCATAATTATTAATAATATGAAAGTATGAGTTATGGCTAAAGTATATACAGAGTATATATGACCCCCCTATACTTAGCATGAGCTATGTCCTCATAGATCGAAAAGAGAAAGAGAAGACATAACTCGTACTGAGTATAGAAAAGCCTATACTACAAAGACTAAATAAAGAATGAAAGAATGAATATATAAATGAATAAGAAGGTGACCGACCACCCTATACTTAGGATCATGTAATCCAAAGTATAGTAGACTGTACACAATGCAGGGAGGTTCACGGGTGGGATTAGACAGATCTAAGAATGAACGAATCAGAGGTGAACACCCTCTATACATAGGAAGAAGTATGTCCTAAGTACAAAAAACTAACACCAAGGGGCAACACCTTTTATGTAGATAAAGAAAGTTGAAAAGGAAAAGAAGAAAAGAAGAAAACACACACACACACACAAACACACACACATACACACAGATATATATATACACACGATAAGATCATGAAGAATGTACGTGTCACTCCCACTATACATAGGGTGAAATATCCCTAAGTATAGGTAACAACAGGATTGACGAAACTAAACGAGGAAAGAACAACGCGGTGCGTGCCTCCTATATTTAGGACAAGGTACGTCCTAAGTATACTCACAAAGATATGGCGATAGATCTGGGGCACACGTAACATGCGAGAGAAAGAAGGAATAAAAACACACATATATATAACAAGTAAAGACTGATGAGGTACAAGACGGTATCTGGTAAGCGAGTACCGTGCTCTTGTCATCGTCTCCGTTTGTGAACGAGGACACAGTCATATAGTGAAAATACACCCGGGTATGCACTCAAGTGGGTGTCAGCTACCGGGGAATAGAGATCGAAAACTAAGGATAGGACTGGTAGCGTCAATCGGATCATTGGCTCGTACGGACGGAATGTGAGATCATAGTCGATACTATATTTCCTGGAGGAAGAAAGAATAGTACGGGCTCCTCCAAGTCAATCATGGTCTCCGAAAAGCTGTATAGATTTGAAGAACAGGATATTCTTAGTATAGAGACGTGACATCCGGTGGTCATAGAATCAGAAGGTCAACAGAACACGCTGAAATGTCATGGGACAAGGCTCAACCTTGCAAGGGACTTCAAGATGAGCGGGATCAGAGAATTGTCAGAAGACTCGGCTCCGTGCTCCAACAGAAAGGAGACACAACCAGGGAGGAGACCGAGTACCAAAATCAGCAGAAGCGACTTCGTGTCCTAACAGAGAGAAGACACCAGTAGTGATGTTGAGCACATAAAATATGATGTACTCTCCCGCAGATAACCCTCGGGGAGTAGTACATGCTAGTCAATGAATAATCAGAATAGAGGCTCACCCTAGCGAGGGTCGTCAAGGTGAGAGTGCTCAAAAGAGCCTGATCCATCAAACGGATCACATGAATGGTTTCGATAGGTGACAGATCGACTACCAGCATAAGAGACCGACAAGTCAAGAAAGTGTGGCAGCGTCCTGCAGAAAACCCTCGGGGAGCATACTGCCAACTATGCACTAAATAATCAGAAAAAGATGGCTCATCCTTGCGATGACCATCAAGGATAGCAGACTCAAACGTGTCAAGTCAAATGGGTCCCAAGATCCAATAGATCAGGCAACCCTCAAAGCAATGGGGACCGAAAGCATGTTAGACGACTCGGCTCCGTGCTCCAACAGAGAGGAAACATAATCAGAAAGGGAAACCGATCGTAAAGATAGTGTTGCATTTTCCCGCAGATAGTCCTCGGGGAACAATGTAAGCTAATCAGGGAATAGTCAGATCAGATCTCATCCTTGCAAGGGTCGTCAAGGAGAGCGGACTCAAAGGAGTCGGTCAAAATGGTCTCTGTAGACGACAGATCGCCTACCAGCAGAAGAGACTGCAGATATAGCAAGGTGTCATAGTCTCTCACAGATAACCCTTGGAGAGCATATGAACTAGGAATGGAATAATCAGAAAAGTGGAGCTTATCCTTGCGAGGACTGTCAAGGAGAGCGAACTCCGATGAGTCTCTGAATGGCCTCGTGTACTGACAGACTGGTAACACAATCAGACAAAGAGGCCAAATAGTCATATCAGATGATACGATTTCGTACCCCAACAGAGTGGCAGTATAGCAGTGAGTGAAACCGATCGTAAAGAATGTGTTGCATCCTCCCGCAGACAGTCCTCGGGGAGTGATGCAAACTAGGTCAATCTAGTCTCGGGATTGCTAGCAACTCATCTCAGGTCCTCAAGATCATTCAATCATACGAAGGGCATAAGATCGTGTAAGGGAGACAATAATCAGGTAAATTACAATACATCCCTCAGATCAATCCAACCTAGCTGAGATGACCCAAAAGTTAATCAGGAATCCTTTGGGTGCCATAGGTGGACAATAGAATCAGGATATCGAGGATGGGCTAATCAAAGAGATGAGAGATCATGCAGGTTTCACACACCATCGCTATCAAACATAAACCAAGATATTGAGTCAGCTCTCAAAAGTAAGATGGTTGGAACCTCAAAAGAAATAAATCAATCAATACTCATGAAATCATCATCGAATCATCAACATAGATCACATTCTCAATCCGATGTGCGATATCTAAATCCTCAATAAAGAATCACACCTAATGATCGTGCATCATCAAAAATCCTCAACAAGTTCCTATGCACAACGCAAAAGTCAGATCCACCAAGTCAATCTCAGCATCCTCAACACATGCCTGCCTTACTCCACTAATCAGTGTAAGTCAAAAATCCTTCATGCGGGCCATCTTTGAAAGCACAGCAATCTCGGGTGATATAAGAGATGATACAGGGGAACACAAGGAGGGTGGGTGAGAAGCGAGACGAAAGAATCTGGCGAAGATGATTGAGCTCAAGTGCCAATATCATGACTCTCAATGCAAAATGAAGAGATATATGTATAAGATGGTAGAGAGACTCAAAGATGAAAAATGCATGACTCACACGAATGGGACCGATAACTCAATGAGATAAGAATGTAAATAGACACCAAGTCACAATCAATACACCAAGCAAACCCCCGATTCACCTACTCAACACAGTGAAGACCGAGATGTGGTCTTTTTATCTTGTCGAGTTTAGAGTTAGGTGATCATATAAAGTTGTACACACTGGAATTAGGCTTTGGGATTGGGGCACTAATCTTTAGCGTGTACGTAGAAATAAAATGCTCAAACAAGGAGGGGGTTGCTCTACCCAAGACAAGGGATCCATTACATTTTATTTTAGGTCCAATAGAGTTAGCAGTCCTGATTTTATTTTAGTTACCGTTGTTTTTGTTATTTTTCAATGCACGTGCCTGACAGGGTTCCAATTTCCAATATTCTTCCTAGGTTGGTAAAAACAGAGGGAGAAGGTCGGAAAAGCCATGCAAGTCAGAAATCGATTATGCATGCTAAATAAGAAGACTTACAGTGCCTCCAGCTTTCTCCATGCGGGATGCGTAACAGAATTGAAACCTATGCTATATGTGAATGCAAGCTGAAGAAATCGCCCTAAGTGAGGATGATATTAGCGTAAAGAATATTAAATCGAAGTTGACTAAGTCCCAAATCATATCTATAGGTACATGCATATATATTAGGGTCTGGGCCTTAGTCTACGTCAAGAAATCCTGAGGTAGGTCTTATTCACACAAAATAATAAAAATAAAATAAAATAAAGAAAAGTCATCGAGGCCCCCGAGGGAGCAATTCCTCGGGCAATGGACCTTGGGAAGTCGGAGTGTCTCTGAGAGTCCTGTATTATTACATGCCAAAGTCACTCTCTCACATAAATATACATGAAAATAATAAGAATACAAAAATGGTTGATTCTTTGCAAAAATTCTCCTCTATTTTCCTTTGGTGCTCTCTCCTGTCGGCCAGATCTGAAAGCCGACCCTGCCTTGCTTGGGTGCACAGGTTCTCTAAGGAGATCCTCTGTCATGTGGTGGTCCCTCGCATCAAAGATAAAGAGAGAAGCGGTCAGAACAAGCACAATAAATATAAATAAATAAATAAATAAATGGACAAGTATGGACAAGAGAAAAGAATCGAATAAATATAAATAAATAAATAAATATATCCCCAAACGACGTTGCTCCCCGGCAACGGTGCCATTTGATAAAGAGGGTAGAGTGAGGGTCTGCTAATCAAACTCAATTAGCATCGCTAAGGTGACCGCTCGACTAAACCCTACTTTAATCAACAACTAACCCACAATCAGATATAAGCAATTAAACCTCAAAATTTGTGGAGTTAAGATTTATTTTAACTCTACAGCAAATAGTGTATAGTGTGTAAGCATGTGTAGAGTGTCAAACATAGGGAGACGAATGGTTTGTGTTTGAAAATGAATATACATTTATTTAATTCTATGTTCATGTCCATGTCTTTATTGTTTTTTAGGGTTTATAATTTTATAATTTTATAATTTTATATTTTATTTTTGATTTTATAATTTTTATTTATTTTTATATATTATGTATTCTTTATATTTTCTTTTTATATTTTTAATTTTATAATATAGGTATATATAGAGAGATATATGTACAAGATAAGAGAGAGATAGAATATATATGTGTGTATAAATAGTCCAAATATATTAAATATAGTATTTTTGTGCTTTTTTATATTTTCTAATTTTTTACTATTTTCTGGAATTATTGCTAATTTTTATGTATTTTTAATGTAAAAAATGTCCCTAATATGGAATTATATAATAATCCAAAATTAATTTCGGTTTTAAAAATAATAAATAAGGTCCAAAATTACCTAAATCAATTTCAGTACATAAGTAATAATATATAGATAATTATAAATAAGAAAGACATTTTGTTGATATTTCATAGAATTTTTATATTTTTTGGTGGACTTTGGAGTTTTTAATTTTTTACTTGTTTTTCTATTTTTAGAGTTATAATTTTTTGAACTCAATAAATATATAAATATACTATATATATTTTTTGTATTTTCAAAAATATTTTTATATTTTTTGGTATTTTATACTTTTAACAGGGAAAATATGCTCCTATTTCATTTTTAAAAAATAGATAAATAATCAAAAATACTAAACAAGTGTTGGGCGTGAAAATACATGTCAAGATGCATTTATCCCTATTTTTGTGGATTTTTTGGATCAAATTAGCTATATTAAATAAATCGATAAAGATCAAAAAAATCATGTCCTAGTAGGGGCATAAATGCAATACGAATAAACATCAAGGGTTCATCTGCAAATGTGCCTTAATAAAAGAACCTTTATTTAATTTTAAAGAACTCCATTACAATATACAAAATTGCCAGGGTTCTATGCAAAATTACAACCTCACGTGGGACTGCACGTGAGGCAGGGAAGGACCTGAATGTAAATACATAAAAGTATGGGGGTCCATTTACAAAATTCCCAATTTTATTTACACGCTACATTTTATTTACAACATTAAATAATAAATACAAAAAATGGTGGGGCTAAGTGTGAAGTTTACCCCAAATGGCATTCGGGCGGACAACTGGATCCTCTTCATTTAGACACGTGTCGCATCCGTGGCGCTTGATGACGCTTCACCGATGAGTGGTGGAGATCAGATCCAAGGGAGGATCCGACGGTCGAGGCATGGTTCCATCAGATGGTGCTGATCAAAACTAGGGCTCCTCCCCCGATCAGACGGAGGCTGCTCCTTACGAAGAACAGGGAAGAACTCGTCTTCCCCGAACTTTGTTCGTCGATTCCTCCCTCCACCGGCACTCTTCTTCGATCGTCAATGGCTCTACATGACCGGCGAGGACGTCCGCAGCTGCTGGGGGTCTAAAGAGGCTCTAGAACCTCGGAAGGAGGCATGGCAAGCTCGATGAAGATGGGACCTCCAGGTACCTACAGGCTCATGTGATTCGAGCCCAGGAGGACTCCGTAAGGCGTGTCACCTGCACAGAACGAGTGATGGGCTCAAGGGGTTTCTCCTCAACCAAAAATGAAGCTGTGAGCGCGAAGGATGAGGTGGGCGATGAGGTCTCTAGCGAAGTGGCGGTGCAAGACCTCGATTCGCAGAACCAAGAAGGTTTTGGTTGGTCAAAGGTGGCTGGGAGGTGGAGAACGTGATGGGGAAGGAAATGAGGTAGTCAGTGGGTGGATATACACGTGAGGCACGGTACAAAATAACCTAACTATGCTAAACCTAGGGTCTAACTACTAATCTAAAGACATAATTAAAACACTGGAATTGAAAACTACCTAAAATAAGTAAAATGCGTAGCTCAAACCTGGGTATTGGCTAAGGAGAAGGACCGTCAGAATTGGTGGCTGTAGGTGCACCTCCTTCATCCTCAAGCTACTAGACCTTCAAGGATAGACCATCTGTAACATGGTGATCTTCTTGGTCGAAGTCAGGAGCTCTAGGGCTAGAGAAAAGACCAAATTTTGAATTGGAGGCGAAGGCTTTTATTTATGCACATGCTCTAGTACCCTTATTAACCGACTAATATTAATAAATCGGGGTTATATACAATAGATCTAAGGCAGAGACGTGTATATACATAGATCTGTGAATATTTCGTCTGAAGGACGCGAGTATGATAGATGGATGGTATGGCTGGGAGAAATGGCAGAAAATCGGGAGACATGATGTCAACGTCACTTCAGACAGCTGGAGGTCAAGTTAACCGAGGTCAATTTTTGGTGTGCTCTGATTGGGCCAGATCAGCCCGCTACAGGGAAAAACTGTAGGTTAATTCGAAAATATATTTTTATAAATAATAAATTATTTTATTAAATTTGTGTATAAAATAAAATTTATTTTTTATTTAATGTAGTATTTTATTATGTTTTTTATTTATTTGTTTATGTATTTTATTACAAGTTTATTTTTAATAGCTTATTTATAGGTATATTTACCTGTATTTTGTACATTTTTATTTTTATTTTATATATTTTTATTATTTTATTCTTTATTTTATATATTTATACCTTATTTTTGTGAGTATAAATATATTTTTGTTTTATTTTTATGATGTTATTTGTGTATTTAAATAAATAGGGATGTATATTATATAGGTATATTACCTATGATTTATGTATACTATTTTATTTTATTTTATTATGTTTTATTTTAGTTTTATATTTTAATAGAATATGTATATTTTTTACAATATTATAAAAATATAAAAGAATTAATGAATAAAAGAACATATTTCCTTTTATTTATATACACATAGAAATATAGGTATTTTGTCTATGTATTTTACATAAACTTATTTTATTTGAGGTTTTCTTTTTGGTTTTCTACTAATTTCAATATGTATATGTATTATGTACATTATTTACAAAATTGTAAAAATATAAATTTGTAAAAATAATGAACAATGAATATATTGAATATTTTAATCTGGTAAACTATACAATAGGGGTCAAAAACCTATCTTCCACAGATAAATTCTAAAAATTGTTAAACTACTTCATTAAATATCCCTTGAAAAGTTATATACAATTAGTGGTGATTTTGCTATGTTTTGAGTTTTTATTTGAAAGATATGGGTCTGTGAAGTTTGGTTTTTGGCTTTTTATTTCGTGTATAAAGTGTACAAAGTATATTATTTTTGTACAAACTTAATTTTATCTTTTTATTTACATTATTAACTACAACTTTTATGTACAAAATATTTTTAGTTGATGAATAAATAATAAAGAATAAAATATGTGACAAAAATACATAATTAATGAATAAATAAATGAGCTATTTATTCTATTTTTGGCCCTTATCTCCCCCTACTTTATTCCTTGTCGACCAATTCCATTCTGGACTTGGTCTTAGGGTTAGGGTCATTAAATATTTGCAGTATTTTATTCATTTTTCGTTTCTTCTCTTTATTCTATAATTTTGGCATTGAAAACCTTATTTTATGTGCGATTAGTACTATAAAAAAGGAATGCTATTATGTACAAATTAATACTATTTACATGCATTTGCTGGGGTTTTTAAGGCCAAAATGATATAATAAAGGTGATGAAATGTAGATTCATCAATAGTCTATTGAATTCTTCCATGCCTTGGAGTTATTTATAGCTAAATTCTTCTCCTTGTCGGTGGTGATGGTGCACTTGGACCTTCGATATTTACTCTCAGTGGCGTTGCATATCTCGTATCCCATACTGTTCTAAATGAATATGCACGGGGATCTTCCAAAAAGGAAATTGAGTACCAGCAAACAATGTATTTCTTACATTGGATTGTTCTTTGTTGGTGTTGGTGATGGCGATCATTATGTGGATTTGAGTTACTTCCTCTGTGTGAACCAGGATCTGTTACCAAATGTGAGTTCCTCTAGATTGTTAAACAAAATTTTATAGCTAACATATAAATATCACAGATAATAATATAGATCTACACAATCAATCCACAAAACACAAACAATGACAAGAGATAAGTAAGTTAATGTAGAAACTCCACTGGGTAAAAACCATGACCTAAGTCCCATGGCATAGAAAATCTGATTGAACAAGTCAATCAAATATTGTGCTATCTCGAGTTATTTCCCGATAGATAACTCAATTGTTTACAGGTGTTTTGGATCACACACTATGGTCTTTCCCACAACATGGATCAGACACCAAGTCCTTTGCACATCTTGAATCAAACACCAAGCATTTAACAATAAACTAAAGATCACACAAATATTTAAAGCCTCAAATATAAATATGTAATGTGAATAATGAGCTCAAGAAAATGCATGATGTAATAAATAATTGAATCGTAAATTAAGTATGTAGGCAACTAGCTTTTAAGATGTGATACGCGAGAGAGATGACCATGAATAGAGCTTTGAGAGTAAGAGAGAGGTTTTGACTTAGAATGTGTTCTCAACAATGGATCTAGTGTCCTATTTATAGTGGTGGGGATGATCTCTCAAAAATATAACCTAGAAACAAATCTAGAAAGAAATAATCAAGATTCAATACACATGATATCCCATACAAGGAAGATGGTCATCCAGCTCAAGTTAATTGATTATATAGATCAAGGATTCGATCATAATATAGTCGTTGAATGTCTCCATTCAAATTCCCATCGATCATAAAATGTAGATGGTCAATCGAGGGTGATCGATCAAGTTAAGTGAGTTGTTCGATCACTAGTGGTCGATCGAGTCAAGTGGGTTGGTCGATCATATGCAGTTGATTGATTAGATTATAAAGGTTGATCGATTAATAGACCTTGAACTTAATATGCCTACATAATACACAAGCATATATATTTCAGACTTTTTACATATGGCTATTACAAAAATTTTCTTTCTTTTCTTCACTTCATTTACAACTTTCAGCTTGTCCACAACTTTTGTACTTCAAACTTAGAGCGACTTGTCTTGAAATATGCAGAGTTATTTGTACACAAAGATTTGCTATCATCAAAATATTGATACAATTAGCATGCAATCAAGATACTAACATTAAAGACCTCTGGCAAAGGGTAGGATAACTGTTAGAGTAAGGGTTAAATGGAGGTCTAGTGCATGGATAAAATGATGGACCTAATCTCGATCTTGTACAATGATATGGATGGAGTTAAAGAGGATGGGTAATGAGTAAGGAAGAGGCAATACGTGTGTTCGAGGTACTCAAATGAAGAAGATGGGGGCTGGGGATTTGGAATAGATCAACAAAGATATGGGAAGAAGGGGAGGATGAAGAAAATGGAGGAAGAAGAAGAAGAGGGGAAGAAGAGATAGAGTTTTGCCTAGAAGTTGGGTATGTATCACATGAAGGAATCGATGCTTGATGGAGCACTAGAAAATCTTATTCGAAGAAGTGGTGCACCTTCTAAGCTTAGCAATGGAAAATGGATAAACTAAAAAAAACTAAGAAACTTTGCATCTCGCTGGAGTTGAAGCATCCGTCTTCACTCGTTGAAGTCACCGGTGTCACCAATGTCCCTCAGAGCTGGTGGTCAATTCTCTCCCAAATGGAAGATAACGATAACTAGTGCTAGGGCTTGGGTTTTTTATGTGAGTAGTTAGGGTTTGGAAGATAGAGAATAAAGTGGGGGCAACAACTAAGGAGAGTAGATGGAGAGGTTGTCGATGCGGGGATCTATCAACATAGAAGGGGTTGGTGGTTGGTGCGACTTCATGGGAGATAGTTCGGATTGTGGGAGAAGTATGATGGGGTTGTTGTCCTGATGGTCCATCCACACCTGCAAACTTCAGTTACGAAATTTAGGTCTCAAGTTTTAATCCATTGCAGGCTCGTCCACAAGAGTAGCCCCGCATCACAACAACACACCCACTTCCTTTTCTTCCCCGCTGACAGAAACCCTCCAATCACCAAGTGGCTGGGAAGAGAAGATGGATACTATTGACATCAAAATACGCATACAGATCCAAAATATAGTCTTATTTTTCATGCATGTAGTTTAAATGAAAATAAAATATAAAATACATTTCATATATCATTTAATATCCCTAATCCAGAAAAAATACAAATTTCTCTATTACATAGTTTGGGTATCTTTTGGATAAATAGGAAGTTAAATGCACTACCACTAGGTTTTTTGTTTTTTTTCATATTTTTATTTACCACAAAATACATTTTTGAAATAAAAAAATTCTTAGGATTCATTAAGTACAAGGATACTTTTATCTCATTTTCATGATAGATTTTGATCATGGAAATCAAATTTTTTTAAAAAATCCTATATATTGGTATATATCATGGTTTGAAAAGCACATTTCATATTATTCATTTGCACATCATCTGCATATTACATATCATTATCATTCGTATCACAATCTTTAAAATAAATAATCATAAAAAATAATCTTGTGAAATTAGAGTGCTTGATAGTCTAGATTGTGATTAGCCCGCATCATTTGCCTCTACGTGTTCGGCCAAGGGTATGCCCAAAAAAATATTAATAGACCTCATCATTTAAATTCACTAAACATATGTGTTGTTTTAGAATTGGTCTAAAATATCGAGTTGCAGCCCCATTAGCTAATTAACAAAGGAATTTAGAGCTTTTTAGAGAGGAGCATGAAATTAGGTAATTGTATATGAATTTAGATAACAAAAATTTAATATTAATACAATTTTTTAATAATATGTTGTTGAGAATTATATTTTAAAACATATTAACTCTTTAATACAAAAACTAATTGTTTATACGAAGCAACATTGTCAATGATTTATCTTTTTGGAAAATTTAAGCCTTCATATTTTCTTTTATTTGCTTTCACTAAAAAAAATTATAATTTTAGGTAATAAAGATATCACCTTAACATCAAAATTTTAATTTAGAAATATTTAAATGCCCATTATACGAAAATCAAGTTTACAAAATAATTAAGTACTTGCCTTAATCCGACGACAATAAATAATGTAAGGAGAATAACCTGAAAATAACAATATACGAAGCAAACCTTATAGACTGAAATTGAAGTTCTGATTAGCAAGAGAATGGAGAGAAGAAGAGAGAAGAAGATTTTATAAGAAAGGAAAAAGAAGATGCGAAGAAGAACTGGAGATCCATCGTCAGGAGAGCTGATGAGGAACTCTGCCTTGATCTGATCGTCATTTGTCATTTTCCTCCACCACATTTGAAGGATCTTCCCTCAAGGAAACACCTTGATTTCTATATATTAGTTATGTGATAAGTCGAATCAAATTTACTATTGAAATCGATCACCTAAAAACTCAATATAAGATGTTCGAATCATTTGGCGATGAATTTACGTGGACATACTTGGTGAAACATCGAATAGCAAATGGCTCCTTTGACGCCAGCAGGTGAACATGATTAGGTCATATGTTTGTACATTTACAGCATCTCACCAATGCAATTTTGAGAATTCTTAAGGCACGCAGAAACATTTTGAGAATACGATTGAGCCCCCTGCAAGAGTTATTTTTGCGACAACTTTAGATCTTCTTCTTATACTTGTATCCATAGACATGGACTCACATTTGGACACTCTATTAGTATTTACATGCCAAATTTTCTAGGGAGTTAGTCTACTTTACCAGTATCATTTCGAGTCGCTTCTCTTGAGTTTGTCATATCGCTTTGGTTTTTGAGGAGAAGTCATTATAGTTTTGAAACTTTTTGAGAGTTGTTTCGTGAGTGTTTTTTTTCACTACACACTGACTCCACTAACACTCTCATTTCTCCTTACTATATAATATCATATATATACTTTTATCTCCTATTATTACTATATAATGAATCACTTTGAAAAATATTTTTCTTGATTTCAATATTTAAAATATAACAACATTAAAATAAACAAAATAAAAATCTAAAAAATAGTATAATATTATATACAGTGCCTATTATATTGTATCATTACCTTCTTCTTTTCATAAATATATATGGTCTGTTAATGATGATGAAAAACATAAATTATATTTCTCTTATACACGATTTCAAAGCATCCATGATGTATTTTTCAATCGAGAATTTAAGCATAATAGAAAGATTGATCGTTTTTTATGTAGTGCTCCTTTAAATCATTAGTATAGGGACTTCAACGCCTAGATAGAGGTCTCATGATTGATTTAGATAGCAAATCACGATACACTATCAAATAACTAAGCATGTAAGTAATGATATTACTCAGGTAAATAACTATTTCACTTATAAAGCTATAGAAACTAGATAAGCACATAAGAAACCTACAAAGACCTAAGTCCAAACACATTAACTTAAGTGACATAATTATGATATATTTTTGTTCAATTTTAGGTTAATATTCAAGTCCAATTGTAGTGCAAATAAGGACATAAATAAAATGAAATAAAATGAAATGTAAATATTTATGAAAGACAATAGAAGTAGATAAAACATAGAAATAAAGTCAATAAATATATAAAATAAAAGCATGGTTTAATAGTAAAAAAATATTTTAAAAATAAAGGATATGCAAGTATAAGAGTTTAAAATAACTTCAAAATATTAGTGGATTGATTAGAGTGACTAGCCAACTACTTCATATACTTTGGATTTTGGAAGCTTTCGGTTAACTGATGCATGGTGGTAGTAAATTGCTGGACCGATCAATTAATAATGAAAAATACTCTATTAATTAATCCTAGTGTTGGTGCGAAACTAGGAGTTGACATAGTCGACTAGTTACAAAATCAACCGATAGAATTGTGGCTCTATTAATGGTGATGGAGCTTCTAGTAGGGTGATAGCAAGGCATTTGTTGTCGATGATGAGATTAACTCATAGCTATCAATAGGGAGTCATACCTTTTGGATGTAATGTAAATAGTCCTTTTGCATGCCTGAGACCATCGATAAACTTTACATCTTGATTTTTCATGATGTTTATTGTTGAGGTGGTGTTTGGTCAATTATAATGATATAGAGACCAAGGCGAGAGGCTCTCAAAGTGGGTAGTCAAGTAAGAAAGGCATGTGAAAAGGAGATTAGCCAATAAAAATGGCCATTCCTGACTTTTGCAAAACTTAATGAAGAAAAAAATGGGTAGGTTAGGCAAAAGTAGTCAACTGATCGGAAAGGTAAGCTTGCTAAGAGGGAGCTAGTCGATTTATCAAGATAATCATTTGATTAGTATTGTGGAAAAAAGGGTTGTGTTTCTTGGTTGAGATTTGTGTATAGAAGGACTAAGACAATCTACCAGGTAGTAGATGTGTGGTTGTCCATACATGTAAACAATATAAATAAACACATACTGTAACTGTGAACGACACATGTAAAATTAGTGTACTTAAATTTTGATGTGCCACATGTTTATTAACGTACTTTTGGCTTTTGGTGGGCTTACATCTGCAGGATGTTCAATGAAACATGTCTAAAATGTATGTAGTACATATTGATTAAAAGCAAAATATGAATAAATGAAATAGAAATATGTTCAGTATTTTCTTAATTCAAGCATGTTAATGTGATGAATATGTCATTTATTATGTTTTCTAGAGTCTATTTCACAATCAATTATATGGACTTTAAGTTTTCTCATTCTCTTACTTCCTCGATCATCTGTAATCATGTCATGGATGGGCTTATATGAAGAACGGTCCAATGACCGCATTGTCACGAACCATCGATGACGGTTACACGGCCGACGGTTGCGGTGACCGGGTCTCACGGAGGACCAAAATCATGGGCATTGCGAGAGGGCGGACTTGGCGAGGGCATACACCCTATATAAACCTCCCCATAGGGAGGGGAAATGCATCGATCTAAGAACCACCTCACCATAGGAAGCCCTCGCCCATTACCTATCTCTATTCCTCTCTCTATCTCGTTCTCTCTCGTATCTAAGACATAAAGGCATACCTCGTCGATGTCTCCCTTCACTGGTATCAGAGCTCAGCCCTCGATCGTCGTCTTCGCCGACGCAGCCAGCTCTCTCCTTGGCTGCCACCATAGGCGATCGGCTGTGTGTGACGGGTGTCTTTGAAAAAAAGACCTGCCACCCTAATCCCTGGAAACACTAAACCCTAAAAGGGGTTCGAGGTAATTATTCTAAAAACCCCCTGCATTCTGTTCGTTTTTTAAAATCTATCCCAGTATTTTGAGCCAATCATGTGATTGCCTTTTTTTTGCAAAAGTTGTAAGAAAACTTATACATAATATCATTAACTTGTGATAGTTTGGTCACGTAAATAGACTTTACGTACTTTTTTTTGTCTTGTGTTGATTGAATTAAAAAGATAATTTTAATATTTGACACCCTTTTTTTAATAAATTCATTCATCTACTTATTATTATTAAGAATATATGTGAAAGTTATAAAAGTGGACATGATTATTGTTATTGTTGTTATTGAAGTTTGAAAAGGGTGAAATAAAGGGGAGGGAAGTTTTAAGGGGCAAGAGAAGTTGTTTTTAAAATCTATCGTGCTTAGCTTAAAAGGGCAACTGTTTTTTTATAGCATTTTTTTGACTAAGTTTTTTTAATCAAGTATTAATTAACTTTGTATTGTTTAGTGTTATTTTTTATTTCAGTAATTGGAATAAGAAATTTTTGTTAACATTCAAGCTTGTTTCTAAATTGAAATACATTATTTTTATATCTCTGTAATTTTTTAGGCACTTTATTGGATGAACTAAAGTAGAACTTTTTCTTGTATTTTTTTAACCGTATTGCTTAACTTCAGTATAGTAGGATTCACCATCAACTTAAACCATACTTAATAGTTGTTTTGTTAATTTTTTAAAATCTTTGCTTATTCTCACACAAACCTATATTTATCATTAGATTCAAAATGACAAGCAAGACAATTGCAACTGAGGTAGGAAAAATTGAGTACCTTAACGGTACTAATTATGAGTTGTGGAGTAGAAAGATCTACTATGGCATGTTGCACAATAGCATACACTCCATTATAAACAAATCCGGCCCAACCTTATCTGAAAATCCAACTATGGAGGAAATTAGGTCTCACAAACAGTGGGAGAAAACAGATAATACGGCTAGGAGCTTCATGCTGGCCCACATGAATTTGAACCTGATTCGACTCTTAGACCTGGGAATCAACTTACGAGCTCTGGATATCAGTTACATTCGGAAGTGTCCTTGAGCACATGAACAAGATGATCGTAATGGCCAAGGATCTACCAGCTACTGATTGTGCAATTCCGAAGAAGATGCAGATCGCAGCCATGCTAGGAAGTCTCCCACCGTCATTCGACATGGTTGCCACATCTCTGAGGACGAATAACAAAATTAAGTCTGTGAAGGACCTACGTGCACAGCTGGCAATTGAACATGATCTCTCTAAGCAAAGATCAAAAGCTGAGATCTTTGAGGTCGAGGAAGTAGAAGAAGAAAATGGTGTGCACGCGAAGAAAAAGCTGGGTCCCTCAAAGGCGAATTTCAAGGGAAATAGTGGGAAATATCCATGTGGTTCTTGCTACGGTTGTGATAATACGGACATTTCAAGGTCAATTGCCCCAACAAGAAGAAGCTAAGAAATTCTAAGATGCCTGGAAACAAAGGCAAGAAGAAAATGGAATTCGCGGCTGTCGTAGAATGCAACTCCGTCACCACGAACAGTGACGGATGGTGGATCAACTCCGTAGCAACTAGACACATTGCAAAGATGAAAGAGGGCCTGGTGGATTTCAAGGAGTTGAGCAAAGGAGAACAAAGGATCTTCATGGGGAACAACACCTACCTAGAGATGGAAGGTGTTGGGACGTACAGACTTGACCTGGAGGATAGCATTATGCTACTGAATGTTGTACTATATGCCCCAGGGATACGTTGGAACCTGATCTCTGTCCAAGTGCTTCTTAAGAAGGATTTTGAAGTCCACTTTTTTAATAAAAGTATATCTATAGGTAAGAATAAGAAGGTCTATGCGATGGGAAAGTTTGTGCACGAGCATGACCTGTTCTGTCTTCCTGTAATAAACTCTAGTGAATTAATGAATGTCTTTTCTGAGTATTCCTTGTATTATTTGTCTGACTATGAATTGTGGCACATGAGACTAGGTCATCCAGGAAATTCTAAGATGGATCAAATAATCAAGGCAAATCTATTGCCTAAGATCAAGGGTTAAAGGACATTGCCTTGCGAACACTGTCTGACTAGTAAAATGACGAGAAGACCATTCTCAACCGGAATTTGTTCAACAGAGATACTAAGTTTAATTCATTCGGACATATGTGGACCACTAAGCGTCAACACATATAGAAATAAGGAATACTTTATAACATTCATTGATGATTACTCAAAGTTGTCCTATGCCTATCTCTTAGGAAGAAAGTCAGAAGCACTTGAAACATTTAAGAGATAAAAGATGGAAGTGGAGACAAGATTGGGAAAACCAATCAAGACTCTTAGGATAGATAGAGGTGGGAAATATACTTATAAATAATTTGAGGATTACTGCATTCAGGAAGGCATTCGTAGGCAAACTACAATACCCTATACACCACAATAGAATGTTGTAGTAGAAAGAAAGAATCGAACATTGATGAATACGGTAAGATGTATGCTTTGGCACTCAGGCCTCTCCAAGAAATTCTAGGGAGAGACAGTGTTGACTGTGAACTACATACATAATAGGATTCCCACGAAGTCCGTAGAATCAATGCCATATGAAATATGGAATGGCAGAAAGCTCGAGTTGGGCCATCTCCGGAAATGGGGATGTGTTGCACATGTTCTGGTACTGAGTCTGCTTAGAGACAAGCTAGACTTCAAGACATTAAAGTGCAAGTTTATTGGATATAGTGAGAATTCTAAAGGATATAGGTTCTTCCATGAAACTAAAGGTCTGATCGAAGGTCGTGATGCTACTTTCTTTTAAATTCATCAAGAAAATGAGCACGAAGAAGAGGAATTAGATCCTCTGAGTCCTGCTGGACAATGAAGATGACTTGAGCATTAGACAAGAACTTGGGGATGATATCGATCATCCAAATGGAGAGAATGTACCTATTGAACATGATGATCCTTTAGAAGAAGTGGGTGGACCCACACCACCCACGAGTATAATCGGCAACAAGAGACCCAGAACACGACACACATGGAAGGAAGATTACCATTTCTATAGATGCAGGGATCGTGTTATATCGTGGATGAGGATGTCACAGATTGTACAGATCCCATATCCTTTGATGAAGTTATGTTTTCATCTGAGTGAGAATCATGGTTGGCCATCATGAGGGATGAGTTGGACTTAATCGAGCGAAACAATGTTTGGGAATTATGTGATTTGCCAAAAGGTAGGCAATCCATAGGATGTAAGTGGGTATTCAAGAAGAAGTACCAAGTCGATGGTACTATTGACAAATATAAAGCCTGATTTGTTGCCAAGGGTTATACTCAACAAGGTAGAATAGATTTCAAGGAAACCTACTCTCCAGTGGCTAAGTTTGCATCTATTCGGATGATCATAGCCATAGTCATAAATATGGATTTGGAATTGTTCTAAATGGATGTGAAGACAACCTTACTTAATGGAGAATTAAGGGAGGAGATTTATATGCGACAAACCTGATGGATCTCAGGTTGAAGGTCAGGAGAAAATGATTTACAAGTAAAGAAAGTCATTATATGGCTTGAAGCAGTCTTCACGGTAATGGTATCTCAAATTTCATGAGAAAGTTATCCAATTAGGATTTCTTGCAAATAAATTGGATAACTGTGTTTATGCCATGAAGAGAGGGAGCAGGTTTGCAATCATATCATTGTATGTGGATGACATTCTGCTTACAGGTAATGACATACAAATGCTCAATGAAATCAAACAAAAATTGAGCAATGAATTTGAGATGAAGGACATGGGCGAAGCATCCTATGTTCTTGGAATACAAATAACAAGAGACAAGGACTCAAGGACATTGAGCCTTAGTCAAGAAAGATATGTGCATACTGTATTAACGAGATTTGGAATGCAGAACATCACTCTAGCTCCAACACCACTTGTGATGGGAAAGAAACTCAGTAAGAGTCAATGTCTCGAAAATGGAGAGAAACCTTTAGATGTACCATATGCACACGTGGTTGGGAGTCTAATGTATGCAACGATGTGTACTCGACCTGACTTAGCCTATCCAGTAAGAATAGTCAGTAGATATCAAAACAATCCCGGTCCAACACATTGGGAAGCTGTAAAGAGGATTCTTCGATGTCTGAAAGGGACAGTACATCCGAAACTTGCGTATCAAGAAGAATCGCTTGAAGTGGTAGCATACTCTGATGCTGATTTTGGAGGGGCTGTGGATGATAGAAAATTCACATCGGGTTATATATTCATGTTTGGTGGCGCCGCTGTTTCTTTGGGTAGCATGAAATAAGGATGTGCATCTCGACATACGCAGAAGGATGAGTACATTGCATGTAGCATGGCCATCACTCATGTTGTGTGGATCAAGTGTTTTCTAGAGAACCTAAGCCTCGAATTGGTCAAAGGGCCAATTGAAATGTATTGTTACAATCAAGCTGCGAGAAGCTTTATCAATAGTGGGGCTAATAGTTCTAAAGGAAAACACATTGAGATCCAATATCACTATATACAAGATATAGTGGGATAAAAAGAAATCACGGTAACCTACATACCTACCAGTAACATGTTGGTTGATTCCCTAACTAAGGGAATAGTAGCACAAACATACATTAAACATATTGGTTTAATGGGACTCAGGAATGTTTGAGTCAAGGAAGAGGTCTTCGTGAACCTCAATATTGACATCTCCATGCACAACACGAACAATGGAAGTGTGATTGACTTGACCACTGCGGTCAAGTGGTAGATGAAGAACGGTCCAATGACCACATGGTCAAGAACCGTCGACGGCGGTTACGCACTGACGGTTGCGGTGACCGGGTCTCATAGAGGACCCAAATCATGGCCGAGGGTATAGGGTGTACTTGGTGAGGGAATACACCCTATATAAATCTCCATATAGGGAGGGGAAACACATTGATCCGAGACCACCTTGCCATAGGGAGCTCTCTCCAATTACCTATCTTGATTCCTCTCTCTATCTCGTTCCCTCTCGCAGCTGAGGCATAAGGCGTACCTCGTCGACATCTCCCTTCATTATATGTCAATTTTAAAAATTATGCCAATTCCGTCCTACAAAACTTTTTGCATCCTTATGAACACCATCAACATTTTGATAGAAACTTTCCATCTTTCATGGCACTAAATTTCAAATTGTATTATCACTTAAAGCAACTATAAATGTGTGAAATATTACACTGAGTGGTACTGCTGAAAATCGTAAGATTCACATTATGATATGGAAATCGCTAACAAGACCCTAGGCTAATGGTAGACGGGATATCGAAGATTTACATCTTTTCCATAACCCTCTTCTTGAAAACCATAGGAAAATGTGCAACTCCCACTTCCTCTCCCCCTCTCTTTGTTGCACAGAGTTAAAAAAATCTCTTTGGACACAACTATCTACGGTGAATTATTGTTCGCAATTCCCTTGTTGAATCGCAAGTTTAGAGCTTTCTATCCCTTCCTCGATGCTTAAATCAATCTTTAAAGTTGTAAACATTTATTCAAATTACATTTAAAGCAATCATAGGTGATGGTAACATTGCCTTATTTTGACACTCACACATGGATAATTCATTTTGTCCTCTTTTTCATTGGCTTATATTAACCTTGAAGGAAAAGGGCTTCGTTTCCACAATCCGTTAAAACTCTAACTCCAGTACTGGAATTTAATCTTCATCGAGGACGTATCGCCTTGATTCATAAGAGAGAAATCACTTTATAAGTGGAAATTACTAGTCCTTTTTGTTTGTCCTCTCAAAAGAGAAGAAGCGCGCTATTCCTTCCACATGCTTATGTATCCATGAATGAGAGAAAACATAAAAATAGCTAGAGCAGCTTACTCTCACAACAAAGAAAGCCAAGGACTAGTTTGCGAAGGTCTCTTTTAGCAACTTTCTTGTTTGGGGAATGAAGAAATGGAAACAAAAAAACTCAAGCATTGAAGGTCGGGCAGAGACAAAGGGGAAATACTAGAATTCCCACAGCACATCCTTAACGTGCTCAGAGAAGGGGCGCACAATTTGCAAGCTTCGATTGGATCCAGGCTATTAAAAAATGTACCCTATAGATAGTCTTCAAGCATAGATCTCATGGCAAGCTTATGGCAATGTTAAACTTACTAACAAGCCTTTTTTATCATTGTTATAGGTAAATAACGCTCCAAGTTTCCTATTAAAGAAGTTACCATCTTCTTTTTTATGGTGGCTTTCGTGATCCCATAAGTGAAACCATTGGTATAAGATTTTGTGCTTAAACTTTTCACTTTATGTGGATCCTCCTAAATGACAAACTCCTAACTCAATTCAACCTAAAAAAACACTTTTATATAGCATATGCCTACTTTATCTTCAAAATAAGGTCTATTGATGCCGTTCTTTTTAGCATCTTTAACCACTACAATAAAATGAGACTATATTATGATTTTTTACTTGAAGTTAGCGATGAATGTCATATCCATCGTTATATTAATAGAGACGGACAATATAACGAGATAAGTATATGTTGTCATGTTCAAAATATTTATTAATAGTGGTTAATTTTTTAGTTTAAAATTAAGGGATGATTCATTAAAATTGTGAAAAATAACTATGAATCAACTAATTATAAGGGTCGTTGTTAATGATATAACAATGAATATGATATTGAGATTGATTTCAAATATAAAAGACTATTTTGCATCAAGTATTATTGTCGTCATCTTATATTTAACAATAGCGATTTAGTGATGGATTCCAATAAAAACACCACTACAACCCCATTGTGTTTTTTGTTGACAGGCTTGCTCAAACCTCTTTTACCTCCATGGTTTGTGGAGAGTGTAGGAATTCTTCCTTCAATTAAACTTTTTAAATTTCGCTCTCCTCTACTCCGATCTTACATTTGATGATCATGTATTTTTCTCTTTGCTCAGAAACAAATAATTAAATTTGTTGTGGGATATTTTGATATTATATTGTTGAAAACAGGGATTGAGTTTGTGGTTGGAGTGATGCACACATGAATTATTTATATTGTATTAGTCGAGTTGGTAAATAATGGTCCAACACAATTGTAATCTCCCGGGCTTAGGTCTCCGGTCCGTTATCGAAGAAAACTAGCCCTGACAATTTGTTGGGTTTGAGCTCAGATGGACCCGTTGACAACCACCCAAAATGCTTAAGCCCAAGTTGTCAAGTAGTAGTCCCCACCACTTATAAACCGCACCCACACTTCGTGAGTTTTAGACGTGGCACTATGTTTGGGTATGGGTGTTAAAACCTCCCCCACTTATATTCGCAATGTCCTCGTTGCGACATGGCCCATCACTTATTCCCAGTGACAGTGGCGGTTGCACACTCCGGGTAGCCATTTCCTGCTACCTCTTTGTCGGGGTGGCTCCACCACTCGGGTAGCCTTTTCCACTATCAGAGGGAAATTGGCTCTGATACCATTTGTTACGTCATGGGCTTAGGTCCCCGGTCCGTTATCGAGGAAAACTGGCCCTGACAACTTGTTGGGTTTGATCCCAGATGGACCCATTGACAACCACTCAAATTGCTTAAGCCCAAGTTGTCAAGTAGTAGTCCCCACCACTTTTAAACCATAGCTACACTTCGTGAGTTTTAGGTATGACACTATGTTTGGGGTTGAGGTGTTACAACCTCCCCCACTTAAGTGATTTGCGAATTTTACATTGCTACAACCTAAGTATGTCAACCGGATAACTTCAGGATGGATATCGATATCTCAAACTCGTATCTTTACAAAATTAGTATCCAAATCTAACATTTATTAAATGAATAGTTTTTAATGATACCCATATACTCGATGGGTACCGTTGCACCCAATTGTAAAGCCTTCCACAAAGTTCATATATTTTCTTCAAGGCTTTTATCTTCATTTTTATAAAATAATCACTGTTGAGTTGCATATGTTATTAAATGGTTAAATGGATCTATGAAAGATGGATCTTCTACTTATCCTTTTATATATTGTACTCATCCCTACTCATTAAAATTCATTCTAGGCAAGAGTGGTCTAATCTCTTCTAGGGAGATTAGGGTTTGTGCACTCCATGATTTTTCCCTCTTCATAGGATTTCCACGTAAATCATCTTCTTCTTACTTGTGAGTTGTTTGTTCGTAATCGACATGGTATCAGAGCCTCATTGAGACCTTGATTCATATGTTGTGCTTGTTTTGTCTTGAGCCCTTATCGTCGATGTTTTTTTTGGTCGTCAAACGGTGTCCTTCTGCCAATTTTAGCTTTAGGATTCGTCTCTGGCATCCCTCCAGTGGTTGGAGCTTCAAAGCCCTCGCATGCGTGCATCTACACTGCCTTCCTAGCGCGTGCGCCCACTGTCGCAAACGCCGCCACTAGCACTGCACTTGTCGTAATCTACAATAACCATGATATTTCCTGGACGAAATGGTTTTTTGGGGGGACAAAAGTGCATAAAAGATTTAAATATGGACTTTTTATATGTCAAATATGTTAACATAGACCTACCTACTTGAAGGATACAAGATCTCTTCAGGGCTGTAATCTTTAGATATGCTGATTGCGTAAGATTCAAAAAATGTAATATAAGGCGTGGATCCTCTGCTATACAGAGCTGTTCGATCACTATGGAGTGGCTTTGTTGTACATCCGAGGATCCGCACTTGGGGTTGCGTACAATGAAGCCTTAAAAAACTCGTGGGAAATAAGGGGAGAGCTCAGAAGTAAACGTACGCATGAAGAATAGATCGATTGAAATGGTGGGCACACCATATGCATCGCTTGCCAGTTTATTTTAGCTTCGAACACATGAATGGCTTGAGCTTCAGCACCAAGGTTCGTGCACCTGCGGTTCTCACGAAGAATCCTGCAAATGTCCAAGTGGATGTGTCACCAATATATAGGTAAGAAATATGCATTATGTTCTGACCAGCGAGGGAGAGTGTGATGATATAACTCCAATGTTGAACTCCAGAGTGAAGGTGTTCCCCTTTGATATCTCAGCAACAGCTAGAGTTAATGGGTGTGGTGAAGTCCCTCCCATTTTGCGTCCTTTTCGACGGGAATCCCATGGATGTCTAAAAGCACCTTTCTGATTTTGTGTTTAAAAGTCTACCCTCTCACGTCACTTTTTAGGTGCACATCAGTCACTAATGTCACTTAAGTTATGCCATGTATTAGAACCGAAAAAAAGTAATTCTGTGGGTGCTTTGAATTTAGGTAATTTTATGTTTATCCCTTTGCCTTTGGATGCATGGCTAACTAACCAGCTAGTAAGGTAACTGTTTTCGATGAGATCAGTTGATTGCTAAATGTTTGTTTGTTTTGTTATTTGGATGAATGGTGTTGTTGAGAAGATTTGTCGTTATCTTATTTATATTGGATTTTGAAAGAATGATTGAACTTGGATCGTTTTATATTATTAAATAAAAAGATATAGTAGTCTAATATTTCCTTATGTTTATGAAGATACAAACATACATGTTTATGGGGGAGGGTATTTTTTCCAATGAGCCTTAGCCTATTAGGAGCATGACCAGCATGTGATTATAATCATCCAATGCAATATAGATTAAAATCACTTTTTACAACATTAATTGTTTTGGAATATATTGAAATAGAAAAGTGATGAGTGTTAGATAATTCATTTTCAATTACTCTGTCCCAAATCATAATAAGAAATCCATCCTATTTTCCTAACGAGACATCCCTCGCTTCTCCATCTCCAACAAAATCATCTTCAACTCCCACATACGATGCCATTGAATTGAAAGAAGCATGTTGGGCTAGAATCAGAAGGGCCTCTATGCCGTCAACGAGTCGTCGTTACCGATGAGGCACCATGAAAATGGAGGTGGCACATGGGCAATGACAGAACAAAAAGGACTTCCAAAAGGTTCGCAATGGGGAAGGGAAGGTGGTGGGAGTGCAGATGGAAGTCAATAGAAAGATGTTGGCTTCGAGGATGGGTATTTGATCCGTGGATGTAATTTATGCAGAAAAGTTACATTGACATAAGAGAGTAGTAATTTTGCTTTACTAATAGTAGATAATAATAATAAAGCATATGTAACTTCACCCGTTATGCAAGAGAAGCAATAGAATAGTAACATAGCATCATTATTTTTTATTCACTTAGGAGTAAATAATAATACTTCATTGGTAATTTACCCCTTATGATAATGGCATAACATCAATAATAATGCAATAGAAAGTTGTAACACAATATCAATAGTTTTGATTATTCCAGTAATAAGTAACAATACATCATCAGTAAAACAACACTAGCAATAATAAAAAAGAGATTCGTAGCTTTACTTCATACATATGTAATAAATGAACATAGATTAGTAAATGTAACTATATTGTAATAAAAATACCTTTTCAAAATAAATATAAATTAAAGAATGTGATTAAACATGTTGTATAGTTATAATAATAAAAAGAGATTAGTGACACATATACATATCTAATAATATGGTTATATACTTGTAAGCTTACTGCATACATCTCTAATAAATGTACGCGGATTAACAAATGTAAATCAGTGATCGGTAACTGATATTTCTGAAGTTGCAAAACTTCTATTCAAAATCTTCTTTAGTGGGTATGAATTATTTTACTTATTTTGTAAACATGTATAAATAGAACCAATAAAATTCCATTTTATGTAAAATCACTTAGTAGCAATAAATGATGTTTTTAGATCAAAAGAAAAAGATTCGGATCTCACGCTCATTAGTTAGATAATGAGCTGAGAGCTCATTGGAAGAGGGGGGAGAGAGAGAGAGAGGAAGAGGAGAGGGACAAGTGAGGTGAGTTGAGTGAAAGGAGAAGTGAAGTTCATTTATTAGGAGAGAGGGGATCATTTATCAAAAGAGAATATTGCACTTCTGTGGTTACTTCACAGGTGCCCTCCTAGTTAAGGCTTATATTTGTCTCTTAAAATTTTTACAATTACACTTATGTTTCGATATTCTTATATAATCAGTTGTACCCTCTCGTCGATTGGCCATCTATGAGATAATTTAGACCACGGTTTGTTCAACCAAAGGTTTGGTTAAGAAAAACTCTCAACTAAGCATGTGCCCCCTCCTGTAAATCACATTTGTCATCAACACCCTCCATCTATGTGTGACCTCATCTTTGCCTTTCCCACTTCCTACTTCTCTTCTTCGACTCTTCAGGCTGCCACCTTTATATTGCCCTATGAGCTTCAGCTTCTCTATGTCCTATGAAAATTTTGACATGGAGCCAATGCAGAGAGAAGAGGGTGGATTAGCCACCATTAAAGGTGATGTTTGGAGAAAGGTTGCAAGTAGGGAGAGGATTGTGTCTATGACTTTGCATCCCTTGGAAAGTTAGGACAGGTGCATCGAGATGCTAATATCTCATACCCCCATGAATTATGCACATTAGATTCATCCTTTGACCTGAATTATAACTGTCATGATCAGGTACACATCCTTTGACATGAGATAGATATGCATCTGTATGCTTGAGTTTGCACATTTGACAGACCAATAGGTTGGTTACCTAGCCAAGTTTCATATATTGATGCGTTGGAGTGCATATGAAGTCGTATGAGATGTACGATCTCTCGAAGGAATCATACAAGTTCATAGTTGATGAACTGGAAGACAGAACTCACTCATGAGATATTTTGGGGTCAAAATGAATTCCATTAATGGTCGTCTTGTTTATGAAATAAGACACGAATTTTAGATATTAATATATGATTTTGGAAAGTATATGATTAATATTTCTCTCAATTATCAAATGAGAAATCTATTTATATATTTTAAATAAGACAGTCAAACCAGGGTTTGAACTTCGGATTTATCAAAGTCTTTCAGTGTGAAGGGTGAATGAATATTGAGAATACTCAGTGTTACATCAGTTTTAATGGATCATCTACCATGATACTTTCATTCAAAGGGGGTAATGAAATATGATGGATTTTAGTGGCTCCATTTAGCTAAATGATTTATGATTTAATTGGATTAAATCACAATTCATTTGTATCCCATTTCTAATACCAATTTCAATGTCCAACTGGAAATATAAATGGTCATGAAAATTGAAATATACAAGCTCCTTGAGTTCATTTCTCAGATCCAAATGGTTTATACTATGATTACAAATGGTCAAGGAAGCTTGGTTCAACTCATCAACACTTTGTCCAACTTATGGAGATTGTGATGCATTTCATTGAGCTCCGTGAGAGTGTAAAGTGTTACTGCTCGAGCTCAACATTCGTAGGTGATAGAGTTTTACAAAAATAATATAAACCTTAAAATTAGATAGTTATCCACATTTCAAGTCACTATACATGGATATTATAATATCCCCAACATTATCTTCTATTATATTCATTTGTATCTCATGAGTCCAAATTGGATTAGGACTCGTATCTATTGATGGTAATATTGCAGTAAAAATAGTAATTATTGCATTATTTTTGTTAGGGCAACACATATATCTCATTAATTATTGTGAATAGTGACTCACAATAATTATATTTATGTGGATGTGATTCATATAAATAATTACGTAAATATAATTTACATAATATTTTTATGGCATGAGATTGTGTGAATTTGATTCACATTTTTTTAGATATAAATTGGATTTACATTTATCTTTGGGGCTCATGAATATGATTCATAAACTTTGATGATTAACTCCATAATTTCTCCAATGTTGATAATATGATCGTCAAGTGAATTAATTAATTAATTAAAATTTGCTACAACAACTTTCATATAAGGAAGGTAGTGGGCGTGTATACCATGTATACATGGTTTTCCATGTTGTTGAATTCTAACTGAAATTTAGAATCTAAAGTTGTTGCTTTATTTATTTATTTATTTAATATTGATTGTAGACAATCCTAGTGAATTAAGAATTAATCTTAGCCCTTGATTTAAAATCCAAGGGCTACCATGGTACATGTTGGATGTGTACAACAAGTATAGATGGAGGGCTATGCCCTCTCTTTTCAACAATTCTTAGAGCAAATTCTCTTCCAAATTTCATGCCCCTTGAGAGATAAAAGAGTCTTGAGAGTCCTCAACTCTCACAACTCTGTTCTTGTTTTTCTAATTGACATCTAGGTTTGTGGGAAGCAATGCGATTCATCTCCATGCCCACGAGAGAGACTTCTGTATATCATACTTGATTCGAGAGGTTTCTTATTTTAGAAACTCAATCTTCAACCATTATTCATTGTGAATATCAAAATTTATTTTAGAAATTGTTTCCTTGGATTTATAATTTTTCAATGCCCATATTGTTGTGCTATATTTTCTAGCTCATGTGATGAACTAACATTATTTTGGCAAAAAAATCCTATGCTTAAATCCATTAGAGCGTTACTTGCCATAGTTGCACAACTGGACTAAGACATCTGAGAGATGGATGTCAAGACCACTTTTCTCAATGGATACCTCGAAGAGGACATCTATATTGAATAGCACCAGAGCTTCATAGCCGAGGAAGGAAAAGTGTATAAACTAAAGAAATCCATATATAGGCTCAAACAAGCTTCACGTAGTTGGAACATCAGATTTGATGAAACCATAAGAAGTTATAATTTCGTGCAGAATCAGGATGAACCAAGTGTGTACAAGAAGTTCAATGGGAGCGCCAATTCAATGTTCTTTTTTGTAGATGACATCCTTATCATTGGGAATGATACATAGATGATGGCTAGTGTTAAGGTTTGGTTGTCCAATACCTTTGAGATGAAAGATCTCGGAGAAGTCTCTTACATCTTGGGTCTGAAATTGTTCAGAAACAAACAAAAGAGGTTATTGGGACTTTCACAATAAGGATAAATAAAGAAAATCTTGGGAAGATTCAGTATTTATAATTCCAAGAAAGTATTCCCCCCCTTAAGACATGGTATTCACCTATCTAAAGGGATTGCTCCTCAAACTATTGAAGAAATGAAAGACATGGCATGATGCCCTGATTCGTCGGCTATGGGAAGCATGATGTATGCCATGATGTGTACTAGACCAGACATCTGCCCTGCAGTGGGAGTGGTAAGTCAGACTAAACCTGGTATGGAGAGAAACACTGGGTTGTGGTAAAAAGCATCTTCACGTACCTAAGAAGAACTCGAGAATATGTCTTTGCTTATGGATATAACTATCTCCATATCTTAGAGTACATTGATTCAGACTGCCAATCAGATGTGGATGATAGGAAGTTGACATTAGGGTTCTTATTCATTTTGAATGGTGGTGCTGTGAGTTTGAAAGCAAGAAGCAGGACACCACGGTTAATTCAACAACCGAAGTAGAATACATAGACACATGAGATGATGCTAAAGAGGTTGTGTGGTTATGTGCAAATTCATTCAAGAACTTGGCATAGATTCCGCATTGAAATCTCCCATTCCAATGCTTTGCGATAATATGTGTGCCATAGCGCAAGTGAAGGAACCCCAGTGGCATTAGAAGAGCAAGCACATGGAGAGGAAATATCACATCATCTAGGAGATTCAAAAGTACGGTTATATCATGATCACCAAGATTACCCCTGATGACAACATTGTTGATATGCTAACCAAGCCACTGATCCTAAAGGTCTTCGACCAACATGTAATGAATATGGTGTTGAAAGTTGTACGTGAATGGCTCTGAGGGCTAGTGGGAGACTTCTGGACTTGTAAACCCTTGTTGACCCATTAATGCAATAAGAGTTATTATTTTATCATGTCCATCTGGAATGAAATGAATAGTTAAATGAATGCACTTTACCATTAAGGTACCTATGTACAACTAGAGTTATGTACCATGGCCATATTAAATACCTTGCAGTTGGAAGGACACAACATGTTGGACTTCTAAGCCCTTGGCGACCCATTAATGCAATAAAAGTTATTATTTTTTTCATGTCCATCTGAAATGAAATGAATAATTGAATGAATGCACTTTACTATTAAATTCTCTTTGTACAATTAGGCATATGTACAATGGTCATATTGTATACCATGTAGCTAGGAGGACAAAACTAACTTCAAACATGCGATATTCAATAAATGTCTACATTCTAAGAAAGAGATGATAATCTTTCTCTAAAGATTTATTTCCAACTGACTTCTTGATGCATGTCCTTTGCATAGGAATAGAGATTAGGAAGTGTTGTACTAATCAAGTCAAAGTGGACTTGATGATGTTGAGATAAAATAAGAGATGAATCGTAACTGTCATGATCATGCACACATCATTTGACCTGAGATAGATATACATCTACATGCTTGAGTACACACATTTGACAAACCAATAGGTTGATGACCTAGCCAAGGTCCATATACCAGTGCATTGGTGTGCATATGAAGTCATATGAGATGCATGCTATCTCGAAGGGAATACAAGTCCAAACTTGATGAACCTGGAGATAGAAATCATTCTTGAGATATTTTGGTGTCAAAATGAATTCCATGCGTGGTCGTCTTATTTATGAAAGAAGACAAGAATTTAAGATACTGATATATATTTTTGGAAAGTATATTATTAATGTTGTTACCTTATTATCAAATGAGAAATCTATTGATATATTCTGAAGAAAATAGTCAAACAAAGGTTTGAACTACGAATCTATCAAAGTCTTCTAGTGTGAAGGATGGATGAGTATTGGGAATAATCAAGGTTACATTTATTATAATGGATCACCTACCAAGACACTTCCATTCTGAGGAAGTAATGAAACATGATGGATTTAATAGCTCCATTTAGTTAGATGATTTGTTATTTAATCTGATTAAATCACAATTCATTTGAATCCAATTTCCAATTACATTCCAATTTCAATGTCCACATGTTGGAAACAGAAATGGTCATGGAAATAGAAATATACAAGCTCCTTGAGCTCGATTCTTTGCTAAAAATGGTTTGGACTATAAATAGAAATGATATATAAGCATGATTCAGCTCACTGATACTTTGTCCAGCTCATGGAGAGTGTGATGTGTTACGCTGAGCCCATTAAGAGAGAAAAGTGTTATAGCTCAAGCTCAACATTCGTAGGTGACAGATTTTTCGCAAAAAATGTATAAACCCTAAAATTGATAGTTATTCACATTTCAAGTCATTATACATGGATAGTGTGATCTTCCAACATTATCTCCAAGTATATGCATTTGTATCTTATGAGTCCCAATTGGATTAGGACCCATAACTATATATCTATTGTAATAATAATAGATATTATTGCATAAGGGCAATTTTGTAAATAAGATTTATAAATATATCTCATTAATTAATGTGAATAGTTATTTCACTACAATAAAATGCAGTTTTTACGACTACACAGTTGCTACTCTGTGCAGTAGCAATGTAGTCGCAAGACCTTTTGCCTTTGTTTTGCGACTACAAAACCACTACAACATAGTCGCTAAGATTCTACAACCCTATGTAGTCGTCACATGTAGTAGTAAGTATTTTGCGACCACATTGCGACCACACTGTAGTTGTAACATGGTGTCTAATTTTGGTGAAAATTTTAGCGGGTCCCCACTAATAGGAGCCCTAAATCCGTGCCTGACCCTCTGCCCCACCCCTCGTCCCTGCCCGTTGGAAACCCATCTTTATCCTCCAGATCACCCCCTTCCAATCGCCCTTCTCCTACTACCATCCGCGCACCTCCACCCTCATTCTCCTCTGGCCACCTCCTCTTCCTTCCCTTTGCCATTATTGCCCTCTGTGGATGAGAACATAGAGACCCAACTCGATGACAGGGCAGGAGACGAAGGGGCGAATGTCTTCTAAAGCCAATTCTAGCTCCACAGTTGAGGTGCTTTCATCTTCTTGTTCCCTTTATCCATGTGACCTTGTATCTGTTTTCTCATGTTCTAATGCTCTTGTTTGATCCAAATTAGTGGTTCTTTACCTCTTGTTTGAAGCATTGAGATGTTATTCTGTATTGTGTTGTTTGGAATTTGGATTGGGTTGTTGGATTTTGGAGTAAAGATTTGTTCTTGAGTTGATTTTGTTCGAGCAGTTGCTTTTATTTTTTACTGATGATTTCTATTTGCAAGTTAAAGATGTGAACTTTGCTGAATAGGACTAAGTTTGTTGTTGATGAATTTTTTTTTAACTGTGATTTTGTGTTAGATGAATCAGTGAGGTTTTGGATGTTTATGACTTTTGTGGTTTCTCTTTTTAACCCTTGTTTGGTTGGTAAGAAGTGATTGGTATGGTGATGTCGAGGGAATTGTTTTTCTGTGTGGTTATAGTTTCATTGATTTGAAATCGATTATATTTAAAATTTAAAGGAAGATGTTGATTAGTTGATGTCTTATGGTGGTGTTTTACTGCTTAGTTAGGTTTATAGGAACTAAGTGTAATTTGGTGACTTTAGTTGATCTTTGTTTTGACTTTTGACTAGCGGCTTGGATCTAACTAATGGTTTGGTATGCAAATAAGTGCTGGAACTAGTGTGCCTCTTTTTCAAACTTACTTGCTAATTAAGTGTTACTTTATTTGATGTGATTACTTTCATAGAATTTGTGGTAGAACAATTCTTTGTTGTTTTTATCTAATTTAAAATAGTTTGTTACATGAATTTTCATGCCTTTTGCCTTCTACATGATATTATATAAATATTTTCATATGTTTCAATTTCCGAAGCATTTGTATTTTATACCTTATAGTATCTGAATGCTTTTCTCTAAATATTCTATTGGCTAGTGTTAAGTTAAAATATTTCTCTATTTTTTTTAAATATAGAAATAATCATTGTTTTCTACAATTAGGATTTTGGTAAGAAAATCTAGTTTTAGATGTCTTTGCTCTATGGAATGGGAAGCCGTTTGGCTATCCTTTGTATATTAGGAAAAGTTGAATTTACAAGGTCATGGAGTTTCTTCTAGCTTGTTACAGTATTTTGATTGGTTGAATGATGGGGATCTTAGATCTGTTGGATTGATTTCTTTGCATAGTAATAAGAACTTGTTCTTTTCAAAAAAAACCTTAAGTATAGCAACTTGATGTCAGTATCCATGGTTATAGTGAATTTATTATAACAATTTCCGCTCTTAGTGTCACTACTTCCTTTGCCAATCAACAACTTGATCCCTTTTCTTTTCATCGATTGTTGCAAGTCACAAGTCACAAGACTATGAGAGATTTTGTTAATATGTCTTAACTTAAATTTGCAGTATTCTACAATGGAAATTTTCTTTTAATCATACTCAGATTATACATCTTATATCTTTGATATACAAAAATCGATGAAAACATAGCAAAGACCAGTCTTTTGATTTGAATTCACAAATAGCTTCTACTAAGTTGGTATAGTGATATGTCTATAATTGTTTTTTTAACCCTGAGCCATCTATGGGAACGATTTGATTCTTTTTCATGATCTAGAAGTCATTTTCTTAGTTCATATGTTGGTTTTTTAGGATGGAGGGTGGGGTGAGCGTGATGGTGGGAGCAATGCTTTTACGTTGAGAGGGGTTTTTGAGCCAAGACACTAGCGAGATGTCTTTTGGCTTCTCATTTTTTCCCTACATCTAATTTGTTTGGGAGTTGTTCTCATACTTCTCGGTATTAACATATTTAAAAAAATGGCAGACTTGATATTTACAAGTATAGTCTCTAGTCAGTGAAAACCAAGAAGGGTATACCGAAACTTATTGGCATATATATGGTCTAGCTGGTGGTATTGGTACTTTCATTGGCATGGTGTGGTTGCTGCTCCTTGGTTCATAGGGAAGCATACTAATGAAATTCTTAGTTCACATTCTTACGACCTACTTGGCAGTTATAAATATATTATATTTCTGGAGTAAGCAGATCTTCTGGGGATTTCTTTTGCCGTGGGAGCCTCCATGCAATTTCTATATGTTGTCTCTGTAATAGATGGTTATGAATTCTATCAATGCTTTGCTTTTAACATCAAGTTCTGGCATAAACTAGGTATGTAATATTTCAACACAGGTCATTATTTTGTTTCCTTTGAATGTTAATTTATCAATAATGATTTTCTTTTATTAGACTATTGCTTACGAATCGGTTTCTGTTGTTGAAATGTTTTTAACAGGTTCGTCATTTCTATGATATTGACATTGTAAATTGTAGGGACTTCTCTTTAATATTTTCTTTTTAACATTGCCACCTTAATTACTTTCACTTATTTACCTTTACCTGGAGATTATTTTATCTCGATGGGAAACATGTGATTTAAAGTTATTATCTTTTGTTTATCTGATAAGCAAATTGACTTGATGCATGATTTCATTCGAAACATTGGACTTGATATTTGTTATTTGAAAAACATTACTTAATGCATATGCTCACGGGGAAATGTGAGGCTCTTGGTTGTGTGTGTGTGTGTGCGGGGGGAGGGAGGGCTTGGGACACTTCTTGTTAGGGTGGGGCATGGACTTGGTTCTTATGGTAGAGTCGCATGTGAAATCCTATTATGTGGGGATGTGCAGGCAGCTCGATGAAGGGCCATGTGGGGCTTCTCGTCAAAGGTAGTTGTGGTATGATTTGAGAATCGGTTATTCAGTTGTAGGGAGGGTGTGTTTAAGAGGATCACTCACTCAAGGGAGTTGGGTGTTATTAGTGTAGATATAGAGGCGATCAGATGAATCCCTTTCTGGATCACTTGTTTCTACGACCCAACTACATGTGTTAGAAGAGACGAGTTGTGGGAGGAACTTAGACAGCTTGAGCTTATGCTCACATGTAGCTTGAGCCATGTATTTTGCTTATGCACTTGATCTAGAGACCACAGTATGCTTCTTGCTTCACCATGTAACATGGTTTCCACTAATAAATTTGGCAAAACTAGTAGTGGTTCGCCTATCATCAAGATAACTAGCATAGTTAACACCTACACAGGATGTGATATTAGTATAATGTCCATTAGCTCCATAGTATCTTTAAACACCGGACTCGTAGAGGTGACATGCCTCTGTGATTCAGCCAGATAAATGATGGTTTGCATCCAAGTAGGCAATTTTCGCAAGAATATCCAAATAGTACTTCCTCTGTGTGAAATGTAGTCTTTCTGCCATATGTATCACATCAATACCTAGTAAGTATTGGAGATAGCCAAGGTCTTTGATGACAATACCTTCTAGAGAAAGGCCTTGATTTCAAGAATGTAAGTACTATTGTCATCAATGGTAAAAATTTAATCAGCATATACAACATGTATCATAGCATCGGAGGGCCTCCATCTAATGAAAATTGAATAGTCAAATGCAGTCTTGTGGAAATCAAAAAAGCTGATTTTATGAAGTAAGTCTGTTGAACCATGCTCATGGACTCTGCTTTAACATGTAAATAACCTTCCGTAGTCGGCATACAAACTACCCCTCGGTGGAGTATCTTGGTACCTTACATGTATACCTCCTTCTCTGTGGGAGTTCTTCACATCTAGCTTGAGAATGAGCCAATCTCGTTGGCTGCAACTGATAGAGTTCTATGAATGGATCCCATCCTTGCCTCTTGGGAGAAGGCCTTAAAATACTCGACACCATAGGTCTAAGCGAAGCCTTTTTCTATAAGTTTGACTTTTCATCTAGTAGTTGAACCATCAGATTAGTGTTTAATTGTAAAGATCCATCTGCAAGCAACATGGGTCATATATGGTACAAGATCCCATGTACCCCTGGAAGCAAGCACATCCATCTTTTCATCCGTGGCATTTTTCCAACCATGATCCTGACAATCACTGTGATGATCACGGAGAACTGTGATTGCCATTAGAGCATCTGCAAAATTCTTATAATAGCCAGATAAATTACCAGTAAAAGTAAAGTGTGATAAGGGAGGGTAGATTTCTTTTGGACTTCTGTAGCATAATGGGAAGTTTGGGAGGACCTTTACATGCCAACATTGGAGGGTAGATTCCAATGGAGCCTCTAATTATTTTGGGATGACCTCAATGTATAACATGCTAACATCTCAGTCAGGTGCATCTGAGGCTGAGTTTAGAAAACTATCATAGGATGCGAAGTCACTTGTAAATATAGTTGGTAACCTGTTTTCTGTATTCCAAAACTTATCTTATGAATGGTCTCTTTAAAGGAGGATGTAACTTATTTGAGCTATTTCTTATATTCTCAGATATGTTTTAGTATAGACATTGATTC
The DNA here is from genome assembly GCA_037367405.1 of Ottelia alismoides. Lineage (NCBI taxonomy): Eukaryota > Viridiplantae > Streptophyta > Magnoliopsida > Alismatales > Hydrocharitaceae > Ottelia > Ottelia alismoides. The sequence goes on along the minus strand of JAZKJV010007583.1, from coordinate 513,968 downwards.
ATCTTTCTAGCATTTACAATGACTTATTTTACTTCTTAAAAATAATATAACTACAATTCCAAAAGGTCATGAGGTGGAAGACGAGGACAAAGAGGAAGACAGAGAGAAGGAGGAAGAGGATGAGGATAATGCCACATCATATAGAGTCTCGCATCACAAATGGGTTGTGATCTCGGAACATGCAGAAGATAAAAAAGAATCCAAAAAAACTAACAAGGAGAGGAAGGACAAGGGGAAGGCAAAGGAAGTTTATTTTTTAAATGGAGGAAAAAGAAGTTTTGATGCAAAAACATGTAATGTTTAGAACTTTAATGTGTAGATGTTAGTCATGAACTTGTGCTTTTCTTGAACTTGAACTTTAGCTTTCTATTTTCTTGAACTTGCAAACATTTCAACATAATCGCGCTTTTATCATCTTTCTTATATATACATATATATTAAGTGCATGTTGAACTTTAGCTTTATACAAGTAAGATTGGTTCTTCTTAAAGATGATTTTATTAGGTTGTAACTACAAGTTGGAAGATCTGAAGATGTTTGGATGATAATATTATCTTCTACGATATTAGCTTGTATTATACTACAGGAGAATCATACAATGCAGGTGGGCACTGGTTATTTTTTTATTTGGAGAGCAGAGTATGCGACTACGTTGCTACTGCATTGCTACCACTGTAGTAGCAACACAGTAATCATGTGGTTGCATATTGAGTGGTGTGTTGTGGCGGAAATAGGCAATGCTACTACATTTCGACTACCTTGCTACTACAGTGGTAGCAAAGTAGTAGTAAGACGGACGTTAGTACTAAAATAGTGGTGGTCACGTGGTCTTTGAGTGGTAGCTCTTTGTGATGGTATTGTGGTCGCAAAGCAGTGGGCCTATAGTCGCAATATAGACGATAACATATGACTGAACTGCGATTATATCTCGACTCTCAGCGACTACATGTACGATAATATAACGACTACATTGTAGTCACTAAATATTTGCGATAATTTCGGCTCGACCACACATTTTGCAACTACATGTGGTCGCAAATGGTCCTTGCGACCATGTTGGCACCACTGTGCCACCACTTTACTGCCATGTTTGTAGTTTCAAATTCTGCATTTACTTGTAGTGTTTACAATAATTAATATTTGTAAGGATATGATTATATAAATAAAATTTACATAATATTTTCAAGGCATGAAATTGTGTGAATTTGATTCACATTAATTTTGTAGATGTAAATTGGATTTAGATTTAATTTGGACTCATGAATATGATTCATAAGCTTTGCGGATTAGTTCCATAATTTCTCTAATTTTAATAGTGGGAATACCAAGTTAATTAATTAATAGATAAAGAAGTAACAACTTTAACTAATTTTGATTAAGCTAAGTTGTTGCTTATTTATTTTTAATTAGTTAATAAGTAATGGATAAAATAAGGATAAAAATCTCATTGAATTAGAACTTGCTCTAAGCCCCTGATTTAAATTCCAAGAGACTACAACACACATGTTGGACATGTGCTGTAAGTATAAAAGGAGGGAAAGGCCCTCTCTTTTACAATACATAATTTTGGAGAGCAATAGTCCCTAAAAATTTCACGTCCCTTGAGATATAGAAGAGTCTTAAGAGTATCCATCTCTCATGCTCCTCTTCTTAGCTTTGATCCACGTCTGGCTTCATGGGAAGCAACGTGATTCATCTCTGTGCCCAAAGAGAGTTTTATCCAAATCGGACTTGATTCGGGAGGTTTTTCATTTAGAAACTCATGCTTCAAGAGGTAACCCAGATTTATGTCTTTATTCACTATGAATATCGGAAATTATTTTTGAAAATTTTTCCTTAGAATTTACAATTTCTGAATGCATAAATTAATGTGCTACACTTTCTAGTTCATACGATGAACTATGATTGTTTTTGATGAAATTGCAAATTGGAAATATTAATTATTACTTGTAGTATGGTCGATTCACAATCAACATAATCACATTTAAATAATCTCTATGAGGAGAATGTGTCTTAAATTTAAGGAAAATCCAGGGTCGAATACAAGACGCAAGCAATTATTCAAATAAATTTAAATGCTAATTAAATATCTTTACGAATTAAAGATTCTAAGGTAAGGACAAAGCACATACAAACTCAGACAAACGTAATTTTTCAAAACATTTTTTATGCTTTTAATTTAAATTCACACAATAATGCACAAACACAGAAGAAAGACAAACACAAATAAAATCTCGAATTAACTTTTTTAAGCCTATAAATCCACTAAATGATAGACCAAGATATCAATTCAACTCAACAGATTCATCTATTAAATTGGATGATAATTAAGAATGAAGCAACTTGATTTAACTTCTTAAATATTATCTAATTAGGATTTAAATAATTTTATAATTAAATAACGGTCCATATCAGAACATGAGATTAATAAGGATACCAATAACTCAATAAATGCTCAAAGATTTATCAATTAAATAAGCCACCAAATTCAAACAAGTTCTCTTCAGAATTCAGCATGAATTAATTGTCACAAATATCGCACAAGCACATCACAATGTAGAGCGTCAAACAAGCTTTCCAAAGAGGGGACTCAAACATAATTACACTAATCTGCCTAGGTAGATATGCAAATTCACCAGGGGGACGTATTTGCTATTTTGAGAAATTAGATCGGTGTTTCTGCAAATTTTACATCCTTCACGTGCCTGGGAGCATGCTGGATGGACTGTACTGCAAATAAGGTATCTTCTAGGGGCACCTCTAAAAAATTCCTCTACATGTGCCTGGATCGTGACTTGTGATAGGCTTAGATAATTTGGCTCGGGTCTGTGTGGCGTCTTCTTGAGGCTCGCAACAGCTTCGGATAGTCCCAAGCTGCGGTCTGATGCTTCAAAAAGGGAGTCATGGCATCTCCAGGTCTTTCGTATCATGCTAAAAATGAGGCGATCTGACAACAACAGCTCCTCGTCTCGAAGACACTCCTCCGTGCATAGTGGAGCCGCGGGCTGTGATCTGGCGAACTTGGTAAAGCTCCTCTGGTTGTTCCTGGTCAATTTGAAGGTCTTAAAACCTTCGTAAGGACCCACCAAAGATGCAGGTACCTACAAGAGGCGAAGAATAAGGTTCGATTGGTTGCTCGGTGAAGCTTCATCTGAATCAAAGAGTTGGAAGTTTACTCCGGTGATATTCCATCCATTAACCCCTGTAGGGGTTAGAGCAATAGACAAAACTATACAAATCTTTAGGGATATTTATGAGGTGGAATGGAAGGATTCTGGAGGTGTGAGATGTGAGCCCTAATTTGGTTCCAAGCTTAAGAAAAGCTCGGAAAGGATCGAAGAGAAAACATGATGGAGAAGCGAATAGATCTCACAAGATAATATGTGTGGATTGATGATGTAAATTGAATGTTTATTTTGTCTCAAATCATAGTTTGCTTGATAAATCAATGAAAGCTAAAACGGAGAGAATGAAGGAGAAATGGAAAAAAAAACACTTTACCTATAGAATGAGGATTTGAAGATGATGGAAATTTAATGATGAATCGGGGCCAACACTAAGTATAAAAAATTCATAGATCTTCACTTAACAATCCTAGCAAACGATTGAAGATCGAGCAAATGCCTAGAGCTCTACAACTTTGTGTCAACACCAACGATCTCATCGGAGTCGACCACCCGTCATCGCTTAATCTCAATCTTGCTCTCTGTCATCGAAGGGGTATGATTGCTCAAGGGAAACTCTCGCAAGGGGGGCAGATCCCGTTAACCAAGGTGGAGGAATGCGTTTTGTTGAAGTGGAGGTTTGGAAGATGGCAGTGAAAAGAGGTGGTTTCAACCACATGTAGATGATGAGAGAGATTTAAATGAGGGAAGTTGAGTGCTTTGCATGAGTTAGGGAAGTTAGCGAAAGTGGTTGGCATTGGATGTTAGTCAAGAGACGATATGATGAAGGAGGGGAAGTTCTAGGAAGTTGGGTGTTGGAAGGGAAATGGCAATGTCTAGAGGTTGAAGATGAACCTCGACCATCCGAACATATGATAAGAGGATTGAGGTTGATGCACTATTAGGTGGCTATGATTCGATCGATCAACCTTGATCAGACTACACAAAAGTGGAGCAGGTGGCAGAACAGGAAAGTGCCACATGGGTGAATGTGAAGGTGCACGTAGCCCAATAAGAAATAAGAGAAAATGGTAATCAAATAAAAATCTCAACGAATTAGATAGAAGAAGAGATAGGAAAAGTGATGAACATGAAAGTTGTAGACCTCGATGAGATCTACAACTTCCATGTAGAAGTCAAAGACAAATGCAGTAATCTATACAAATATAAAAATTAAACAGGTAATAACATATAAAACATTTTTCTTTTATTTTCTTTTCTCATTTTTTTAAATTATATTTTATGTTAAATTAATTATTTACAATATTATTCTAATTTTCATTTTAGATTTAATGATAAATAGATAACAAAATTTGTCGCAATAATATACTATAAAAATTTTAGTATAATTAGGGTAGTTATTTACAACACATAATATAATAATTAGTGTTAATTATTAATGAATCTTGGTGATAATCTTAAGCAAGAGAATAATACTAATTAATTATGATGATAAATACGAGATATATCACCCCCTATACTTAAGCTAAACTCATCCTCGAGCTTAATAAATAAAGAATTAGTTATAGAGTTAGTGGTTTTATTGAGTTCCCTTGATATGTGCATGTGAAAGAACAAGACTTGAATGACCTAAAATACCGGGTTTATAGAGATCCTAAGATTCTATGTCAAACTTGCCCTAATCAAAAGGAATTCAACTCCTATAATTATCAGACTTTCAATGTATAAATATATAGTAAGAGGCATGACTTAATGTGTTGAGTGCATTCACAAGAGTAGAGTCAAAATGTCCCCTAAAGTTCCAACACCAGAGATTCTCCTAAGGACCCAACCCTCAACACAAGGGATAAAATATATTCTTGCTTCAATCCATCGTTACTTAGTCAGACATAAAAGATGTAGATGGCATGCCAGAAAATGGAGGTATTAGGATTGTATCATTCTTTTCTCTTCCTCTGATTGGAACAAGGCTTCTCTCAGGTGTCAATACTCGAAAAAATCATACATATATTTTTAGTGTTAATTAGTGTGTCCGTCAGAAGAGATTGAGTCATATGTACTTGTTTTCCTAGGATTACACTGAGATACATCTTTTAAAAGTATCTAATATACTTGTACCCAGACTTGTAGCGCTAACGATGTAGAGCCCTTTTTGAGGTACTAGCCTGTCTCATAAAATCCTAAGACTTGGTCCAAGTGTACACTTAAAAGGATGGGAGCACCTGCCTTGAATGTGATTTCATAATGATGTAGCTTTGTAATGTAATAAGTTTTTCATTATTTTCATTTCAATTTTCTCATCATTTTTTCATCACTTATATTTTTTCTTTTAGGCTAGCTCCTCTGGTTTTATCAAGATTGGTGCACACTAATCAAAAAATTAAAATGATTTATGCACCCTAGTACTTAGGTTTTGATCAAGAGAATAATATGAGAACCAAATCCCATACTAGCTAAGATGCTGACACTCATGTTTCATGAAGCCTTCATTAATCTTATCCCATCCTCGAGCATCATAAGATTAGGTCCAGACTTAAATCTCGACTCCCAGTTCCTCAAATGAAACTTCAACTCATCTCAATCATGAATGCAATCGTGCAAGTGAGTGATAGTCATATTCGTTAAGAAGAGGATTATACATACAATATAAAACACAAATCTTTCAAACTAGAGAAGTTTGAATTTTTAAGTCTAAGACCCTAATAATTAAAATAGATTAACTCTAAGTCATTGGATCTCATAAATCAAGTGTCAAAGAACATATCAAGCCTTGATTGAAAAAGTGTAAGTGTAAGGGAAAAGCACCAAATCAAAAAGTTAGCAGGTTAACAAATTAAGAGTTATTTGGAGAGTTTTTATTGAACAAAACATGTACCCTTAAGACAAAACACAATAGACTGATACATGATCGACAACACAAGGATACCCAAACACAATACCACTCACTTTAGTTCCTCAAAACCAACAATCTGTCTTGAATCTTCGAGGTTTGAAATCACAGGCCGCCTGATGCATTACTTGCTTTTTCCTCACAGAGTAAATCTCAGAATCCGAATCAGAAGCACCTCAACTTGGACAATGAGTCTCCTAGAATAATGTCATTCTTCATCAAATGTAATGTCCATATCAACATGTGAAAACTTAAAATATCAAAAATAGTCAGAAGATAAATTCAACCATTGGATCGTACAACAGACTTATGGGTTTTCCTTAAGAGAGAAAAACTAGACATAAGAGGATGACCAAACTTACAAATAAGATGATAATCAGCTAACTGAATATCCTTAAGTAAAGGCGTAGGCTCCACCATATCAAACTCCTCTAGTAAAATGTTATCTTCCTCAAGAAGCACCACTTTTCTAAAAAAACTCTTTATCGATTGGATCTTCCAAAATATCGAATTTAGATTCAGACTCTTTCCATGTTCAACTCTTGAAAAGATCCAAAACTAGACAACCTTATATACACTAAAACATGATGGTTCAGTGAATCGTTACACTATGCCACAGACTCAAAACACAATGTAGAAACTGAAGAGACACATGGGTTAGTCATTATTTACAAGTTTATTTCCGTTACTCCCCTTAAAGTTTGAAACCACTTTTGAAAACTTTTTACAAACCATCACATAAATATAGGTTTTTCAAATATTTTACAAAAAAATTTGAAAACCGTGTTTAATAGGTATATAATTATTTTCAAGTACTTTTCCAAGTCATTTGTGCAAAACTCAGTTCAAAAATAATACAATACTCATATCTCCCAAAAAATTGAAAAAGATAAAACTATGAGCTATGGCTAAAGTATATACAAAATAAATATGGTACACCCCCTATACTTAGATTTTGCTATGCCCTTATAGCACAAAGTGATATGAAGGCATATCTCATGTTAAATATAAAGAAATGTACGAAAACTAAATCAAGCATCAAAGTATAAAGAGGAATGAAAGAAGAAGTAAAAGAGTAAAATGAACGAACCCCCTATACTTTTGTTGAAAATAACCTAAGTATAAACAAGAAAGTAGAAAGTAAGTGGGGGAACCAACATCAAAGAAAGTGAAGAATGAATAAATAGGGTAAGGATCTCCCTATACTTAGAATGAAAGTAGTCTAAGTTATGTGTAAAAATTTAATGTAGGAGAAACTAAACCCCAGAAGAATAGAGTAGATAAAAAGAATAGAATCTGAGTGATGTTGAATCTAACTGATGTTGATATGCAAGCTGCAGGTTCGTATTGTATTTGAAATATCCGCAAATGACTGAACTAGCATGAAGTCAATACTCTCAACAGCAGTGAGACATTCTTTGGATTCTACAAAATTCTTCAATAGCTACCTGTTGACCAAAAAGGAAGGTGCACTATCTGAAAGATCTGCAATCTCTACACTACCATTTCCATGCAATTCCTTTACTATATAAGGATCTGTCCATTTGTATTTCAACTTCCCATGGAAAGTTCATAACTTAGCATTAAACAACCATAACTTTTGACCTAGGAAAAAGTTCTTGTATCTAATATGCAAATCATGTCACTTCTTGACTTTGTCCTTATACATCCAACTATTGTCATATGCTCTATTACGAATCTCCACTAACTCATTAAGGTTTATGTCTCTACAAAGTTTTCCAGGGTGACAACTCTAATTGATCTTTTTTATTGCCCATTCAGAGTTGTGAATTAATTCAGCGGGCAAATGGCATGGCTTGCCATAAATCATCCTAAAAGGTGAAGTGCCTAAAGGAGTCATATAGGTCGTCCTATAGGCCCACAGAACCTGGTCCAACAACTGAGACTAGTTCTTCCTATTTGGACAGACTAACTTCTGAAGAATACTCTTTACCTCCCTATTTGAAACCTTAACTATGTCATTTGATTATGGGTGGTAAGGACTAGCAACTCTATGCTCAAAATGATAGTTCTCAACTAATGATCTCAACTCTATTCACAAAATGGCTACCACCATTAGAAATCAAAACCTTAGGTACCTCGAACCTATAAATGATATGCTCCTTAATAAACATACCATTAGTTCTACTATCTGTGGCTCGGGTTGGGATAGCCTCAACCCACCCAGAAAGATAGTCCACTGCCAACAACATGTACTCAAATCCGTGACTATTGGGAAAGGGATTTATAAAAGTTGTGCCCCATGCATGAAATACATCACAAAAATTAATAGGTTGCATGGGCATCTCATCTCTAGAACTAACCGTCCCTCCCATCCATTGGTAATCAGGAAACGACCATATAAAATCGGTGTCATCTCTGAACAAGGTCGTCCAAAATAATCCACAATGTAACACCTTATGTGTAGTCCTTTTTCCTGAATGTTGTCCTCCAACCTCAAGTGAATGACAATACGTGAGGACACTCTACTATTCCTCCTAAGGAATACAACTCCTCCAGACACAACCCGATCCCTCAAAGAAAAGGAACGGATCTTACCAATGGAATCTCCTCGAATTCGACTTCAGTCGGTCAACAATGCTCCTAGTCCAACCATGGGTAACTTGCTTGGAGAGGAGATAGTTCACCATGTTGTCATACTAAGGGAGTGAATCGATAACGTAAATCGACTCATCTGGAAAGGTTTCTCTGATCGGATAAAAGTCAGGGGAATCCGTTAACTCAAGTCAAGATAGATGATTAGCCACTACATTCTTGATGGCAGGATTATCTTTAATCTCCAAATCGAATTCCTGGAGTAACAAAATCCACCCAAGAAGATGCGCCTTTGCGTCCTTCTTTTCCATGAGATATCTAATGGCTGAATGATCGGTGTAGATAGTCACCTTTGATCCCAAGACATAAGACCTAAACTTCTTTAAAGCTAAAACTATGACAAGCATTTCCTTTTTGGTCACTGCATTATTTTTTGTGATGAATCCAATAATTTACTCGCGTAGTAAATCGCAAATGGGATCCAATCTCGTCATTTCCCCAATGTAGTTCCTATAGCAAAATATGATGCACTCAAAGTGAAGAGGCCAATCAAGAGTCTGAAGAATTAGTGAGTCACAAATCTTTCTCTTGAGGAGATCAAAGATCACTAGGGACTTGTGATCTACAACAAACTCGGTGCTTTTCCCTAAGTGCTCGATCAATGGCCAGACAATCTTGGAAAAATCTTGAATGAATCATCTATAAAATCCCGCATGCCCAAGAAATGACCTCACTAACTTGATGTAGGTTGGTGTATCAAGGCCAAGGCTCCATCTCCATTCCCTCCTTGGAGATGACATTCCCCAACATGATACCCTCCTTAACCAAAAAAATGACTTTTTTTCCCAGGAGAGTACTGGATTTACCTCCCTACATCTCTGAAGAACTTGGTCCAAGTATGCTAAACATGCGTCAAATGAATAACCATGGGTCGAGAAATTGTCAATGAAAACCTCCAGGAAACCCCCCACCATCTCAACAAACATGGCAATCATGCACCGCTGAAGAGTATACGGGGATTGCAAAGCCCAAAAGGCATGCGCCTGAATGCGTATGTGCTGAAAGGACATGTAAAAGTGGTCTCTTCTGCGTCCTCAGGGGAGATGCTACTTGATTGTAGCCTGAGTACCCATCATGAAAACAGAAGAACTCCTTCCCCACTTGAATTCTCGACTTCTTCGGGAGAATATGTAGGGGTACACAGATGTACCATTACATGGGTACTCGTGTTGCTATCTCTACTCCCTCCTTGTGGGTGATCATATGAATTCTCGACTTCTTCGGGAGAATATGTAGGGGTCCACCCACTTGAAGTTAGATATCATGTAAATAAAGCTGCTCCACACCACTTCTCAATCCCTTTATTAACTACTTCTCGAATATTTGGATTAAGTCTCCTTTGGAACTCACATGAAGGTCTAGCATTATCGTCAACAAAAATGTGGTGTGAACAGAGTGCGGGGTTTATACCCACGAGTTCCGACACTGTCCAACCAATTAGCTTGCGGTTCTTCTCTAATACCTCAAGAAACATAGACTCATGTTCTACAGTCTTCCTAGAACTAATGATGACATTAAATTTATTCTTAGGTCCCGCGAGAAAAGAATACTCCAGTGTACGAGGTAGTGGCTTCAGCTCTGATAATCTAGCATCATATCAAATATGGTTGAACTGAAGCTGAACCTGGTTCTGTGTTGCATGATGGTAATGTTGTCTCTGTAGCATTATCCACCAACCGAATAGAACATGGAGTCAGATCGCCAAAGAAATACAGTAATTCGGCCAAAGTCATGTTCGACTCCGACCACTTCCTTAGATTTTTCCATAAGGATATGAACTGGTAGATCAAAATAAATCTCTAAGTCCACAAAGGAAAAGATAGGTGATCCATAACTCAAGAAACCTGGCAACTCCTCGCAGACTGCATCTAGTATAATTTCCTCTCCAGATGAGAGGGTCTCGCTCAGTCCTGTTGGGCTTTATTTCTATACCCCAATTATGCACATAAATATGCAATTTGCCTCTGATGATGAAGAGAAATCTGTGCTTGATTCTGAATCATGTCGCTGCCATTTCGTATGTTTCATATGTTGCTCCACTTCTCCATCAAGAGAACGGAACTTCATCATCCCCGTCTGATAATCAGAAGAAGCACCAACGATCATAAGGAAAGGCTACCAAAGGATGATCTATGATTTCTTCAGTGATTGGGGATAGCCATGTTAAGGACAATGAAGTCCACTCTATAGTCGTGTTCCTTAATCGAGATGATAATGTTCTTGATCTTACCCTTCGCATTCATCATCGATTTGTCTGAAAACTGTAATAGGGCTCGTGATTTGCGAAGGGGGCCAACTTCAGTTTCTCATACAAGGCATAAGGTAAAAGATAAATCAAAGAACCATTATCCAGGAGAGTGCGTGAAAACGCAATGTCATCGATATGGCTCACCACATAATGTGCAAAGTCTCTCTTCTTTCTAGGTAATTGTTGGTTCATGAGACAAAAAATAGTAGCTACCGATAACACGTGTGTCTTTACATAGCTATTCAGTTTCTTCCTGCTAACTCTGGTAGGTGTGCATCTCACCTTCAAATATTCCTAAAATGTAGGATTGTTGGCTACATACTCAATAAATGGCACCTTAACCATGATATTATCTTTACATAACCATGCCATTTCAGGATCATCTTTCTGAATCTTTTTCAAGCTATGCTTTCTTGCCATAAGAGATGGGGGAAAGGGATGACACAAGAAGAAGTAGAGTGCAAAGAATCAGAATCATAAAGAGAAACATGCTTTTTATTACGAGGAACTAAGTTCTTTACAACTAGATCTTTTACATCAAATTTGGAATTTAAAACGGAATCATCTAATAAAGATTGGGGAATGCTTGTTGAATGTGCATTCTCCTCAACCGAAGGTGCAAGGTCCTCCGTAGAATATGAATCTTCCTTGCGATGTTGTGATCATCTAGTACTCTTAATCTTCTTCTCTCTTCTCTTGTATGTCTCCACCTCATGATGAAAATGTTATTGAAGATACCTAGCCTCGTCATCTTTTGAAGTCTCCTCAGAGTGAGCTCCAGAATCGATCCTCTCCATGTCCCTCGTCTGATCAGGTATGACCACGGTCCGTTCACTCTTAAGAGACATCAGATTGACACAATCAAATAGAAAGATCTCGTTCTTAGATTTGTGTGAATCTGAGTAGTATACATGATTAAAAGAATTCTACTACTATTGAGTCATGTTCAAGATGTTGAGATTAGCCTGAACCTGGGAGGGAATGGATGTAGAAGGGGCAGTGCGCTCGTCATGTAAACATGATACATGGTTGAGATCAACCCTAAAATCATGTACTTCGTTCTAGTAGGAACACAACTCCTCAAGAATCTGCCTCAGAAGATCTGTAGGATCTGAAGATGAATGATGTTGCTGTGAATAAAGGCATAAAGAACGTGAAGGCTGGCCCTTATGGCTATGGAACTGCTACTTCTAGGTAGACTATTGAACATAAAGGCCATGCTAGCCTAACTGGTACATCTATTAATGAACACATTGTTGTTGCTACCTCGATGCATGGGAATTATGAGCTTCAGAGCTCTATGGTGCTAGAAGAGGTGTAGGAGTAAATGATGTGTTGTAGAAAGTCTGGGGATGTTGGTAAGAGAAGGATCCCCAGAACTCCCCTTCGTGGCAGGGTCATTGGTGCAGCACACATCATTTACCTCCCATACCTAGGAAGGCTCCTCAGTGACTGTCTCAACAGAAGGTGGTTGCTACTGACAAGAATGGGAAAGAGGTTGGTCCTCTACCCATGGTTGTGGTGGCCCTGACATCTGTTGCTCCTAAATATGATGAACACGGTATGCGGGAGAAGCATATGTACTCACGACAGGTATCCTCATCTTAGATACCTTCTCAGAACGCCCCGCCATATGTTTGGGTAGTTTGGATAAGTTGCTATCCAACTCATTCATCCACCTACCGATCCTCTCAACTATTGTGAGTTTGTCTGCTATGATACCCATGTAAAAAGGATCAATTGTAGCCTTCACTCCCCTTTTGATAAGAATGGTATGGGGGTCCCTAACTAATCTCAACTCGCACTCTATGCTCTGCTCGTCTCGGCCATCTGCTCGAACACTTTCCAGACAGTGTTCACACAACGTGAAGTATAGCGACCTCCACAAGCAGCACTAACCAAATCTTGTACCACAGGGTGTAGACCACAATAAGCTAATTACACCAGGATGGTAGGATCTAAGCCATGACAAGGAAACTTCTGTAAGAGATATTTGAACCTCCCCCATGTATCATTAAGGCTTCATTGGGAAGTTAGGAGAAACTCATAATGCGTAAGCACATCAAATTTGTTCTACTCAAAGGGTAGAACGTCTTCAAAAAAATATCCTTGAACTGCACAAAAGTAGTTATAACTACCCCTAGGTTCTTCATCCAATAGTCAGCCTTATCCTTCAAGGAAAAAAGAAGGTGCTTTGAGCCTAATGTAGTCTTGGCTAACCCTAGGATGACTAACGTTAGTGCAGACCTACTCAAAGTGCCAAAGGAATACATATGGCCCTCGTATGCATTCCCGTTAAAATGAGGCAACAAATTCAAGAACTGTGCCTTCAACTCATATTCTACTTGTAGTTCAACTGGACTCAACCAATTAGTCATTTGGTAATGCCCAAGTTTGTATGTCGCATCCATTGGTGCATCTACACCCAACTGTAACTGGCCAAGTTGTACTCTCATAAGTGTTGCATTCTGCTCAGATTCAGCTATCCTAGATAGTACTGCATGCATTGGGTCCTCCCTCTCTTCCTCCTCTCAGTTCTGTCTCTTAGGAGGCATCTTAATTGTGTCTTCTAAACCTTCATCAATAAAAGGAATGGGAGTGAGATCTTGACGAAGACATGGAAATCGAATCGATCTCACCCAAGCAATGGTCTTCCTCGGTGAAAAGAGAAGAAAGAAAGGGGTTAGTTGGGATGTAACTACCCCCTAAAAATGAATCATGATACCTGATGACTAGGGATTCTCAATCAGGTCTAAAATGTATCCTCACGTGTGTGATAATAAGTTTGTTGTTGAGGCGACCTGCAAGGGAATCCCTTTATCAATCAACAAGTACCCACAATATAATAATAAGCAATAATTAGCCAAAAATGCAAGGCACAATTTATTATACTCTACAAACAAAAATGTATAGCATGGAAGCATGTAGAAGTTAAACCACATGGAGCAAACTAGGTAGTCTATGATTATTGCTAATCAATGTGTATTATGAACATATACGTCTTTAAGGCTTATTGTGCGGGTTTCTATTTTTTGAATTAATTTTAAATGCAGGAAATTTAATAATAATAAGATATATTAGATTAATATCTATATATATGTATACATATAGATTTAGATATAAACATAAGACATATATATTTATACATGCATATATATTGTTGATTTTTAATTTTGCTTATTTTTTATTTCTTTTCAATTTTGAAAAAAATAAAAATATATTGATATAAAATATTTTATTACATAGTAGAAGTATATAGATAATATCTATATAGACATATAGATAGTATATGGTGTATATATCTATAAATAGTCCAAAAATTACATGGAAAATACTTTTTTGCTTTTTTATAATTTTCATATTTTTGTTATTTTTTGGACTTTTTCCTAATTTGTAGGAGTTGTTAAAATTAAAAACAACCCCAAAACATGGATTAAATAAATATGCAGAATTAGTTTGAAGATTAAAAATACCAAAATATATCAAAATTACTTCAAATCAATTTTACTACATACTATAAAATACAAATAAAATTTAGAGATAGAAATGAATATTTTTTTATTTTTGTGATTTTTCTAAATTTTTATGAATTTTTTCGAGCTTTTTAATTTTTATGATTTTTCTTTTTCTGTTTTTAGGATTTCTTGTCTGGAGTTAATATAGGATATAATAAACAACATATTATTTTTTTGTAATTTTTCAAGGTATTTTAATATATTTTGTCATTGTGAAAGCTAAAAATGGATAAAGTACTCACCGTTTGAATTTTGATAATTAGTAAAGGCCAAGGAATGCAACGTAAAAATTAGAAGATATAAGTCTGTCATCCCAGGCATTTACGTGCATTTTTGCAAAATTAAATATAAACATGTGTTATTTTTAGCAAAAAAAATAAGAAATAACATTTAATATTCTAGTGGAGACCTATTTGCAACTAAAATAAATATTTCCTTCATTCCCAGACCCTATTACAAAAATACAGGGGCATACATGCAATTTTCTACAAAATAAATAAAATAAAAAAGTCCTGGAAGGGTTTTTCTACAAATATACAATGGTTCAAGGTCCCATGTATAATTTTTCAAAAAAATATATTATTAAATATACAATTTTGTTTACTAAAAAAATACAAAAGCGAGAGGGTATGCCTGCAAAATACCCAACTACATGGAAAGCCATGTGAGCTGAGCTAGCATGGACCTATGGGCAAATACATGGAATTATGTGGAGCTATATGTAATTTTCACACATTTATTTACTCTCCATACAAATATTTAAGTACTAAAAAGGAATACTAAAATATGGAGGAGACTTAGTGCAAATTATACCAATTTACACGTGAGCCTATGGCTTGGATCTCCTCTCTTAGATACATGGTGGAACCGTAGTGCACGATGATTGTTCGTTGATGACAACTGAGATTAGATCTCGGGCGAAGATCGATCGGTTGGAGCTCGCATGATTGGACTCCATCTGTTGCATCTAGAGCGACTCTCTTGATAGAACGGTCTTGGAGTGTCTTGGAAGAACTCTCCAAGAATAGGGCTTTGTGTTGCTTCGATCCGCTCCTTCTCTCTGCTTCGAGCTCCTCCTGACCTGCTAAGATGCCCTACAGGTTTATCTTGATGTTCCACAGCTGAAGGATGTCTCAAAAAGGTCCGGGCCCCATCAGAGGGGGCATGTAGCGTCTCTTACCTCAAGCTCCATTCTTAACATCAAAAACCCCTCAAATGGGTTCTTCCAGACCTACAAATATGATGGGATGCTAGTCAGCATGGAGGTGATCAGATCTGAGTTGTTATTTGCGAGGGTCACGATGATTTGAGGGGACCTTAAGGTGTTCGGCATGCGACGGAGGAAGAAGCACTGAGGTTCTGATCTACGCGAGATTAGTGGCTCTAAATGGATCAGTTGGATGGATAAATGGAAGATGAATGAAATGGGATGATTGTGGACATCAGAGACAGAGTATCATAATGGATCACAGTGGCCGAAGCTCTTGAGCTCTAGCGAGACCTAAATCTAAACCTAAGCTAACACAACAATTGAAACGCAAAATTATAGGCATAAAATGAAATCCACGAACTAAAACTACCTAGAAATGAGGAAATGGCATACCTCTAACATAGTGGTGGACCAAGGAGCAGGACGGTCATCGGAGCTCCACCTTGGACCTGCTCTCCTCCTCTTGTAGTGCACTAACCTCGGGGAAGGCACCTCTGTCACTGGTGGACACTCACACACACAGTTGAGGACTCTACAAGGATCAGAGAGGGATCAAAAGGGAAAGGAAGAAACTTGGGGTCTTATTTATAGACAAGTTTTTGGTGAATTTCGAGCTGGATTATTGAGAGGCTCAAGGCAGATCGATGAGATCTAATGAAGAGGCAAGGTTGGCGATAGTGATGTGAATGAAATCTATGAATTACTCAAGGCAAAGGAAAATTCGAGGAAGTGGGGGTGCTTGAGGGGCTCTAACATGAGTCAGAGGAGGGGATGGAAAGTTGACTGAGGCCAACAATCCTCGCCTCCTGATTAGTCCACGTAGGACACTACATGACAAAAGGGATGGCTTTATTTGAAAATAATTAATTAAAAATAGTCAATCATTTTATGATTTTTTTGTTATAAAATAAAAAAATTATTATTTTTATGGAATTTTTTAATATGATTTTTATTTATTTTTATGAGTCGATTAATTACAAGTTACTTTTTGCAAGTGTGTTTATAGGTATATTGACCTATGTTTTGCCATTTTATTTTTATTTTGCATTTTTATTTTATTATTATTTTTTCACATGTTATGTATTTACAACTTATTTTTACATGCACAAATATATTTTTAATAATTTTTGATGTTATTTGTGTAATTAAATAAATAGGGATATATATTATATAGGTATAAGTATAGGTATTTCATCAATATACTTATATATTGTTTATTTTTGTGTTTTCTTCATGATTTTATTCCATTCCAAATGTGTACACATATTATACATAATATTTACAAAATTAAAAAATAGTAAATAATAAACATAAGAAGAAATAAATAGAATGAATTCTTTATTCAGGTATATTATACAATAGGGGTCTAAAACCTAATTTTCAGACCTTAACTCCAAATTAAGTGAATCATCTTCATTAAATAGCTTATTAAAAGTTATATATAATTAAAGATGATTATGGTGCATATTTAGTTTGTATTGAGGTGATATGGGTCTGGGAAGTTTGGGTTTTGGCTTTTTATTCTGAGCATAGAATGTACACTGTATCTTATTTTTGTGCTAACTCAATTTTGTATATTTCTATACATTTTTATCTACATTTTTTATGTACAAAGTTTCTTTATTTGAGGTATAAATAACAACGAATAAAATGGATCCCAAAAATGCTTTATTGATGAATGAATAAATGGAATTCTTATTGTCTTTTTGGACCTTATCTCCCCTACTTTATTCCTTGTCGACCACATCAATTCATGACTTGGTCTTGGGGTTTATGGTCATAAAATATCTTTAGCATTTTATTTCTTTTTCATTTCTTTCTTTGTTCCTCTTTTTGGCTTTAAAAAACATAATTTATACCATAATTATGCAATAAATAATGAATGTTAATTTGTAGAAAATAATGATATTTACATGCATTTAACTAGGGTTTAAAGGCCAAAATGAAATAATAAAGGTGACAAAATGGAGATTCTTCACCCCCCCTATAATTAGCTTTGCTAGTCCCTAGCAAACAGTTATGCAATGAGTGTAGAAAATAAAAATAAAGAAAAAAAAGAAATAACTTAGAATAATTGTTGACTTTTAAACCAGTCTTAATAAAGTCAAAGTTTGGAGCTCAGAGAAGGCCTTTGGATTAATGGCGTGTCAAAATCGCATGGAAGTCGGGAAGTGTGACGTAACAATCCTTACCATATTCCTATCATTCAATATAATTCATAGCCAGGTCAGAACCATCCTCTCAATCGCGTACTCTTACTACCTTCAAATGATAGAACCTTGTGTATGAATTTGTTCAGCTCTTCCCAGGCAAAATTGTTAAATCGTAAAGGCGTCTGCTCTTATGGTAACTCATCCTCGTGGAGGCATATATTCCATTCTAAAGTTAGATACTCTCGATCTTTACAACCGAATGGGGGAGAGGTTAGAAGATTAGGAGAAGATGTTGGAATGGGCCGATGTAGTCTTCATTCCCTTGTGAAGTCAGTCAGTGTACCGATTCTTCACTAATAAGCAGAGTTTTTGTTAAGCTCAAATTTTTGTGGAATTTTTGGTATAGACTTCTTTGAATAGTTTCTTTGACTTTGTATAGCTTCTGCATCCTTGTTTATTCTCTAGTGGATATATCATCTTTTTGTTCCATCCAAATTTTGGGGTCTTGAAAAAAGTTGCGCCGATAGACCATTCCTCATCTGAAACATTGTCTCAATCTGTCTCTAGTCTTTAGATATCATTGTTACCAAAAGAAGTAGCTTAGAGTACTCATGTCGGTAATCCATGAGAATGGTTCTTGAGCCACTCTTGATGAAGCGGTGTTGCATCATCCTGACTTAGACTCAAAGATTTTATAACGATCCATCTGAGTTGAGCTAAGTGCTAGGTGTGAGGTTTCCGGTCAAGTTACTGTCTCAAGAGCCCTACGGATAATATGAAGGGTCCTAGTTAAGCACGTTGAATTGACTCATGAACGTAGTCTTGTGGAATCTAAAGAATTAAGTCAACGTGACCTGAAACATCTCCACTGAATGAGTATTCATCACCCCCCTATACTTAACTTTGCTAGTCCCTTAGTAAATACTTATTTGAAAAAGAAGTGGAAAGAAAAAGAAAAAGAAAAAGAGGAGAATGTACATGGATCAAGGTTGATTATTAAACTTGCCTTCATTAAATTGACATATGGAGCTCGATCAGATCTTTGGATTATTAATGTGTCGGAACCTTATTTGGACTTAAGTTTAAAACTCAACAGCCTTTAAGTTCCACTAATCTATAACCAGGACTCCTCAACAATCCAGATCAGAACAAGTCACCAAACACAAACCCTGAAGACCATGAATCTTTTCTTGTACTGTGAATGTGAAGTATAAGCTCTCCACCTCAGAAGTGGCAACTTGACAACCCTCCCCAACAAGGTAACTCTATTACCCCAATTTGGCCACTCTTTCCTCGAGGAGCGGGGTATTCCCTTCTAAGTTCAAGTTCAACCGGCTCAAGAAGAGGGGGAAGAAGAGAATGGACCATGGCCAGTGTAGCCATGTATCCTTGGGAGCTCAACCAGTGTAGCCAAGTCTCCCTGCTGCAAGCTACATAAGGTGGGACATGAATCTCAAGCTTTGCTTATTGCACTATATACATACTCCGATGGGATTATCATTTTCTATCAGACCCACCACTTTTTTGGAGTTATTTTCTTTTTGCATTTTTTTTCAAGTGCATCTATACAACATATACATGTGCAGCATATATACAAGGAGTTTTTCCTCTTGAGCCAGTAGACTATCCCTCTTTTGAAGCATTATTGCAACCCACAACTCCCGTCGTTAGACCTCATGGCAACCATACCAAGTTGAGACGCACTTCCTTCACTAAAAGAAGAAGAGAGGTTCCGCCTAGAAGTACTACCCTCATATGCTACCCCAAGTCAAGGAAGACTGCCTCCTCACCACCTCATCCGTAGAGAGCTCGGTGCAAAGTGCTGGTCCAAGTAAAGCCATTGTCTATATGAGTCATGTGTGTGCTGTTAAGTGCTCTACTTAGGCTCATTGAGATGACATGTGATCATAGCCTAGTCGACTCAAATAATTAAGTCACCATGGACCTGAAAAGCCTTAACCCTAAGCCTTATAAGGTTCCTCTTAGAAATTAGGTGGATTAAGATCTTAACCAAGCTCCATTTCCCAATTTAATTCCAGGCTAGTTTAAATGTCAACTATGATCCAGGATAAACTATATACATATATATATATATATATATATATATATATATACAAAGATGCTATTTACACAATATTTACAAACATGCAAAAAATTTTGAAAAAATGTTTTGAAATCATGGATGTATGCGTGAATGCAAGTTTTGCAAAAGTATTTACACACATTTACACAAGATTTTTGCAAACTTTTGATTTTCAAAACATTTTGGAAAAATTTTGTACTATATACATAATTTTGATATACACATATTTACACAAACTTTACACAAAAAAGTTTTTGAAAACATTTTTACAAAAATAATTTGTACACTAGCTATTTATGTGCAAATAAAAGAGTGATTATTTACAGGAAAAATTTTTATTTTTTGTGGTATTTAAGGTTTTTAGCCATTTTTATTTATTAACACACACACACACAAATTACGAGTTATGGCTAAATTATATATGAAATATATACACCCCCCCATACTTAGCTCGAACGATGTCCTCAGAGTCAAGAGCGACGAAGAAGACATAACTCGTGCTTAGTATAGGGAAGTGAAAAGGAAGGCTATATATAAAGAAGAATGAATGAATAGAAAATCAAGAGAGTCTCAGCTTTTCCCGCTATACTTAAGATCAAATAATCCTAAGTATAGCAAGTTCTACACAAAGGGAAAACCGAGTGGCGAATGTACAGGGTTTACCCCCTATACTTAGGGTAAAATATCCCTAAGTATAGGCAGCAAAACAAGGGTAAAATGAATCAAAGGAAAACTCAAGAGTCCAACATCCCCCCTATACTTAGGGTAAAGTACACCCTAAGTATAGCATAATCAAAAGATGAAGAAAGGGATGCGGGACTAAAGAATGTAATGATATGGACATCTGGATCTATACAGGTTGGAAGAACAATGATAATCAGGCGTGAGATGCAATAGATGTGAGTCAAGAGACCATATCTCGCGCAAAATGAATAGGGGAAACATCAACGACCCGTGGCTCATGATCTAGAAATGGCTTGAGCCGCTGGTCGTTCACTCGAAAGGTACTCTCAGAAGACAACTCGGATATGTCAATGCTACCATTGTCATGTACCTTTCTCACTAGATATGGGCCCTTCCATTTGCTCTGTAGCTTCCCTGGAAATAGATGAAGCCTAGCATCAAACAGCCATACTCTCTGTCCAGGCTCGAAATACTTGTGGCTGATATGAGAATCATGCCACTCCTTCACTCTTTCCTTGTACTGCAGGCTGTTTGAGAAGGCAGTATCTCTAAGATCTTCCAAGGCTGCTAACTCTTCCCTCCTCTGGTCTCCTACACTATCTGGATCAGCAAGTATCTCAGTGACTGCCCAAAGTGACCTGTGTCTCAGCTCAACAGGTAAATGGCACGGCTTGCCATATACGCGGCGAAAGGGAGATGCGCCCAAAGGTATCTTGAAAGACGTCCTATATGCCCACAAGACCGAGTCCGTGACCAATCCTTTCGGTCAGGGCGGACAACTTTCTGCAAAATAGTCTTGATCTCCCTGTTGGACACCTCGGCTAGAACATTCGTCTGTGGATGGTAAGGAGTGGCAACTCGATGGTCTATGCCGAACTCGCTAGCAAGGGCCTTCACCTAGTCGTTGATGAAATGAGACCCCCCATCTGAAATCAACACTCGAGGGACCCCGAACCGCGTGATGATGTGCTTCCTCAAAAATCTGCAAATTGTCCTGGCATCAACGGTTCGGGCGGGGATAGCCTCAACCCAATGACTCACATAATCAACGGCTAACAGAATGTACTCAAATCCCTGACTCTTAGGGAATGTACCCATGAAATCGATGACCCATACGTCAAAAACCTCACAGAAGTGAATGGGCTGCATCAGCATCATATCACGCTGTCCACAAGTGCCCATCCTCTGACAGTCAGTACACCTCTTCACGAACTCATCAGAGTCCTTGAAGAGGGTAGGCCACCACAGACCGGATTGGAGCACTTTCTGTGCCGTTCTCCTCCCAGAGTGATGTCCTCCTGCCTCAAGCTTGTGGCAGTAAGTGAGGACGCTATGGTGCTCCTCCTGAGGAATGCACCTACGCCAGACGCTATCCCCTCCTTTGTGGTAAAGGATGGGATCCTCCCAGTGGTAGGACTTGGCCTTCGCGAGGAAGGTCTCAAGCCTCTGCCTGGGCCAATTTTGTGGAACTTTCTTAGCAACAAGAAAGTTCACAATATCGACATACCATGGGAGAGAGGCGATAGCAAGGATCGCCTCATCTGGGAAGGTCTCACAAATCGGGTCAATCTGCTCAGAATCCTCAAGATGCTCTAATCGGGAGAGATGATCCGCCACCACATTCATGACTCCAGGCTTATCCTTAATCTCAATGTCGAACTCCTGGAGTAGAAGGATCCATCTAGTCAGTCTGGCTTTGGCATCCTTATTTGCCATGAAGTACCTGATGGCGGTATGATCAGTAAATAGGGTCACTCTAGATCCAATAATGTACGATCTGAACTTATCTAGGGCGAAGACTACGGCTAGCATCTCCTTCTCTGTGACTCTGTAGGTCCGCTGCGCGGAATCCAATGTGTGGCTAGCGTAGTGGATAGCAAATGGAACTCCATCCCTCCTCTGTCCCAGCACGACCCCCATGGCAAAATCGGAGGCATCCGTCATGATCTCGAATGGGAGAGACCAATCAGGCGGCTGGAGAACAGGATCCTCAACAACACATCTCTTGAGAGTCTCAAAGGATGAAAGACACTTGTCATCGACAAGGAACTCGGTGTCTTTCGTTAGCAGGTCAATCAACGGTCGGGAAATCCTACTGAAATCATGAATGAATCATCGGTAGAAACCGACGTGCCCCAGGAATGACCGTAACTGCCGCAAATTGGACGGCGGTGCGAGTTTTCTAATGACATCTACCTTAGCCGGATCAACCTCCATGCCCTTGTTGGAGATGATATGGCCAAGCATCGTCCCTTGAGTCACCATGAAGTGACTCTTCTCCCAAGATAACACCAAGTGAACCTCTATACATCGTTGAAGGACTCGGTCTAGGCAGTCAAGATAGGAGTCGAATCCGTCGCCGTAAACCGAGAAATCATCCATGAAGACCTCCAAGCACTCCCCTACCATGTCCGAAAAGATCGACATGATGCATCTCTGAAAGTTCGCAGGGGCATTGCATAGCCCAAATGGCACACGTCGGAAGACGTATGTGTCGAAGGGACAGGTAAAGGTGGTCTTGTCCTGGTCCTCGGGAGCGATGGCCACCTGGTTGTAGCCCGAGTACCCATCCAGAAAACAGTAGTGGCTCTTCCCCGCCAGTCTCTCAATGATCTGATCTATAAAGGGCAGGGGGAAGTGATCCTTCTTGGTGGCCTAGTTGAGTCTCCTGTAATCAACGCAGACCCGCCAAGAAGTGGGTACCCGTGTAGCAATCTCCTCTCCAGACTCACTGACCACTATAGTGATGCCCATCTTCTTGGGAACCACATGCAAAGGGCTGACCTACTTGGAGTCGGAGATGGGGTAGATAAAATCGGCGCTCCACCATTTCGAACTCTCATTCATGACAACCTCTCTCAGATTTGAGTTTAGCCGCCGCTGGAACTCACGCGACGGCCTCGCCTCATCCTCGAGATAGATATGGTGGGAGCACAGGGTCGGACTTATCCCCTGGAGATCTGCTACGCTCCATCCAATCGCCTTGCGGTTCTTTTCAAGAAACCCCATCAGACGGGATTCCCGCTCTCCAGTCAAATCGGCGGAGATAATGACTGGGTACATCTCATGCTCACCCGCAAGGAACCTATACTTCAGCGATGCAGGAAGTGGCTTCAACTCTGGAAAACTGGGTGCTGGTGGATCTGGCCTCTGAAAAGTCTGCGTGAACGCTGCCAAATCTGCATGGGAGAACTGAAATTCTCTGTCACTCTCAAGAATTGGAGAAGGATGCCCCGCTGGACTGTCTCTGCTCTGCTCGGCACCTACCTCCTCCCTATCTGCAGGCTCAGTGGAAGTCAGATCTGGCATATAATCATCACAATCTGCCCAATCAGACTCTGACTCTGAGGGATCTGTGTCATCCAAGGTGACATCAGCACCACCATCATCACAAGAATCTGTCTCACGGTCAAGAACCGGCTCTGCTGCCTCTAAAGTATCATGGACCAGGAATGTGCTCTCCAAGCTCTCCTCTGTTGTCATCTCTGCATCAGCGGAATCTGAAAGTGAGAGGATGGCCTGTGCTGCTGGCTCTGCCCAAACTGCCTCATCGTCTGTGATCACAAAGTCACAGTCTTGGTGGATGTCTAGCCCGGCATCTGTCATCTGCTCTGTGTCTGAAGTGGTCTCTGAGCATGATCTGTCTCTGACTCGGCTGTCCTCGACCGTCTCTATTTGTACGCTTTCGCCCTCGACGTGAAAGTATACCTTCCCGCTATCATGGTCGGTCACTGCCTTGGCTGTGGCCAAGAATGGATGACCGAGAATGATGGGGGTATCGGTCACTGAATCAGGGATCTCCATGTCCAACACTACGAAGTCCACGAGGAATTACAGGCCCTGAATCGTGACGACAACGTCTCGTAACAACCCCTTCGGCCTCTTGACAGATCGATTAGCAAACTGAAGGACTGTCCTACTCTGTCTAAGAGTGCCCAACTCGAAGCGGTCGAGAAGGGTTGCCGGAAGTAGGTTGATCGACGATCCGCTGTCTAATAGAGTGCGGTCGAACCTCTGCTCTCTGATATGGCATCTGACATATGGGGCTCCGGAATCTGGCCTCTTGGCCGGTAGACGGTTCTGTATCGCGAAACAAGTGGCTCTCGTCAGCACATGAATCTCTGAGTGGTGGTTCCGCCTCTTCCTCCTGACTGTGGTCCTGTCTCTAAGGGAACGCTGGAGAAGAGGGATGTGCTGCAAAGCCTCCTAAAGAGTCAGCTGAATGTGGAAACGATCTATCATCTGTTGGCTGAACTCTTCCTACTCTCTCTTTTTTGGATTTTCCTTTTTCTTCCCCTTCCCCATCTGAAGAGCTCTAGGAAAGGGGATCACAGGGTCCTTCTCAGATGAAGGACTAGGAAAGGGTGTAGACGGTTCGACGACCGGATCCACACATACATCATGCACCACAGTGGGACCAGAAGAAAATAAACCCTTTCCTTTATTCACAGAAGTGTTCCGAGATACATCAGTAATAGGAAAAACAACAGGAATCTCAGAAGACTTGGTGGCATCAGCACCACCATCGGCTGGGAGACGGGAAGCCTCAGTACCACGCTCTGGCTCGGCAACACAGGTGGTCTCAGTACCACCTCCTCCAACTGGTGAAACGGCGGCCTTAGTACCACCGGTGGGATTAGCATTCGTGGTGGCATCAGTACCACCATCATCATCTCTAGCGGCCTCAGTACCGCTCTCCTCCTCGCCTGGCGCTCTGGATGTATCCTCAGGGTGTCGCTCAAACGAGTCGCCGCCTGCTGGTATCCTACCGCTCCTAAGTGTGACAAAATCAGTATCAAAAAGATATGCAGACATATCACCAAAAGTATCACTCGGAGTGGCATACTCAGTACAAACTACCTGCTCAGATTTCCTCTTCAGGTTGTTGGGATTCGGCTCAATCTGGGCAGGGATGGCGGCCTTCCCTCTCACGATGTCCCGCATCTCCTGGCGGAACTCATCCATCTCCCGTCGAAAAGTAGCCTGCTGATCTGTGAGAAGGCGGGCTATATCTTCCAAGGCGGGTAGCCTTGCTGGTAGTGAGGCTGCTGGTGCTGTGGCTAAGAGGGGTAAGAATGTGGCTGATGCTGCGGCTGGTGAGGCTGATCACGCCTCCAAGACTGTCCCTACTGATAGGGACGAGGACCATACTGTGACTGCTGCTGCTGTGGATACACTGGGGGCTGCTGCTGTTGGTGATCCCTCTGATGGCCGTACTGGCCACCCTGACCTGACGGCTGCTGCTGGGGCTGGGTACCTCCGGTTCCCCAATGGAATCCGGGTTGGTCTCGTCGGATACCGGGATGGGGGCGGTCATACCAAATCCGTTGACATCCATCAACAGCTCTGCATCGTACTGGGTGGCGGGAGCACTGCTAGAGGCTGATCCGACTGGTATACCACCATCTGCATGTCTACAGACGGCGGTGACTGGTAGGTGGGTTGCGGCTGCTTGTACGGCTCCGCCTGTACAAGATGAACCTGTCTAGGCTGCTGGTGGGAGCTGGAGCGCTGGGACGAGCTGCTGCTGCTACTCGGATCGCCTCGTGCCTGAAGACAAGGTTGTGAAGCCGTCTGTGCCTCCTGGAGACACATGAGCTGTGTCTTCAGGTCACTCAGAGTCTGTGCCATATGCTCCATCTGCGTGATGCCCTGGCACTGCTTCTTCTCTATGATCTCCATCTGGTCCAGCTTCTCGCTAATAATCCCCATGTCCGCGGCTGATGACTCGGCATGTGCTGCTGCTACCGCGGACGAACTGGAAGGACCGGCATCGACCCGTGCTATCCTCTGGTACTGCACTGTCTGTGGCTGCTGGGG
Source organism: Ottelia alismoides (assembly GCA_037367405.1). Lineage (NCBI taxonomy): Eukaryota > Viridiplantae > Streptophyta > Magnoliopsida > Alismatales > Hydrocharitaceae > Ottelia > Ottelia alismoides. The sequence goes on along the minus strand of JAZKJV010007583.1, from coordinate 487,624 downwards.
TCTGCCCTGAGTGTACAATCGGGTCTGGGACATCACCATATAGTTCTCAGCCATCTCCTCGTAGATGGCCCAGACCTGATCGTGATCCTTGGCAAAGTAAGATCCGCCACAAGAAGCGTTCACCAAGCCCTGAAGCTCTGGTGTCAGCCCGCTGAAAAAGCTCTGAACAAGGTTCGGCTTGGAAATGTCGTGGTACGCGCATCTATCGGTCAGCTCTCGAAACCTCTCCCATGCCTCATGAAACTGCTTGTTGGGGAGCATGGAGAAGTTGCTCATCAGGGCTCTAGCGGCGTTCATCCACCCGAGTGGGTAGTACTTTTGCAAGTACTCGGTGCGGAGATGCTCCCAAGTGTAGACAAACTTCCCCAGATGTTTCAGCTAGGTGGTTTCTCTGTCAGCTAAGGAGAAGGGGAAGGCAATCATCTGTATCGTGTCCTGGTCCACCTAACGGTCGTGGACGGTGTTGCAGATCATCAGAAACTACTGGAGGTGGAGATGGGTTTCCTCAGTGGCGAGCCCATGGAAACGGGGGAGGAGCTGCAAAGTGTTCAGGGGGAACTTGAAGTCCCCCACCATAGCTGGTAGCACAACCCAGTGATGCATCAGGGTCGATCCGTGGTTGTGCAACTCCCGCATCGGTCTCAGCTGCTCTGCTCCTGCCGCGGCTGCGGCGGCTGCTGCTGCCTCGTCTGGGATCCTCAGCCCGTCTCTACGCTGCTCTCGCTCTGCTCTCATCTGCTCCATCTCGCGCCTCATATCTAACATGAATGCTCCATGATCCCTCAACTGTTGCTGCACTGTCTCGAGGGAGGCAATTAGGGTGGAGTTGGTCGCACCCTGGTCCAAAACGAAATGCTCATGCTGCGGACCTCTAGTGTGATCATCAGAACTGCCGGCCATAGTCTCTGCAAAATCAAACGATCCATACTCAGGTGTCGATAAATCTGATAGTCTCTCCTCTGGCACTGGTCTCTCAGAACAGAAAGAAAGGGGGTCGAGGGGGAACAGGGTGGAGTCATACTCGGGTTCGTGAGCTGGTCTCGGCTCTCACGAACCAACCTAGATGAGCGGGTAGACGTGCCCGAAAGCGGTGCAGCCAGAGGCTGCCTAAGAGATCGTCTGCCCATCATCTTGATGTGGCAAGTAAGGCGGATGAGATCTGGAACAACTACAATCACAAGCAAACCCCCAATTCACCAACGCGAGCTGAAGACCATAAAGGCTCGGTCAATTTATCTTGTCAATTTTATTTTGGTGAACAATCAGGATATCAGAGCGATTACATGACCTGTTGGGATACCCGATACTTTCCCAACCACTGCCCCACACAGAAATAGTCGGTAGTCAGTCGAGAAGAGTATCAGAGGGCTCTACCTAGTGTTCGGGGTCACTCTCTCGCACAATCAAACCAAACAATGAGGGGGTTGCTCTCCCCAAGATAAGTTTTTAAGTGAGGTGTCTTTTAGGGTCGATAGTGTTAGCAGTCCCAATTTTATGATTTTTCTTTTTTAGTTTTTTTCAATAAAAACAAAAACGCTTAATGATTTTTTCGATTCTCCTGGTTATTAAGTCAAAAACAGGGGGAGAAGACGAAAAAGCCGATGCGCGATGAAATCAATGATGCATGCAGAGTAAGAGATGCGTACCTGACTCCAGCAATCTACATGCAATATGATCCGCGCAGAATTGAAAGACAGAAATAAAACTACCTAAATGATGCAAGCGGAAAACCGAGTCCCTAAATAGCAACTTCTACTCGAAAGAACCGTCTAGCTGGTTGCCAACCTCCGATATAAAGAGTCCGATCTCGGTCTACCCCTCCTCCTCCCGACAAATCAGGTTCAGGAGCAGCGCTTGGCAGGGCAGGCTGCGGCACGTAGGCTTGAAGGAAGCAAGTCAGCTATTTTTATTAATCTTTTATTTGTAGGTCCAATTAGCGAACTATAGGCACAAGCAGATAATTAGGTGTTTGGATCCTACTAAGTACGTCACAATCAAACAGAAATTCCTAAGACTAGGGGCTCGATAAAAACCGCGAGAAACCGGAAAAGGCAGCGAAAAACAAAAACCGCATAAAAAGCCGCGAAAAACCTAAGGGTCCCCCGAGCACACCGGTGCTCGACGAAACAGACTCGAAAAAGTGTTCGAGTCCCGCTGAGTTGTCCCTGTGTTATTACAACAAATCAAGTAGCAGAAATAAAGTCTACTCTACTCTCTCCCACTCAGCTACTCTCTTACGCTCTCTTGTGGCTCCGTGCAGAAGGGAGCCGCCTCCGAATCCCGCGGTTGCGTCGGCTACTCGAGAGTCACCGCCTCGATCCTCGGTCCCTTGCAAGAAAATGACAGAGTATCACAGATCAAATAAAATAATCAAATAAAAGCAGGAAAAGTAAATGAAATGAAACAGGGATATATATGCAAAAGTAGCAATAAAATAAACAAGCAAAATCAAAAATAAAAGAAAAGAAAAGAAAATGAAACAAAAATAAAAGAAAAATAAAAAGCCGTGAAAAGCCGCGGACTCAGAAAGAGCCGCGGAAAATCGCGAAAAAGAAAACGAAACAAAAAGCAACTCAAAATAGACTACTAAGCCGTGCTCCCCGGCAACGACACCATTCTGACGGGCCAAAATTCTACTAATCCAGATCAGGTTAAAATATCACACTCGGGTCGTTGCCACCCGGATCGATAGAAATCTCGGCTCAATCAAGAAAATAAGAGAGCAGACCACCAAAACAATGTAAAAATCAAAGAAGCTCGATAGTGGCCCTGGCTATTAGATTAGCCTAGTATAGCGACCAGGGTCGGACTCTGGGAGCACATAATGGCCTCGCAGCCTACGAAGTAGTCAGAAATGGAATAAAATAAAATAAAGTGAATTTTTTGGTAGATTTTTTATGTTTTTTATATTTTTTGATTTTTTAATTAATAAAGAAAATAAGAAAACCAATGAACAAGCAACTTGGATGAATTATTTAACTACTCAAAATACATCTAAAAATTCAAACAAAAATGTTTTAATGTTTTTTATATTTTTTTTATGTTTTTTATTAATTTTTGGGGTTTTTATGATTTTTGTGGAATTTTATAAAAATTAAACAAGGCTGGAAATAAAAGACACTGTCCAGTCAGACTTGGAGGACCAAAATAAAATGGATAATGGTCCTATCAAGGTCTGAAGGTAATTTTCCTGTAAAGTAGAATATACAAGGAAATATTAGGCACTGGAATTATTATTTTTGATTTTTCGTTTAATTATTAGAATTTTTATGGGTTTTTAGGGGTTTTGTATTTTTTATAGGTTTTATAAATCTAAAAATGACCAAAATTGGTCAGACAATCAAACACAGTAAAACAAACACTACATAATTTTTTTGTAATTTTTAAAGTTGATTTAATATTTATTTGTGATTTTTTAAAGCTAGACAGTAAAAAAATTGTGTGTTTTTGAATTTTTAAAAATAGAAAAAAGAGTCAAAAATGTCTCCAAAATTTAAAGAAAATTTTACACCATGGCAGGAGCCTTGTGTCCAATTTTCATCAAATTCAGAGTAGGTTTGCTATTTTATTAAAATCAAACACAAAGGTACAGTGCACAGGGACCTGTACACAATTACAATAAGTTCCAGGGGGTCCGGTGCAAATTCTCTAAGAACTCACGCGCAAAGCACGTGACCTGGGCACTCAGGGACCAATTTTCAAGAAAACTTAAGTCCCTGGACTAATTAGTAACACGTACTAAAAGTCCAGGGGCAAAAGTATAAAAAGCCCACGAAATATAGCACATGCACAAATAAAACACTCACAGGGGCATTTCTGCAAATATTAAAAACATAATTTCATTCATTAACACCTTAGAACATCAGGCCCATACATGCAAATATCCTAGAGAATCACGTGTCGAAGCACGTGCACCACTACGTACAAGGGTATAAAACAAATACAAGAAAAGACAAGGTCCTCTATGCAAATTACCAAACTAAAATAAAAGTTCTAAAATATTTACAGGACTAAAGATTACCAACTAAAAAGCTAAGGGCCTAAGAGTAAATTACCCTTTATTTAATGTCGATGGTCGGATGCACGCCACGTGGAGATCTGACGGTGGAGAAGAGGCGCGGCTGAGCAAAGGACTCCTCGGCGCTCATCCAACGGTTGGGGATGCTCCACGTGTCTGATCTACGGTCGAGAGGTTCTGGGGCCCCTTCGCTGGATGGAAGGTTGAGAGGAGGCCACGTGGAGATCCGACGGTGGCTGCTGGGCCTCCTCTTAACCTTGATCGGACGGTCCGCACATGATCTGGAGCTGGAGGGCGATAAAACGGTCCTGGAGGATGCATCGATGAACTCAACGTCGGCGAGTTTCGTCGGGCTCGTGCTCGTGCAGGAGAGCTGAAGATCGGAGAAGATACGCCTTGGCCTCCCGCGTCTGAAGATGGCCTCCGATGAGGCTGGAGGCATCGGAGGTGGTCCAGCGACCACAGCGGAGCTGGAGCTGCTGCTCCTGAGTGTTGAACCCTTAGATGGACTCCCCTGGACCTGCAAAGATGTGCAACAGACTCCTGGGTCGAGGGCAAAGTGCCTCAACCCGGTTAGCGGTGTTGGAGGTGAACGGTGCGGCGGGGCGAACGAGCTCCGGCGGAGCGATAGCGATGAAGCTCGATACCCAGTTCCTATGCGAACTAGGGTGAATGGATGGGTGCAGAAGATGCGTGGGGGAAAGGCAAAGGTGGTGGGCGATTCCGATGATCGAGATGTAGGCGAGGGTGGTCGGAATCAGAGGTCGTCGGCGACGGAGCGATTTGGGCAAAAATCGAAATCAAAGAAACTAAGGAAGAACGGGAACTACCTACTGGTCGAGGTCGACTGTGGAAGAGCTGGGGAAGCTCCAGGTCCTAGCCTCGAGGGCCGTCGGTGCCTGAGGCTCGAGCACCACCACTGGGCGGCGCGCGGCGGCGTAAAGCTGCAGGATCAGTGGTCCGCCCACTCCTTCCTCGCTGCGACACGACCACTCGCAAGCTGTCACTCCGGCAGTGGCTGTGGAGGTCCTAGGGTGGAATGAAATGATCCAAAGATGCGTGAAATGCGGCCGGAGCTGATGCTTTATACGCGGGGAGGTCTGAGAAGAAAGGGTCGGGTCCGGCTTAGTAAAGCATGGACCCCTAGGCAAAGTGTCGGGCGAGGTTCCCGGATATCTGGAGAGTGATTAGGACCCATGATTTGGCGAAATGGCGATCGGGTCAAGCGGGGATAAATGGGAGAAAACGGGATCGGGAAGAGGATCAGCGGGTCTGTGGTCCAGGGGGGGAGTTGACCGGAGGGTTAACGTCCCCCGTGGACCAATCAGAGCAGGCCATGTCAGAAAGATTTAAAAATTCGAAATAAAATAATAAATGGCCGAATTATTAAAAACTCAAAACATGAAAAATGTTTATTTTATTTTTTTCTATTTTTTGTGTTTTTTAATTAATTTTTCAAAATAAGAATAAGGTATTTACAATATAGTGCTAAACATAGGTATATATACAATATTGATTTTTAATTTTTGATTTTTAATTGATTATTTTGTACAATTTTTTCCCATTTCATATTTTATTTATTTATAGCATAAAATTAGGAATAAAAAGGTATTTTTATTTTATTTTTATTATTTATTTACAAAGGTAAAATAAATAGATATATACATTTATATACATGGTATATATACAATGTTCTTTTTGGTTTTTATTTTTGTTCTTTTTATTTAATTTTTGTTTTTATAGTTTTTATTTTACTTATTCACAACATGAAATATAGAATATATACAATTTTTTAGGGATTTTAATTTATTTATTTACAAGGTAAAATAAATATAAGTGTGGTCTTATATACATGGTGAATATGTACAAGGAAGGCTTTTTTTATTTTTCTTTTTAATTTTTCTATTTTTATTTTGATTTTGTATTTACAAATATATACAAGCCCATTTTATTTTATTTTTAGTGGAAAATATTTTTATTATATTTACAGGTATATTTACACATGAGCTCCCTTATCTCTCTCTACTTTGGCTTTATGCGGTCAGGCCCATGCTGAGCCCTCCCTTGGGATTAGGATGCTCAATATTTATTCTAAATATCTCCCTCTTTTTCTTTTAATTCTTTACTCTTTTATTTTTGCACAAAAACATGCTAATTATTAGTTTTTACACAATGCATGTCTTTTGTTAATTATTTATATTTACACACATCTACATGTATTTGCAAAGGTTTTTGTAGCTAAAATATAAGAATAAAGAGTGATGAACGAGTATTCATCACCCCCTATACTTAACTTTGCTAGTCCCTTAGCAAACACTTATTTGAAAAAGAAGTGGAAAAGAAAAAGAAAAAGAAAAAGAAAAGGAGGAGAATGTACATGGATCAAGGTTGATTATTAAACTTGCCTTCATTAAATTGAGATATGGAGCTCGATCATATCTTTGGATTATTAACATGTCGGAACCTTATTTGGACTTAAGTTTAAAACTCAACATCCTCTATGTTCCACTAATCTATAACCAGGACTCGTCAACAATCCAGATCAGAACAAGTCACCAAACACAAACCCTGAAGACCATGAATCTTTCCTTGTACTGTGAATGTGAAGTATAAGCTCTCCACCTCTGAAGTGGCAACTTGACAACCCTCCCCAACAAGGTAACTCTATGACCCCAATCTGGCCACTCTTTCCTCGAGGAGCGGGGTATTCCCTTCTAAGTTCAAGTTCAACCGGCTCATAAAGAGGGGGAAGAAGAGAATGGACCATGGCCAATGTAGCCATGTATCCTTGGGAGCTCAACCAGTGTAGCCAAGTCTCCCTGCTGCAAGCTACATAAGGTGTGAGGTTTCTGGTCAAGTTACTGTCTCAAGAGCCCTACGGATAATATGAAGGGTCCTAGTTAAGCACGTTGAATTGACTCATGAACGTAGTCTTATGGAACCTAAAGAATTAAGTCAACGTGACCTAAAACATCTCCACTTCCAGTCCTCAATGAGTTCCTCTGAAATTAAGTGTATTAAGGCATAATCCAAGCTCCAATCTCCATACTATATTTGGACTTGTTCAATTATCTAGGTTATTCAGAAAAATGCGAATGCTATGTACAATGCAAGAAAATATTTTTGTGATGCAATTTTCTAGTTTTGGACTTTTTATGGATTTTTGAAAAACTTTTGCAAATTCTTATGAAATTTTTTGAAAGTTTCTGCAAATGATTTTGGAATTTTAGATTTTGTAAATATTTGGGGATTTTCCAAAATAAAAAGTTTTTTGGAAAAAAAGGAGTATGTGCAGATATTTACACGTACGTGCATCTTTCTATTTACAAGGGTTGGGTTTAGGAATTTACAGCGTTATATACAAGGTTTGTAAATAATCTTTATTTGTTCGAGTTATGCACACAGTTCTCAAAATAATTTTAAAATATTTTTGCAAACATTTTGAAAACTTCTTTTGCAAACTAATTTGACAAATAATTTTTACAGTCATTTTACAAAATTTGAAAATCATTTTGCAATGATTTGTCAAACAATATGTATAGATTTTCAGACTATTTTTTCAATCATTTTCCAAACCATTTGCAAATAGATTTTTAAAATAGTTTATTTCAAACAAAGAAAGAATTTTTAACAAACAAAAACTTCTTACAAATGATGAAAACATTTTACAAAATATTTTCCAAATAGTTTTCAAAAGTTTTTTCAAAGAGCTTAAAATATTTTATTTCAAACAAAGAAAACAAATTTTTACAAACAAATTTTTTTTACAAAGGTTAACAACATTTTACAAAATATTTTCTAATTAGTTTTCAAAAGATTTTTCAATGAATTTTTCCAAACCATTTTTACACAACTTTCAAACATTTTACCCGAATTTTTAATCAGTATATACAAAGAATTTTAATGAATTTTACACAAGTCCGTTCTTTACATATAATTAATGGTATCTTAGCCATACTTATTAAAAATACGAAAGTACGAGTTATGGATAAAGTATATACAACCCCCCCTATAATTAGCTTCTGCTATGTCCTCATAGATCGAAGAGAAAAGAAAAGATAGAACTCATACAGAGTATAGAGAAGCCTATACTACAACGGCTAAAGTATGCATGTGAAGCCAATTGTCCCCTCTATACTTAGGATTAAATAATCCTAAGTATAACGTATTGTATCTACATGCAGGGAGGGTCGAGGGTGGGAATGAACAACGTCACCGATTTGTCATGTCTCCCCCTATACTTAGGGAAAAATATCCCTGAGTATAGATAGGAGTATCAACAAAGGAGGAGATAGGTGATGGTTCAAAGAATGAATCATATGAAGTCACTCAATCACCCCCACCCCCCGATACTTAGGACAAAGCGTATCCTAAGTATAGAAACAATGAGTGAGGAAAACAAATCAGAAAGTAGAACAAACAATTGAGAAATAGAAAAGAAGATAAGAAGCAAGCTAAAGGAAGAGTTTTTTAGGAACATTATCTGAATCTTTCGATGTTGCTAAGATTATGGATGCTTCTTCATTGCATCTCACTTGGACTGAATCGACAATTTCCAAGAAAGTGTCATGCTCAAGGTATGACTTCATTAGCTAACCGTTGACGATGAATGGTTGTGTGTCAAGCGACGAATCTGATATCATAATGCTTCCGTTATCACACACTTCTTGCACTGTGAATGACCCTGTCCATTTACTCTTTAATATGCCAAAGAATATCTTCAACATTGCATTAAATAGCCACACTTTTTGTCCAGTTTTGAATGTCTTTCATCTAATGTGTCGGTCATGCCAGCGTTTAACCTTCTCCTTGTATATCAATGTGTTATCATAAGCATAGTCTCGGAATTCCAAAAGCTTGTTCAGATCCTCTTTCCTTTTTCTGACCACCTCTACATGAGTCCAAGTTGCAGATGATGATCGCCCATAATGATTTGTGGATCAGTTCCACGGGCAGATGGCATGGCTTTCCACATACCCGACGATAGGGCGACATGCCCAAGGGAGACTTGTAAGCAGTTATGTATGCCCAAAGGACGGAGTCCAAGTGTTGGGACCAATTCTTTATGTCTGGTTTCACAAGCTTTTATAGGATCATCTTGATTTCTCTGTTCGATAATTCAGCCATGCCATTGGTCTAAGGATGATAAGGAGACGTGACTTGGTGTCCGATGCCGTACTCCTTTGTTAATTTCTTGACATCTTTGTTAATGAAGTGACTACCCCCATCTAATATCAATATCTTTGGAATCCCGAACCGTGATATGTTGTTCTATCTCAAAAATCGACACATTGTGCGCTGTCTGCGGTTTGGGCATGGATAGATTCAACCCAGCGACTCGCATAGTCAACGAAAAGTATGATGTGCTCCTATCCCTGACTGTTGGGAAAGGGCCCCATGAAATCGATGCCCCAAGCATCAAATACATCTGAAATCTGAAAGAATAGCAGGGGCATAAACTCTTTAGATGTAAGGGTGCCTCCCAATCTCTTACAGTTAGTGCAGTGCTTTATGAATGCCACACCTGAAGGATATGGTTAGATCCTCAAGCGCATCACGGAAGCGTGAGCGTCGTATCGAATACGACAAGGAGCGACTAGTCGGACTAGTTGCTCGATGCAGCGGAATTTAAAAAATTTTCTTACGACGAAACCACATGATCCAAGAACACTTCTCGGATCGTTTCGTCTAAACCACAAACAAGTAATAGGATTACCTCTTGAAGCGTGGTTGCGATCGAGTCTCTAAACGAAGAGACCTCCTGTCTCAAGTCCGATCCGACGGAGGAGACGCTTGCGAGCACGGGGATGAACCGCGTGCTTCTCGCAATCCAAGTTGATGATCCAAGCGGCGGATCTCCCGATCTCGACACACAAGATCCGACTTCTTCTTCACGAGCGAGGCGCACCGAAGGAGACGGAGATCCACGAGTGGAAGAACGGGCAGCATAACGACGATGCCGCGGCGATGGAGAACCTCTCCATGGCATCCATGGTGGACGGCCATGAGAGGGAGAGAGAGGGCTGACCTCTAAAGAGAAAAAGAGAGGGAGAGAGAGATGCTTCTCAAGCATTATGTGTGTAAAGAGAGAGCATGGGTATGCCTCTCTATTTATAGGGTTTTGGGATCCATGGATCTCAATCCATGTGTCATATAAAATCAATGGTTGAGATTGATTTATGACAATCCAATGGTCAAGATTGTTGTTGGTAAAAGCCAACAACTTGTGATTTAATTTTGATTAAATATATTTGATAAATCAAATATATATTAATACCAAATTAAACCAACTAAATAAGGAGTGAAAAAAAAATGAGAGCCTCCTTCCCTATTGGGAGGAGTGGACGGCCACCAATTCCATAAAGGAATTGGTGCCGCCCCCCTCTTCCCATATGGGGAGGGCAATCCCATGGATTCCCATGGGATTGCATATCTCCTTGTTTTTCTCTCAACTTATTTTCCAACAATTATTCACCAAAAAATAATTCTCAATTAATTTTGGGAATATTGCAATCTTGACATTGGAATATTGTGAATCATATTCACAACCCAAAACAAAATGTAATTTGCATTTTCAATTAATTAAACAATGTGTATCCAATACACATTAATAATTAATCTACCAATATAAATTATATTTAGCTCTCTCTAATACATTATAAATCACATTTATAATATATTATGAATAATTGGATATTACTATCCACATTATTCATATCCTTGATAATTAAATCATATTTAATCATCTCGGATCTCTTTATCTCATGTGTTCAAATAATATGAATCACATTCACATCATTCACATCTTTGATAATTAAATCACATTTAATTATCTAAGATAACTCTCCTTATAATATGAATCAAATTCATATTATTCATGATAATTAAATCACATTTAATTATCTATTTTCTCAATGCTCGGATACATATATCAACAATAGAATTATCCATGAACTCTTTCAAGGAAAATGCGCTTTCTCCGCGAATACTTGGAGATAAGGACAGGGCGATTGTATTGTTCCACGTATAGTGACATGGATATTGAGATCACATCTCAAATCCAGATCTCGAGCATCCCATAGATGCTTGATTAAATCAAGACCGCAAATCTAATCTTCTCATTGAATCTGAATCACATTCAGATCAATGTCCAACATTTGGACTAAGATCAGATTACTTCTCTACTGAGAGGAGTCGCTAAAATCCAGACCCGTTTCATCACTCCCTAGGAATGGAAGCGTCATGGTTATACAACCCTTTATGATCACATCACCCTCAGGCATTCCCAATACCTGTACATTCTGCATACTGGAAGACTCAGAATAAACCCAAAGTATCAGATCAACTTTATACTGTCTACTTCAGGGTTTTATCAGTAAGTTTCTCATTCGATCATTGGTAGTTGGTATTGATCATATACTTTCCAAAAGCATATATCATACCTAGGTCTTGATCATATACTTTCCAAAAGTATATATCAAACCTACAAATTCAGTCAAGCTTCCAAAGCGAGACGACCGTGCGCACGATATTTGATTCTTCCCAATATCTCATGAGTGAGCTCATGTCTTCCGGTTCAGTAGTGAACCTGTATGATCCCTTTGAGAGATCGTATTACTCATATGCCCTTATATGCACACCAGCGCGCCGGTGTATAGACCTTGATTAGGTCATCAACCTATTGGTCTGCCAAATGTACATACTCAGACATATAGTAACACATCTGTCTCCGGTCAGAGGATGTGTGCCTATATTATGACAGCATATGATATAGGACTTTGGTTATCTCGATCTCGTTAAGTCAACTCTTTGACCTAACTTATCCGGCACCTCTGAATCTCTATTCCTATGCATAGGACCTGCATCAGAGGTCGGTCAGATATCAACCTAAATGAGATAGGATTGCCATCTCCTACTCAGGCTGGAGATCATCTCTTAATAATCATTTGACGGTGCTTGATGAGTCCTCAATCTAACTCATTAGATATTCATCTAAGCACCAGCCTCTATGATTCAATAATTGAATCAACAGCTGTATGATCATTAAGATGGCCATGGTACATAACCCTAATTGTACTAAGGGACCTATTATGCAAACTATGTACTCTTTATTTCAGATTAAGGAGTGAATTGCAATAACATTTATTGCATAATGGCTCGCCGTGGGCTCACATGTCCAACAACACCATCCTTAAATAGTGTCAATCACCAGAGACCACACTATAGGACCTTCAATGTCGTTTTATCTGTAGAGTGATGTCCACCCGATTTGAGCGAGTGACAATGCTTGAGGACACTATGATACTCCTCCTGAGGGATGAACCATCGCCAAATGAAACCTGCTCCTTCACTGAATAGTAGTGGGTCTTCCAGTTGGTTGAAATGGATTAGGGATAAGAATTTGTCCTTCTTGATCTTCATCCAATCTTGTGGGACTACGCAGATGAGGTAGTTCACAATATTAGCATACCTAGGGAGTGAATCCACGACCAAAATCGACTTGTAAGGAAAGGTGTCCATGAGGGGTGCTCAGTGGAGACTCTTGTTGTTCAGTTATGGAGAGATGATCTACTACCACATTCTGAACTCCAGGCTTGTCTTTGATTTCCAAGTCAAACTGCTAAAGGAGAAGGATCCATCTAATCAGTCTTGGCTTGGCATCCTTCTTCTGTTATAAGTATCGGATAGCATAGTGGTCATTGTAGATGGTGACTTTAGATCCAAGCAGATAGGATCTGAATTTCTCAAGGGTGAATACCATAGCCAGTAATCCTTTCTCTGAATTTCATCTTACGTCTTGCTAGCATAGTGAATGGCATAGGGTGCCTCGTCTTTTCTTTATCCTAAAACAACCCCAACTGCAAAGTCTGACACATCTGTCATGATCTCAAAAGTAAGAGACCAATATGGTGGCTGTAGGAGTGGAGCTTGAGTGATTAGCTCCTTCAGGTAATTAAATTAAAGGAGAACCTTCTTATCAACATTAAACTCGATCTCCTTGCACTGCAATCCTGTAAGAGGTCGAGGCGATGCTGCTGAAGTCTCTGACGAATCTCCTGTAGAATCCCACATGTTCCAGAAATGACCTCACAAGTTTGACATTCTGAGGCAGCTCAAGATTGCTGATAACATCCACCTTTACTGAGTCAATTTCCATGCCACGCTTGGAAATGACGTGACCCGCAAAATTCTTTCTATGACCATGAAGAGACTCTTTTCCTAAGATAGCACAATATTGAATTCACGACATTGCTGAAGTATTCTTTCCAGGTGTTCAAGACAGGCATTGAAACGATCACCATGGACTGAGAGGTCGTCTATGAACACCTCAAGAAAACTGCCAACCATCTCAGCAAAAATTGCAAGCATGCATCTCTGGAATCTGGCAGGTGCATTGTACAGACCGGAGGACATTATCAGGAAGGCATAGGCGTCGAATGATTAAGTGAAGGTAGTCTTCTCTTGGTTCTATGGGGTGATTGCCACTTGGTTTTACCTAGAGTACCCATCCAGAAAGCAGAAGAACTCCTTGCCTCATAATCTCTCTAGAACCTGATCGATAAATGGCAAGGGGAAGTGGTCCTTCTTTGTTGATGCATTGAGGTGGTAATAGTCAACACATACCCGTCAGGATGTCGGTACTTGAGTGGAAATCTCCTCGCCTATGTCATTTGTAACAACGGTGAGTCCGAATTTCTTCAGAACTACATGTAGAGGGCTCACCCATTTTGAATCAGAGATGGAATAAATGAAGCCAGTGTCACACCATTTTGTGATCTCTTTTATGATGATGTTCCGTAAATTTGGGTTCAGTCTTCATTAAAACTCCCGGGATGGCTTGGAATCTTCTTCCAAATAGATATGATGTGAACATAGGGCATGACTTATCCCACGGAGATCTGAGACGTGCCAACCAAGTGCCTTGCATTTTTTCTCTAGAACCATGTGAAGTCAAGATTCTTGATCCGAGGTTAGCCTGCTGCTGATGATGACTGGGTGCATCTTCTATACACCTTCAAGGACGTCAAACATAAGGCTTGCTAGAAGTGGCTTTAATTTAGGCTCTGATCAGGTCTGCTTCTCGATCACTTCAGAAGCCGTGCTAGTGGGTCGATGATCTGCCATAACTTTAGAGTTAACACTCACCTCAGTGGCTTGTTACTCAACTGATAATGTGTCGAACATATCTACAATGAATTCATCATTTTCGGACTGGCATGAACCTTCTGAATCAAAAAGATGCATCAATCAATTGGATTCTGTCTCCCAGTTGACATTGGAGCTTGAATCGACTGCACTTTCCTGGTCCTCCTTAGCATAGAGGATGTCCAGTGTCCATAAAGTCACAGTCTGCTTCAGACGGTGTTGCATGACTTTCATCAGATACGACTTTTGTCTCACTGACCATGTCTATGGTAACTCTGTGATTGCTCAAGTTGAACGTGATCTTCCCAGACCCACAATCAACCACGGCCTCTGTAGTGCGTAATATGGTTGTCCAAAGATAATTGGGGTCTGAAGTAATGGTGCAGGAGAGTACATATCAAGGACGACAAAATCAATCAGAAACCACATGTCATGCACCTTTAAAACAATGCCATCCAATAGGCCTCTAGGTCATTTGATGGATCGATCAGCGAACTGAAGGATCACGCGTGTTTGCTTCAAGGGACCCAACCTGAATTCTTGCAGTAATGATGAGGGCAGAGGTTGATGGAAAAGTCTCTGTCAAGCAAGGTTTGCTTGAAGGCTTAGTAAAAACTCTCGCATCTGATCAAAGGTACTCCTTTGTCTTGCTTCTTCTGGAGAAGATTGTTGATGGCTGCAACTGTGGCCATGGTAAGGATGTGCTTCTCAACTTGCTGGCATTTATTGTTGTGGTCCGACCGATGCTTGTTTGTAAATGCTTCCTTCAAGCCCTTCTTCACACTGGGCATGTATTCCATGTCTTTCATTAATGGGAATTCAATAGTCAAATTTTTTAGAATGTCCACAACACATGGATCAGATAATGCGCTTTTTCTCTTTGCAATTTTTTTGAATTTTTGTATGGCATCAGGAAAAGGAATATTTGCAAAACTGAAATCCAAAGCAGTGTTCTTATGTACAACAATTTTTTTGTCCACAATATTCTGTACATCTGAACTACAAAATGTTGTATATTCTAGAAATGATGATGCTGCTACTGGTGTACATGCAAAAAGTGAGGTCTTCGCTCTGTCGGCTAGCCCTGGATCGGTTGTTGGTGCTGGCTCCTCCATGGCTCGCATGGCATCACTTCGATGACGGACTTCTTTTTGTTTTTTTTTATTTTTTTGTTCTTTTTGTTGATGGAGGTGGTGGTGGATAATTGTTGGCATGACTCCTTATTCTTCTTCTTCCTCACCCGAACATGTAGCTGGCATGATTGATGTTGAATACAACGATTAACCTGACGAATCTTTATTCTTACCTATGGTTGCGGTTGAAGGAGGGAAGGTCCTACCGCTCCTGCTTTTGGGATTAACTTCAACCTGGGTCAGGATAGGAGTTTTTGCGGCCGTTAGGTCATCTAGATTTATGGCCATCTCTTCAAGACCCTTTACGAGTTTGTCCAAGCAATCAATGTTGGGGTTCACGAGAACCGCCTCGGAAGATTTAGTGTGCTGACCGCGCTATGACTGTTGTGGAGGAGGTTGAGGCTGGGACTACGGATGTTGTAGCTAAGGAGGAGGAAGCTGATACTGTTTGTACGGAGGAGGATATTACTGCTAAGGTCCAGCCGCGTACTGATGGTACAACTACTGATGACGGTATTGTGGGTATTGTCGCGGCTATCTCCAATTATTATGATATTGTGGAGACTGGTGATGTTGATATTGAGGCTGAGGCTAGGAGGATTATGCAAAGCGACCACCCTGAGGTTGGTGATAAGGTCAGCTGGCTCGAAGCTGGTCCTGAGGTTGTCCAACAGGATGGGCCAGCTGCACATTGTTACTCTAGACACCATTAACTTCCTATATCGAGGGTGGTAGTGGGAATGCTGAATCAGAAGATGGTAGGTGTTCTGGCTAGTAGACCACCATCTGTTGCTATGGAGGGGCCTGCTCGGGTGCTTGCACAAAGTAGACATGCTAGATCGCCGGCTGCTGCGGACTTGGATGAGACTGCTATGGGATAATGGTTTGTCCTTCTTCTCAACAGGAGTCTCTGACGATTGTGTCATCGACTGGCATGAACTGATGGAGCTCACCAGCAGCTCCAACTGCTTGGTGATTTTTTCCAGCTTATCCAAGTTCTGTATCCTATGTTCATCACAGTGAGCTTTTCAAGATCCTATGACAGCTTCTCGATAATGTCGACCTTCGAGAGATAGCCCCCAATGATGCTGAGATTGGAGCTCTCATCTCTCTCTACCTCGTGAGACGTTGCCATGTGGACTGTCAAGTGGAGGACCTGAGGCTGTCTCTGATGAGCACATGATGAAGATAGGGCGGACTCTCCCTCGGTCGTTTCTTCAAAGATTTGCCATACCAAATCTTCATCTTTGTTAAAGTGGGATCCCCCATAGGAAGAGTTGACTAGTCATTGTCTCTCTACATTCGGGCCCCCGAAGAAGTGTTGGACCAAACTGGTCTTCGGTATCTCATGGTGGGTGGACTTCTTCCGTAGTTCAGTAAATCTCTCCATGCTTCATGAATTGACTCATGAGTAGCCTGAGTGAAGTTGTTGATCCTGGCTCGCATATGTTTGAGCCGACCGAGAGGGTAATACTTGTGAAGGAACACAGATTTAAGTTCCTCCTAGGTCGTCATGACCTTTCCCAAATGATTGACCCAGTATAGGGCCTTGTCTTGTATGCTGAAGGGGAACATAGTCATCTTGACTACACCTAACATAATGTTAGCGTAGTAGGTGGTTTTGCAGATGTGAGAGAACTGATGCAAGTGAATGTAGGGCTCC
Source organism: Ottelia alismoides (assembly GCA_037367405.1). Taxonomy (NCBI): domain Eukaryota; kingdom Viridiplantae; phylum Streptophyta; class Magnoliopsida; order Alismatales; family Hydrocharitaceae; genus Ottelia; species Ottelia alismoides. Next base: position 470,664 of record JAZKJV010007583.1, on the reverse strand, counting down.
TCATTGTTATTCCCATAAAACTAGGGTAGGAACGCAAGGAACTGGGGCTTTAGCTCAAAGTTGAGCATGGATCGGAGGGATGTGAATCTACTCTATCATCTGGCTGTCTTGAGGATTATATGTCTCCTTTAGTATCGGTTTTGGGTTCCCATTCCTTCCTCTTCTTCCAGTTCTGGATCATCATGGGGTCTTTCTCCACCTCCTCCTCCTGTTGGTTTTGTTCCTTATGTCATTCATTTTATCTTGAAAGCAGTCTGCGCGAGGGACTGTTCCGTCAGTTGTTGATCGATGACTTGGATGGAAGCCAGCAACTGAGCGTTCACTTGATTCTTATCTAGCATCTACCCATGCTCTGACTGGGGAGGCTGATGCCCTTTTACCTTTCCTTGAGAAGCTATTTCTGGATCTGAATCTAAGGAGGTGAACTCTGTATTGGAATCCACGAATGGGACTGGCTTCTATCAGCAATGTCAGAGAATTCCAATCAGACCATTTGAAATTCAATACCAGTTATCGTGATGAATCTGATATTAGGGTCAATCCCATATGGTTGTGAATGGAGAAAAAGATGAAGACTGAAATCAACCTCCATTTGCAACAGGAAGTAGTGGGATAGGAGTGGTCTCGATTTCTTAGGAGATAAAGGGAAGTGGAAAGAAAATGAGGAGTCTAGAGATTAGTTCGCAAGGTCTGAACCAGTTTCTCAAGAATCATCTCGAACAATAGTGATGCTGAGTCCATGGAATCGATGTGGGTGTCGATGGAGTCCCGACTAAACCATCTGTGGATCAACATAGTGAATCAAGAGAAAATCGATGCAAGAAGAAGGATACGTTGGTCAACGAGGAATAAAAAGGAGTGTAAAATAGTAGAAAGGCTATAAATGAGCAGGGGGTCAAAGAGAAGATGTATATGAAAAAATTTGCATAGGTGCGAGGGACTTGATCTTTGAACCTTAATCTAGATCCATATAAACACAATACAAAATTGGGTTCACCAACTCAACACAATGTGAAGCTGTAAAAGGTCGGCTATTTTTATCTTTTCATTTTTAGAGTAGTTATTTCAGGCATATCTTGTATCAAGTCCTTAGCACACTAACCCTATAGGAGTGAGGTATTGCCGGAAAAGTACCCTGTACCTGTCCTCCTCCTTTGTAACCTGTAATCTGCATTTTTGAGATCCTTATAGCCCTTCCTGGATCCCTACTCAGCCAAAGAATAAGAGGGAGGAAGCTGATAGGCAAAACCACTACTTCAGACCTCGCTCGCAAAAGAATCACCCGTGAGCATGCAAGGACCTACTCAGACGCAAACTGATGAGACAAACACACCGTGAGGGCATGGCCTAAGCTCAGTACTTCAGACTAAGTCGATGTTCGACACAAGGCGGGAACATCATTGCTGATAAGGCCCTATATGGTCACGTACGATAGAAGCGTTAATACTTTCGAAATCTAGGCGATACACAAGGCAGTTACAAAATGGGTTTTGGGCTCTAATCCTCAATGGGTTGTCCCTCACTCATGGGTGGGGTTTTGGTGCCCTCCTAAGGTAATTAAAAATAATGAGGTTTTACAAACCAATGCAATGAAGTCCATTGCAGATTTTAATTAAGGTCAAAGTTTATTTAGTAGTCCCCTTGTTTTAGATTTTTGGTTTTCTCCTTTTTAGATATATTACATACAAGTGCATAATGATTTTGTAGATTCTTATATAGGTCCTATGTGCTCAAAATCAGAGGGAGATAGAAAAAAGACGTGCAGGTCGATTTGATGATGGAAATATCATCATTGAACCTAATTATGCTTGTAGAGGACTTACAGTGCTTCCTAGCTCTCTCCATATGATATGCAAAACAGAATTTTTAAACCTATCTACACGGCGATGTTCAATCGATAAACATACCCGAAACAATAGCTGCTATTAGTCATGAAGAACCACGTGTTAATTATTCAGAAATGAGACCAAAACTCTTGTCTTTGTTGCCACTTGGTGCCTACCACAATGGGTCCTACAAGCGTTGTATGTGTCCTTACTTGGCACACGGTCTCAAAACAATTATTAATTTGACTAGATCCAAACTTAAGAGACTATAGGGACATAATTCTTATTTGGGTTTGGACCTAATTACCGATACAAGAAACCTAAAGTCTAGGATTTCCATGCACATAAAACAAATAAAAAGAAAGGAGGAAAACTCAAAACTTCTAGAAACAAATGAAACAAGGTGATGAAAACACGAGAAAACCATGATGAGGCCCCCAGGTTAACAAACACTTGGGCACTAGACTTCGTGGAGAAGATTAGTGTCCAAGTCCATAATTACTACAATTAATACTGAATAAATCTTTCTCTCACCAAAATAAAAGAAAAACCTAAATTAAAAATCCAGTCTAATGTTCTCCATTCTATGCGTGATGCCTCACCAATTGGTCATTTGAAAAAGACCAATCTTCACCTTGCTCGGTTGCATCACCCTCCTATGAGGTCACCCTTGCGTAGCTGGCCCTCACAACAAACACAACAAAAGAGATGTATTTGCACAAGTAATCAAGTAATGTATTTAAACAAAATGTAAAATGAGGTATATACAAGCAAGAGATAGAAGAATAAATGAATCAATAAATATGTACAAGGAAAAGAATGAATAAGTGAATAAATAAAAGATAAATAATTATAAATAGGCTACACTACATTGCTCCCCGGCAACAACGCCATTTGATGACCAGGTTTTCCTTAAGCAGATCTAAAATGTATCCTCACAGAGTGCGAGGATGAGTTTGTCGCTGAGGCGACCCATAGGGGAATCCCTAGATCAATCAACAAATTCCTACAATATAATAATAAGCAATGAATAGCCAAAAATATGAGGCACAATTTATTATACTCTACAAGCAAAAATGTATAGCAAGGAAGTATGTAGAGGTCAAACCACAGAGAGCAAACTAGGTAGCCTATGATTATTGCTAATCAATGTCTATTATGTACATACTTGTCTTTAAGGCTTGTTGTGTGGGTTTTTATTTTTTAATTAATATTAAATATAGGTAATTTAATAATAATAAGATATATTTGATTAATATCTATATATATATATGTATACATATAGGTATAGATATACACTTAAGATATATATATGTATACTCATATATTTTTAATTTTTCTAATTTTTTAATTTATTTTTATTTTTGAAAAAAAAATAAAAATTTATTGATGTAAAATATATTTGTGCATAGTATAATTATATAGACAATATATATAGACAAATAGATAGTATATAGTATATCTATCAACAAATAATCCAAAAATATAGAGAAAATATTTTTTAGCCTTTTTATAATTTTCTCATGTTTTTATGATTTTTTTGGATTTTTTGCTAATGTTTAGTTGTTTTTAAAATCAAAAACATCCTAAGAACAGGATTAAATAAATAGACAAAATTGGTTTGATGATTAAAAATACCAATATATATCAAAATTATTTCTAATAAATTTTAATACATATTAGAAAATTCTGAGACATAAATGAATATTATAGGATTTTTTGTACTTTTTAAAATTTTTATAAAGGATTTTAGATCTTTTAATTTTTATGATTTTTCGTTTTCGTTTTTAGGGATTTTTGGTCTGGAGGTAATATTGGATACAATAAACAACATATAATTTTTTGGTAAGTTTTCAAGGTATTTTAATTTTTTCAGCATTTTTAAAGCTAAATAGGGATAAATACTCATCATTTGAATTTTAATTATTTCATAAAAGTAAAGAATGAAACATAAAGATTAGAACATAGAAGTATGTCATCCTAAGCATTTACATGCATTTTTTGCAAATTTAAATACAAACAACAGCTATTTTTAGCAAAAATAAATAAGAAATACCATTTCATATTCTGACAGGGACCTATTTACAATCAAAACAAATATTTCCTTCATTCCCAAACCCTATTATAAAAATTTAGGGGCATACATGTAATTTTCACAAAATAAAAAAATAAAAAATGCCCTAGAAGGGCCATTCTGCAAATACACAATAGTTCAGGGTCCATGTTCAATTTTTCCAAAAAATATAACACTAAATATACAATCTTGTGTATTAAAAATAAATATACAAAATCGGGGGGGGGGGGGGGTATGCCTAAAAAATCCCTAACTCAAAAGGCAAGCTACGTGAGTTGAGCTAGCGTGGACCTATAGGCAAATACATGGAAGTGTGGGGAGCTATATGCATTTTTCACACATTTATTTATACTCTAGACAAATATTTTAGTGCTAAAAAGAAATACTAAAATATGGAGGGGGTTTTGTGCAAATTACCCCTACTTACGCGTAGACAACAGCTTAAATCTCATCACTTGGACACATAGTGGATCCGTGGTGCACGATGATGATTCAACGATGACGGCTGTGATCAGATCTCGGACAGAGACTAGACGGTTGGGGCTTGCATGATCAGACGCCATTTCTGGCATTTGGAGTATCTCTCTGATGGGACGGTCCTAGAGTGTCTTGGAAGAACACTCCAACAACAAGGCTCTGCATTACTTCGATCTGCTCCTTCTCTCTACTTCGAGCTCCTCCAGAGCTGCTAAGATGCCCTTACAGGTTTGTCTTGACGTTCCACAGCAGAAAGATGTCTCAAAAAGGTCCAGACCCCATCGGAGGGGGCCTAGAGCGTAGCGCTCCTGGAGCTTTGTTCTTAACATCAAAAACCCCTCGGACAAGGTCTTCCAAACCTACAAATATGATGGGAATATACGCAACATGAATGTGATCAGATCTAGGTTTTTCTTTGTGAGGTTCATAGTGATCTGAGGGGGCATGAAGGTGCTCCAGCGTGCGAAAGAGGAAGAAACACCAAGGGACTGATCTACGTGAGATCAGTAGCTCTGAATGGATCGGTTCGATGGAGAAATGGAAGAGTAGGGAAATGGGATTGACATGGATGTCAGAGACAGAGTATCATAATGGACCATAGTGGATGGAGCCCTAGAGCTTCGGTGAGACCTAAATCTAAACTTAGTCTAATACAGTAATTGAACCGTAAAATTAAAGGCATAAAATGAAATCTATGAACTAAAACTGCCTAGAAATGATGGCACAACTCTAACCTGGTGGTAGACCAGGTAGCAGGATGGCCACGAGAGCATTGCCTTGTACATGCTCTCTTCCTCCTGTTGTGCTCCGACCTCGAGAAGGCTCCTTGGTCACCGGTGGACACTCACGCACACGGTTGAAGACTCTACAAGGCTCGGAGAGGGATCAAAAACGGATAGTAAGAAACTTGGGTCTTATATATAGACATGTTTTTGGTGAATTTTGATCTGGATTATTGAGAGACTCAAGGTAGATCGATGAGATCTAATGAAAAGGCGAGGTTGGCGATCGTGATGTGAATGAGATCTATGAAGGAATTGAGGTGAATGGAGGCATAGAGAAGCCTAGAAAATTCAAGGAAGTAGAGGTACTCGAGGCTCTGACAGGAGTCAAAGACGTGGAAGGACAATTGACCGAGGTTAACAATCCTCGCCTCCTGATTGGTCCACTTCGGATATTACAGGACAAAAAGGGATGACTTTATTCGAAAATAGTTAATTAAAAATAGTAAATTATTTTATTAGTTTTTGTTATAAAAAATGTTTTTTTTTTATTTTATGTAGTATTTAATATGATTTTTATTTATTTTTAAGAGTCAATTCATTACAAGTTACTTTTTACGAGTGTGTTTATAGGTATATTGACCTATGTTTTGCACATTTTTTTGTATTTTTGAATTTATTATTTTATTTTCATGTTTTTATGTATTTACAACTTATTTGTACATACATAAATATATTTTATTGTGTTTTCTGATGTTATTTGTACACTTACATAAATAGGGATATATATTATATAGCTAAAAGTATAAGCATTTCATCTATATACTTATATAGATTATTTTATTTTTTTGTTTTCTTCTTGATTTTATTCTATTCTAAATATGTAGATATATTATACATAAAATTTACAAAACTAAGAAAAATAATAAATTGTAAAAATATTAAGAAGTAAGTAAAATGAATATTTTTTCAAGTATGCTATACAATAGGGGTCCAAAACCTATCTTTCACACCTTAACTCCAAATTAAGTGAAACCTCCTTCATTAAATAGCTAATTAAAAGTTATATACAATTAAAGTGATTTTGATGCATTTTTTTATTGAGGAGATATGGGTCTGGGAAATTTGGGTTTTGCTTTTTATTCTGAGCATAGAATGTACATTGTCTCTTATTTTTGTGCAAACTCAATTTTGTATTTTTCTGAACATTTTTATCTACATCTTTTACATATAAAGTTTCTTTATTTAAGGTATAAATAACAAAAAAATAAAATGGGTCCCAAAAATGCTTTAGTGATGAATGAATAAATGGACTTCTTATTGTCTTTTTGGCCCTTATCTCCCCTACTTTATTCCTTGTCGACCACATCAATTCTTGATTTGTTCTCGAGGTTTAGGGTCATAAGATACCTTTGGTATTTTATTTCCTTTTCTTTTCTCTCTATATTCTTTTATTTTGGCTTTAAATAATATAATTTATACAATAATTATGCAATAAATAATGAATTATCAATATACTGGATCGAAAAAATGGTTATTTCTAATCCATGAAGGTCCATGAGAAGAAGGGGATTGGACCTTGGAATACGTGATATTTGGACGGTTCAATGAAAGATTCGCAAAGTCCGAACAAAATTCCATCCAATTATCCATCTTCTATTTCGAAAGAGTACGAAAATGAGCACAATCGACTCACAAATGAAACCTAGTAACTACAGTGCACGTAAATGTGTGGAATCTACTCAAACAATGCAATGCAAACAAACCCCTTTGAATATGTTCACCAACTCAACACGTGAAAGTCGGAAGAGTTTGGCTTATTTATTATCTTGGTAAATTTAAGTTACAGATTCAAACAATCTTTTGCAAGCTCACATGGAGTCTCCTACTACATCCAATTAAAGTATTAATAGGCCCTCAATCAATGGAGTGATCTTCCTGGGCTGCCAGGTTCAATATGACTCCCCAAAATAAACCTATAAGTGCATAGGACCAAAATGTATTTCTAAGGCCGAAGGCAACCACTTGTCGCTCCCAAATCTGCAAGAGTCAGCCTACAAACTTAGGGTAGAAGTCATGGGATTTGGGCTCTAACCCTAGAGATCTGTCCTCACCCACTCCGTCTGGGGGTAAGTACCTGCAAACAATGAGGGTTTTACTGCCTGTAATACAAGGTTGATTTTATTATAAATTTTAAGGTCAATTTGCATCAATTCAGTCCTAATTTTAGAGTCGGATATGACTTTAATTTGTGTGACCACAAACAACACGTAACGTACAAACCCTTTTCCTTTAATCCTAAGTTGGCAAAAAACAAGGGAGAAAGCGAAAAACGGAATGCAATCGTAAATCAATGATGCATGCAGTCGTTAGGAATATTTGCAGTGATTCCTAGCACTCTCCAAGTGGATGCAAATCTAAATTTGTAAATGTTATGTTATATGATGCAAATCGAGAAAGTCATCACCTAAACAATAATTCTATTAGCGATGAAGAATCCAAATTATTTTAGCTAGATAGAATGATGTTTATGTCCGTATCATAAATATTCTAAGATTTTTGCAATTGTGAATCTTATGAGATCAAGTTGTGTGTCCTAAGTTACGAGTAGATCAAGCAGTAATGACCTAAGATCTTTCTATTTAACGTAGTGAATGAACCTAAATCACCACTTAATTAGATAATCACTCTCAACACAACCACATAAATTAAAAATAAAAAAAAGCCTTTTTTACATGCATGAGATCTCAAATGAGAACAGTTGTAAATGGGAAATTCGTTACAAATTAATACATAGACAAATTACACAAGTACTACACAAATATAGTACAATATACTACTACGTATCTTACTAAAAGGTCTTCTGATGATAATTGCTTTGTGGTACCTTTGGTTGAAGCTCCAAGCTCCTCGCCTTCACGGTCCCTCGGGCGTTGTAAGATTCGTGATCCTTTACTGGCACAAAAATAATCAAAATGTCATACAATATTCTCAGAAAAATTTTAGCAAGTCAAAGTAACCAAGAATCACAAAAATTACAATCAATATAACACAACAAGCACCTTAACTAAGAATACAAAAACTAACGAAAATAAAGAATCAATCACTAAATAATATCAAATAATGTATCACGTCCCCGACAACGGTGCCATCTGATGAAATCGCAAATCATCAATATTAATTATAACTTGTTGTAGTATGGTAGATTCATAATAAACAGAACCACATATAAATAATCTCTGTGAGGAGAATGTGGCTTAAATTCATACCTGGTCAAATCTAGGGTCGAACACAAGGACATGAGAAATTATTTAATTAAATTTAAATGCTAATTAAATATCTTTATGAATTAAAGATTCTAGGTTAGGACAAAGCACATACAAACTCAGACAAATGCAATTTTTCAAAACAATTTTTCATGCTTTTAATTTAAATACACACAATAATGCACAAACACGGAAAAGAACAAATGCAAATAAAATCATGGATTAAGCAATCATTTTAAGACAATAAATCCACTAAATGATAGACCTAGGTCTCATTTCAACTCAACAAATTCATCCTTTAAACTGGATCATACTTAAAAATGAAGCTATTTTATTTAACTACTTAAAATATTATTTAATATGTATTTAAATGATTTTACAATTAAACATCAGTCTAGATCAAACATGAGATTAATCAAGATGCCAATAACTCAATAAAGGCTCAAAGATATATCAATTAAATAGGACCTAAAGTTCGAACAAGTTCTCTTAAGAATTCAGCATGAACTAAATGTCAAAAATATCACATAATATGCCACAATGTAGAGCGTCAAACAAGCTTTCCAACGAGGCAAAAATCTCTTAATTCGGATAAAGGAATCAAAAGTTATTCACTATTTAATCTAAGGGCACAAATGCAATAAAAATAAATGGTTTTATCACAAACAAGTCCAATATTGGACTCAAATGCAACTACATTAATCTGCCTACATAGATATACAATTTCACCAAGGGATGGGGACTTATCTATTTTTTTGAGAAATTAGACGGGTGTTTCTGTAATTTTTACATCCTTCACATGCCTGGAAGACTGCTGGAAGGAATGTACTGTAAATAAAGTATATGCAAGGGGCACCTCTGAAAAATTCCTCTACCACGTGCCTGGGGCATGAGACTTGCGATAGGCTCGGGTAGTTTGGCTCGGGTCTATGTGGCATCTTCTCCAGGCTCGCAACAGGTTCGAACGCACCCAAGCTGTTGTCTGAAATGATGCTTTTGAAAGGGAAACATAACATCTCCTGGTCTGTCGGATCATAACCAAATTGAGGCGATCTAACGACAACTGCTCCCTGTCTCGAAGACACTCCTCCGTGCATGATGGCACTGCGGGTTATGCTCTAGTGAGCTTGGTAAAGCTCATTCGATTGTTCTAGATCGATCTAAAGGTCGCAGAACCTTTGTAAGAACCCAACGAAGATGTTGGTACTCACAAGAGGTGAAGAACAAAGAGTGATGGCTCAGTAAAGCTTCGTTGGAATCAAAGACTTGGAATTTTTCTCCGACGATATTCCATCCTTTTGAAACCCTATAGGGGTTAGAGCAATAGCTGAACACTATATACATCTTTAGGGACATTTACGAGGTGTAATGGAAGGTTCTTGGAGGTGTGAGATGCGAGCCCTAAATTGGTTTCCATGCTTAAAAAAAGCTCGCAAAGGATAGAAGTGAAAACACGATGGAGAAGCGAATAGATCTCACCTAATAATATGTGTGGATTGATAATGTAAAGCGAATGTTTACATTGTCCCAAATCATAGTTTGGTTGATAAATTGATGAAAGACAAAATAGATAGAATGAAGAAGAATAGAAAAAAATACTTTACCAGGAGAATAGGGATTTGAAGATGATGGAGACTTGATGATGGATCAGAGCCAACACGAAGTTTAAAAACTTTCTAGATCTTAACTTGGGAATCCTAGCAAGGGATTGAAGCTCAAGAAAGCGCCTCGAGCACTACAAGTTAGTGTCAACACCAAGGATCTTGTCGGATTCGACCACCCATCATCTCTTAATCTCAGCCTTGCTCTCTGTCACCGAAGGGGTAAAATAACTAAAGGAAGACTCTCACAGGGGGCGGATCCCATTAACTGAGGTGGAGGAATGGGTTTGTTGAAGTGGAGTCTTGGAAGTTGGTAGTGAACAAAGGTGGTTTCAACATGTAGATGATGAGAGAGATGGAAATGAGGGGAGTTGAGTAGTCGATGTCAGTTAGGGAAGTTAGGGAAAGTGGCTGGCATTGGAAGTTAGTAGGGAGATGGTATGATGAAGCGGGGAAAATTCTGGGAAGTTGGGCGTTTGAAGGGAGACGACAGCATCTGAGGTTGAAGATGAACCTCGACCATCTGATCATAATATTAGATGATTGAGGTTGACACGTTATTGGGTGGTTGTGATTCGATCGATCAACCTCGCTCAGACAACACAAAAATGGAGCGGGTGGTAGAACAGGAAAGGGCCACGTGGGTAGAATGTGGAGTTGCCACATGGCCCAATCAGAAATAAGATAAATGGGTAAATTAAATAAAAATATAAAAGAATTAGATAGAAAAAGAATTTGAAAGTGATTAACATGAAAGTTGTAGATCTCAATGAGATCTACAACTTCCACATAGAAGTCGAACAGAAATACAGTCATCTATACACATATAAACTTAAACAAGTAACTAAAACAAAAAAACAATTTTCTTTTTCTTTTCTCATTTTTTATTTTTAAATTATATTTTATGCTAAATTAATTATGTACAATATTATTCTAGTTTTTATTTGATTTTTAATGAGAAATAAATACACAAAATAATACACAATAATAGATTATATAAATTATAATATAAATAGGGCTAGTTATTTACACCACATAATATAATAATAAGTGTTAATTTTTAATGAATCTTTTTAATAATCTTAAGCAAGAGAGATAATATTAATGAATAATGATGATAAGTACGAGATTTATCAGTTTTGGAACAATGTTCGCTAAATATTATGCATTCCTGTGATGCATAGTATTTTATTTTTTATTTATTTCCATCATTTGGTATCAGAGACATGTTTAGAGGATTTGGATTGCATCTAGCTCCGACGAACAAGCGACAAGATCATCCCAATTATCGGGTACATTGTCTTATGAAAGTTTTAATGATTCGATGACTTTCGAAGTTTATTCTATTCTACCCTTTTTTAATGTAATTTTTGTTTATATATATATATATATATATATATGAGTTCTACAAGGTCCGGATTCATACCCAAAATATGCACCAATTGTTGGTGTTATTTGGGAGAAGATTCGGATGTTAAAAGTGAGTGTAGACTCCAATTTCATCCAAAGATTATAGTATTAAATATATAATTTCTTTGCTATTGTTTTTGGATCATATAATATGATAAAATATTGATTAATAAGTCATAAATCAAGTCTCCAATCAGTGTGAAAAAGATTCATGCAATTCCGACCATGCGGCCTTGAGAAATTTGATTTCTCCAAAGGCGGAAGAGGACGAGATCATCTTATTGACTTGTTTCTAATATTTTAGGACTCAAAATTGATGGAAATATATTTGATATATTTACATCAGGAGTTGGACCTAATATTTCAGGAATATTAGGGGTCACAACGGATGTTATGTCTAAGTTATGTGATGCTTCCTAATTTAAAGTGTGATAGCCGCAGCTTGCAAAATTAGAATATGAATTCATTGTCTATTTATTTTAGAAATATGGAATAAAATAGAATGTCTTTTAATTTCATATTTTTTCTGATTAATTATGCACTTGATAGTTTACAATGCAATTAGAAATTGTAGAATCAATCTGATTAGTTTCACGAATTGTCTATATTGTTGCACTAGACATCTTTTGCAATTGAAATTGGTTTGATTCAAAGAATTGTCTAGATTATAGAACCGGGCCTTTAGAAATTAAAAAAGAGAGTCTTTGACTTCAAGAAGTGTCTATATTGTTTCACTAGATCTTTTTGGAGATTAAAAAGAGCTTTAATTCCTAAAATTTCTTAAAGTTACTATATAATATTATACATTGTCGAAACACCGACAAAACCTCCTTAGTACAATATGTGTCGATTGTGTTATCTCGAATTGATTCGGAGAAGGTGTCTAGGACATGGAAATGCTAATGGGTTACTTAATTAGAACCCTACGCCACTTTGTAGAGGAAGCCCTCCTTGTTAGAATTATCTATCTGAGCTGGTTGGATCCGTTTCGATTAAAGGTTGAATGAGGAGTCATGATGTACTTTAACAAATAAAATTGGAACATTAGTTGTACTAAATGAGGGTGTAATATATGGTAACATCAAGTGCATAAAAGATCAAACCCTTGTTGGGACTTCATAAGTCTCGATATTTTATTTGGATTAAAATTAAGATAAAAAGTATATGTCCTGACTCTATCCCTTAGAGTAATCACGAGAATATAATTTGAATTGATTAGTCATTAATTTAAACATGATATGGACTAAGTCATATGATGACATCCATGGTATTCAGTCATTGCGGAGAACTCCATCGCCATGGGTTGTATTTTTGGAGAGACTAACGCGTAGTCATGCCTCTTGTATACAAATTCACATGGATTGGATTCTTCGTTTATGCATAGTGATCCCAATGTTTTTCCCCATAATATATAGACTGTCTTAGATTACGCATATTATGAATTGATATTCACTCATTTATGGTTGGTTTAATTGACAACATGCTAACTTGATATATGTGAGGGGTGTAGGTGTTGAAGACCGAACTGAGAATACAAGTTGGACTTGTATGGTGGAAACAGTTCCCGATTCTTTCATCGTAGTTGCATTTTCTCATATTATTGGGGTGCAATGAAAATAGAATGGAGACTCAGATCTCATAGTTAGGCCTTTAGTTAGCTAGCCTCATGCTTTGAAAGCTTATCAGGGAAAGCATTTCAAAGTCCAAAAAATATGAGAACTCTTAAGTTAAAAAAAAATAAATTGTTTAATTTTTAATCAAGATATTAAAGTGTATTCTATTTTTTCTTTTATTTTAGATGAAATCTTTCAACCCACAACTATTTATTGGAGATCAATCAGTTGATAGGGCTAAATTATTCAGATTGGATCCATAATTTGGAACTCATACTTGAGATAGATAACATAGCATATGTTCTCTCGTATTTGAAGTATGAGAACCCTCAAATAGAGTATGTCTGTGAGTTCAACAAGAAGTGGGATGAGGATCACTCGATCGCTCGTTGCTACATTCTTAGATCAATTTCTGATGTGCTTCAGAAGCAACTTATAGACATTGAATCCACTCATAACATCCTTCGTAGTCTGAAGGAGATGTATGGAGATGTGAATCACACTCTTTATACAATAAGATCCACTGAGGAAATAAAGAAGAAAGAATTTTCTCTAGAGGTGCAATGGTAGCACGGGTTAAAGGGAAGCACGAGAGGAAGTGCGTATCTCAAAAAGGTCTGTTCCTAGAAGGGAAAAATGTCAAAATATTTATCAATCTTCTATAGCTTTAACACATTTAACACCCATAGAGTTGTATGTCTACCATCACTGTAATAAGCCAGAATTTTGGAAGAGTGTCCATCTAGAATATCTAAAGTCCTTGAGAAGGGAAAAGGTATAACAATGTCGAATAAGCAACTACATTCATCATTGAAACCAACTTACTCGTAGGATCAGAAGGAAGTTGGATTGTTGATTTTGGTGCTTCTATACATGTATGCAATCAATTGCATTTGTTTAAAGACACCAAAAATCTTGATGAATGGGAGATAGTCATCCAGATGGGATCTGATGCAACTGTTGCAGCGATTTCCATTAGAACCTTTAGACTATCATTATCTAGTGGTAGAGTTATAGATATTAGATTTTGTCTCTATGTACCTGATGTTAGAATGAACTTACAATTTATGTCTAAGCTAGTTATGCATGGATATATTTTCCTTTTCTGTAATAAACTTATCATAAATCATTATGGTAATTTTATAGCAGATGGTTCTCCGACACTAGGTGGACCCTATGAATTAAACATGCATGAATGCATCATAAATGTTAAAACCACTGATAATATTAATATTAATAATATTATTAAAATTTAACTATGATTTGGCATAAAAGACTTGGACATTTGTCTCTTGATAGGATCAGTAAACTGGTGAAGGATGAACCTTTGGATTTTCTAACGTCCATAATTTACAAACATGTGAACATAGTATTCATGAGAAAATGTCCACACCCTTCTCTAAGAAAGGTGAATGATGCAAAGGTATATTGGACCTAATACATACCATTGTATGTAGTCACTTTCGTATCGCGACTTAAAATGGACATCAATATTATGTGATCTTTATTGATGATCAGTCATGGTATGGTTTTGTCATCTTATTTTACCACAAACATGAAACATTTGAAATATTCAAGGAATTCATGGATCTGGTTGGGAGCCAAACGGGAAAGAAAATATAACGGATTCGATCTGACCCAGGCGGTGAATACCTCTTAGAAGAATTCAAAGAATACCTTAAGGAGAGAAGAATTATTTCCAATCTCACTACTCCATGTACTCCTTAACTCAACGGAGTTGGAGAATGATGCAACAAAACCATGTTGGACATGGTGAGATCAATGATGAGTAAAGAAAACTTACCTCTCAGTTTTAGGGGACATGCAGTAGAGACTACAGCTTATGTGTTAAATAAGATTCCATCTAAATGCATACCTAAAATCTCTCATGAGCTTTGGATGGTACCAAGCCAAGTGTATGATGTGAAACCCTGTATTTTATCATGCATTCTGGAGTATTTTTGACACCCAAGAAATTTAAATAATCATGTCATTTCGTAGATCTCGTCAAGATCTTTCCAATGAGCTCGAGAACATCAAATTCTGACATTCCTAAACCATGATATCAATGTTTTATGTTCGATGATCGAGATCAATATCAATATATGGATCCTAACTAGATCCGAAATTGAATCCACTTATACCTCTCCTTCTATAAATAAGCTATGATAGGTTTCCCTCTCCAAAACCTAGCCACCATATCCTCCCTCCTCGTTGAAGCACCACCACCTTGGCCGAATTGGTTACCGGAGGGCTGCCATCGACGTCGAAGAAGGTGATCTGCTCGAAGATCCATGACCATCTTTGCATAGGAAAGCTCGAGGTTACTATTGTACGTGCATTCGCACTGCGATCGAGCGACGGGAATATCATTTCTGTGTGAGCAGAGATCCTGAGGGAACATCCTCAAAGGTAATGATAAATACTTCCCTCTTGTTGTTGGGTTCCACATATTTTTATTCCCGTATACTTGAACATGCTCAGAGCCATGGTTTTTCTCTTGATGTGATTCATATACTAGTAACGGTACCCCTTTCCCTCCCTATTGTTGGTTTCACATGATTATCTGTTCTACATGTTGTGTAGTATTCGAACCCTGGATATGGTTATAGTATGTTTAGACTGTACAATATTATACAACACACTTTTCATTGAAATGTTTAGTATAAAAATGGATTCCAATAGCTCTTAGTTATCCATCCTTGTGATATGTGATATGAGTGAGATTACACGTATGAGAAATCACAATCATCTTCCTGGAATACTTCGTATAAAGGTGATAAATCTATCATGTTTTGCTACATTGAGAGTAGTTTCGTAATGTTTTCTAATGCTATATTACATGAGATTTAACATAAATATAAGCTCATAAAAATCTCGTGTATACAAGTGAATTTATAACATCAATAGTTAATACGCGATAATGTGACCATAGATTTTCCAAACAGGGGGTGTTATACATTTTGTCATGAATGTGGATATCAAGTCAATCATGATACAAACCTTATCATTGGGATTTAACGAATTCAATGAACCTAATGGTAATCATATCGTGGATTACTGATAGAAAAAATACTATAACCGTGCATTAACACACACAACATCAATGAAAGAGAAATATCAAGACATTGTTAATGTATACGATTACATTTTTCTCAGTGTCCTATTAGATGTCAATGGTTAAAGGTTTTTTTGTTACCGTAACATAATATTAGATAGATTGCGAAATTTCACCAATTGATATTTTTTAAAAAAGATAATTGGATGTAACCTCAAAACAAGATTTAATGTATAAGTTATTTTGTAATAAATACCCATTAAACATCAAATGACAACGTAGTTCATATGGTTTACTTATATGGCATAGTCCACTAAGAGTTTAGATGTTGTTCTTTAAATCTAATGTTCGTTGTGTTTATATATTGAATCATAGAATTTATGAGATTTCATATTTGCGTACAAGTCAACCATCGTGGATCATTATGATAGCTCACTTTTCAGGCACTTTCACTTATTTTTGTTATATTGTAGAAGAAATAAACTAGATGTTTACTATGGAGTTCCAGTAGTTGCGAATGTATATAAAAAAATGGTTTAACATAGATACACTGGTATGGTACTATTATGGTAAAATTATGATTGATATAGATTATTATACGATGATCATCATCTTGATCCAGTCAACTCTATTCATAGGTGGGGTTCCACAATGTTTTGGGTAGACAAAGTTAGGCTCCTCAAGGGATTGGGCATGCATGCACCCTTGGGCCCCAGGGAGATGCCTTCAAGGTCGTGACCCCAACGGACGAGTTGGGTGACGCGTTGCACCTAGCAGTTCGGTAGCATCCGAAGCCGCATGATGGAGTAGGCAGGTGGTGCGATTGGCATTCTTGATTTCGCACTTATACACAATATTAAGACTCAGAGTTGAATTAGGTGTGGTCGCATCAAATTTTATTTCGAATATTATTATTGTGAGAGGAAATTTGGGATGTGGTTTAAAGTTGGAGAAATCAGGATTACGATTTTTTTCTGTTCTAATCGGACAGAGGTCTTTAAGAGTTACTCAAGGTGAATATCAAGTTCCCGCGTAGCGGAGGCCTGCGAGTCGTGTACTTGCGTGTGCTAAATAAATACGAGAAATGATTCATGATCGAATATTAGTAATTGAAAGGTATACCGTTGTGGACTCTAATTAATGGGAAGAAATATCAAGATCAACGTGGTAGTAATGAAATTAATAAATAAAATCAGTTGTCATGCAATCCCTTGTAGATTAAAATAATTTAGTAGACTCTAGTTTCTACAATACATGCAAATGACAGTAGATAGAATCAAGTACACATGTCGTGCTTACCTTTGCATTAGTTATTATAGTGTTTGCCTCGTTACTGGGCAATTTCCATAGTGTTACCCTCATGTGAACCAAACAAATGTAGCTGAGTAGTAGCCACAGCAGTAGCGGCTTTGAGGAAATCGAACTTCTACGTCATACTTCCACCAAACAGGGTCCATTCTACCTAGAGTAATTTATTTGATTCTGCATTTTTTCTTCCTTATTTGAGAGATAGTGTAATAAGATATTTGAAGAATTTATGCTATACATTTTATGGCTATATGTTGTATCTCATCCCGTAGACATGGACTTGCTGGACTTTTTTTACGAGAATGAATTGATGTTACATTACACTTCATTTTCTATTATTCTCCTGTTGTTATATATGCATATTTCGAATGTTAATCTAGTATGCATAAGACGGTTTGCTGAGTATTAGAGGTCATGGGCGTATTTGGACCGTATGTCCGACATTCTCTTCTTATCGATTTCAATGGTCGGAGGGACGGGGCGTCACATATGACACTTGAGTATTTGGGGTTGTTTGGTCCATGGTAAAAACATGGATGTAAGCAAGTTGGAATCTCTCACTAGGGAGTCTTACTTCATTATATACATAAAGAACAATATTGGATACCAACTTTATGATCCTGAGACTCAAAAGGTATTTGTTTCTACATATGTCAAGTTCTGGAAGATGAGTTCCTTAGAAGACAAGAAAATAATGAAATTAAGGAATTAATCGAATTTAGCGAGACCAATGAAGTTCCTACACTAGAAAATGAAGAGATAGTTGAAAATAACATGACCGTACCTCCAAGAAGGAGTTTTAGGATTGTAAGACAACATGAAAGGTATGGATTCCAAGAATTGGAAGAGTTTGATGATGATACAACTTCATTCGATGAAGCTTTGGGTGATTGTGACATGGATAGCATGATGTTAGTAATGAAGTCTGAGATCGACTCCATGCACAAGAATGGTGTATGGATTCTCGAAGATCCACCTAAAGGGATCAAACCCATTGGGTGCAAATGGATCTTCAAGAGAAAGAGGGGACCCGATGGGAAGGTAAAGACCTTCAAAGAACGGCTCGTGGCCAAGAATTACACACAGAGAGAAGCCATCGATTACGATGAGACATTCTCAGAGAGAAGCCATCGATTACGATGAGACATTATCTCATGTGACCATGCTCAAATCCATCAGGACATTACTGGCTATAACTGCACACTTGGACTATGACATCTGGCAGATGGATGTCAAGACTGCCTTTCTCAATGGATACCTCGAAGAAGATATCTATATGGAGCAGACCGAGGGCTTCATAGCTGAGGAAGAAAAAGTATGCAAGCTGAAGAAATCTACCTATCAGCTCAAACATGCTTCTCGTAGTTGGAACATCCAATTCGATAAAACCATAAAGATTATGATTCCGTGCAGAGTCCGGATAAGCCATGTGTATACAAGGATCTCAGTGGGGGGCCACCGTGTTCATTGTGTCTTATGCAGATGACATCGCTATAATTGAGAATAATATAGAGATGATGACTAGTGGTAAGGTCTAGATGTCCAATACCTTAGAGATGAAAGATCTCGGAGACACCTCTTATATCTCGAGATTGAAGTTGTTCAGAAATAGACAAAGAGGATATTGTGACTGTCACAATAAGGATACATAAAGAAAATCTTAGAAAGATTAAGTATGGATAATTCCAAGAAAGGCTTCCTTCCCTTAAGACATGGTATTCTTCTATCTATAGGCATTTCTCCTTAAATTGTCGAGGAAAAGAAAGCCATGGATGGATGCCCTTATGCATCGGTTGTGGTAAGCCTAATGTATGCCATGATGTGTACTAGTCCATGCATCTCCCATGTAGTGAGAGTGGCAAGTCGTTACCAATCCTGCTATGTCGAAAAACATTGAACTGCAGAGAAAAGCATCTTCAAGTCCATAAATATCAAGAATACATCTTGGTTTATGGAGATAATGATCTCCAAGTCTTAGGGTACACAGATTCAGATTTCCAATTATAGTTGTATGATAGGAAGTCAACCTCAATGTTCGTATTCTTGTTGAACAGTAGTGCTCTGTGAGCTAAGTGTAGCAAGAAGCATGACACAACGGTTATTTTGACAAAATACAACATTGGTTGCATAAGATGCAACAACTAGATTGGATGTAGTTAATGTTCACATGGTGTATGCAACTTTATAACATAACTTGACATAATAGTTGGTGAAAGAGTGACGAATCATCTTATCTGGTTGTTTGACAAATAGTCGATGATTAGTACAATTAATATGGGGCTGAGAATTGTACATGAATGGCTCTAAAGGATAGCGAGAGATTGTCGGTCTTGTAAGTCCTAGCGATCCATTAATGCAATAAAAGTTATTGTTTTATAATGTCCATCTGAAATGAAATTAATAACTGAATAAATCCACTCTATTATTAAGGTCCCTTTGTACAACTAGGGTTATGTACCATGGCCATATTGAATACCATGCAGCTGAGCATATTTGACTTCAAACATGTGATATTGAATAAAGATATCTAGTTTGAGAAAGAGATGACAATCTGTTTAACCCGAAAATCGGTGATCTTAAGTTCCACACAAGGCGGGAACTCAGTCGCTGAATCGACCACGCGAAATCCGGATTAAAACAACAATTAACCCACAACGATCAAATAAGGAAATGAAGGTGAATGTGGAGTTAAAATTTATTATAACTCTACAACAAAGATGTGTATAGTGCAAGTCTGTGTAGAGGTCGAACACAGGGAGCAGATAGGTAGAACGGGGCAAGTGAATGCACAAGTGTGTGAATGTGATCAAAATGTCTACTTATGCTATTTTTTGTGGGTTTTTAATTTTGTATTTTTTTATTTTTAATTTTGTATTTTTTTATTTTGATTTTTTAATTTTCTGATTTTATATTTTCTTTTTATATTTTATGTTTTCTTTCTTTTCTTTTTTATATTGGAATATATAAGCTATATAGTAAAAAAGGTGACAAAATATTTATAAAAATATGCAAAAAAGCTCAAAAATTAGGAAATGAAATGTTTTTGGTATTTTTATACTTTTCTACTATTTTTGTGATTTTTGGGAAATTTTCAGAATATTTTTGGTATTTTTAAATGTCAAAATACAAGAAAACAGTGAATATCAATGATGGCTGAAATCAAAATGGGAATGAAAAATAGCAAATAGCAACAAAATTTTCCCAAATTAATTTTACATTAAAGATAACAGAATAAAGAAAATTCAGAAAAAGAAAACACAATTTTAAGATTTTTTATGAATTTTATATATATTTTTTGAAGTTTTTTAGAGTTTTATAATGTTTAGGAGTTTTCTTTGGTATTTTTTAATGATTTTTGGTCTGGAGCTAAATGATACTAAGAGACACAAAATATATTTTTTTGGAAATTTTATGGGTAGTTTTTATAATTTTTAGGTATTTTATGACGCAAACAGTGCTGAAAATGAGTATTTTTGATTTTTTATAAATATTAAATGCAATAATTATGAAAAATAAAAATATGGGAGATACTAAAATGCAGCAGGAGCTTAACTCTATTTTTTGAGATTTTTTCGAATTTTCTAGATGCATGAAATAAATAGGGAAAGCATACAAAAATACATGGCCTAACAAGGGTATGAATGAAAATAAAGCAAAGTTCAAGGGCCAATATGCAACTTATACAAAAGTACACAACTGCAGATGAATTCTTTGAGTCCTAAATAAACATTACACAAAATGGTGGGGGAAATGGTGCAAAATACCCACGCCCGGGCAGATCGGACGGTTGTTGTGATCTCTGGAGATCCTCGTGGATCGGACGGCGACGGGAAAGGGAGGAAGAACTGGGACGAACTCCGAGTCCGGTGAACTTCGAGCTCTCCCCCCTCGCACCCCCGACGGTGATTGGCGGCACGACAAGGTACAAAATACTCCTGGCGAGCTACTCTGGCAATCGACTGCTTCAAAAAAAACTCGGAGGTCACCTGAGCTCATCCACCATGGCTAGGACGGGAAAGATCCCCAGGTGACTCGCCTGCTTGCAAAAACGGCCCCAGAAGGGGTCCTTCGGCACCTGGACCTGCAAATAGAGCGCAAGGAAACAGTAGGAGGTTCCAGGGCCAAGAAAAAGGGGCGGATGGTGGCGTGGAATGAGGAAAGTGGCCGGAGTTCGTTGAACACAAGCTAGGTGTTTGAGGATGGCAACTAATCCACTGATGCGATTTTATGCGAAGAAAAATACATGAAACAAAAGCTAAGGGCTATAGCTACGCAATAAGTAAGGAAAAACAAGAAGAAAATGACCTCGAAGGCGGGTTGCCTGAGATGGGGTACCTCACGGCCAAGCTTGGCCGGAGATGGATGGAGACGCCTCCGCACCGCTCCTCCTCTCCTCCTAACGGCGAGGTGAGGTTGCTGTCACCTCCCTCTAACCTCAGCACATGAAAGAAGGAAGGAAGAAGGGGCAAAAGGAGTTCAAAATTGAAATGGAGGATTGGAGGTCTTTTTGAAAGAGTGGTCGACGGGGCAAAAAGAACGGTGCTTCTGGAGCACACCAGTGATGCACTCCCCGAAAACATCCATGGGCGTGTATCCTCCATATATGGTGAACAAAAGTCAAGAAGGAAGAAATGCCAAATGGTGAAAGACACGCTCTCCAAAATTCAAAGAAAATGCCAAAAAAATGCAGTATGACGACCTTCAGAACATTGGGCAGAGTGTGGACAAGATGGCATGAAGATCGAGGTTTATCGAGCGAATCGTCGATCCAAAGACCAATGCAAGTACTGGGCGTGTATGGTGGTTATATGGAGAGAAAAAGTGAAGAAGGGTCCGAGGTCAAAATGTGAACCATGTGAGCTCTAAAATTCTGAGAAATCGGGCCAACACGCAGCACACAGGCTGCTGGAGCAGACCAGGGAGTTGACGAGCGGGTCAACTTCCACCTGGTTGGTCCACGTGGACCAACCAGAAAAATCCCTGGGAAAAACATTTGTAAATTCAATTAAAAATAGCAAATCAATTTATTAAATTATGGTTACAAAATAAAAAATGTTTATTATTTTATAAATTATTTTATTATGATTTTTATTTATTTTTATGAGGCTAATAATTACAATTTGCCATTTATACCCTTTATAGGTATCTATATCTATATATTTTAATCCTTTATTTTATTTTGGTGTTTTTAATTTCTTTAATTTTGTTTATTATTTTATAAAATTGTAAAATACTTTTATACAAATAAATATATTTTTATTTTATTTTATTGATGTGTTTTGTATATTTAATAAAATAGAAGTATGTATCATATAGGTATATTTATATGTATAATACCTATGTATTTTATATAGGTATTTTTATTTTATGTTTCTTTTGGGTTTTTCTTCTGATTTTAATGTACATATATATTATAAGTAATATTTACAAAATTATAAAAATATAAAAACACAAAAAAATGAATAAATAATAAATTGAATATTTTAATCTGTACAAGTATACGATGAGGGTCCAAAACTCAACTTTCTAACCGTAGCTCCGCCAAATGCGAATCCACGCCATTAAATAGCTTATTTTGAATTATATACAATTAAAGGTGAGTTTGATGCCTTTGGAGTTTTCATTTGTGAGATACGGGTCTGGGAAGTTGGGATTCTGGATTTTTATTCAGACCATAACTTTTTATCTGTGTATTATTTTTCAGTGAAATCAATTTTGTATTTTTCTTTATTTAATTATCTACAACTTTCATGTACAAATTTCTTTATTTGATGTATACAAAGTAGAACCAAAAATAGGTCCCAAAATGAATAAAGAATGAATAGAAAGTATAGGTATTTATACTGTATTTTTACCTTATCTCCCACTACTTTATTCCTTGTCGACCTAGTCATCAAGATGCCTAGGTCTCGGGGTTTCGGGTCATAAAATATTTACAATATTTTATTCTTTTTCTTTTCTTTTCTTTATTCTATAATTTTTGCATTAAAAACCGTATTTTATACAGTATTTACACACATATGCATGAATGCTAAAATGCATGAATTAATGCTATTTACACGCATTTACTAGGGTTTTTAAGGCCAAAATGATAGAATAAAGATGATGAAACGTAGATTCATGATCCCCCTTTACTT
Organism: Ottelia alismoides; assembly: GCA_037367405.1. Taxonomy (NCBI): domain Eukaryota; kingdom Viridiplantae; phylum Streptophyta; class Magnoliopsida; order Alismatales; family Hydrocharitaceae; genus Ottelia; species Ottelia alismoides. The sequence goes on along the minus strand of JAZKJV010007583.1, from coordinate 447,172 downwards.
GCCTTTGCTAGTCCGTAGCAAGCACTTATGCAGTAAGTGCAAAAAAAGAAAAATAAAGAAAAGAAAAAGAAGAAAGATGGACTAAATTTAATTATCAAACTTGTCTTCACAAAATCAAAGTTTGGAGCTTAAGTCGGACCTTTGGAATTTTAGTGCGGGCGGAACCTTATTGAGAACCGAATTTGAAATCCAACAGTCTTCGAGAATCCCAAAACTCTGCCCAAGTCTCCTCAATATCCAGGTCAGAAATATCTCAATTCATACGCAAACTCTTACGACTATGAATCTGACTCGTACAGTGTAAGTGATGGTGGCTCTCCCCAACTAGAATGACAAAGAAACTGACTTCTCCAGTACGACAACCCAGTGATTCCCCAATCCAGAAACTCCATCCTCAAGGAGTTGGGTATTCCCTTCTAAGTTCAAGTGGCAACCAGCTCAAGAGGAGGGGTGAAGAGAAGAATGGACGGTAGCCAGTGTAGCTACCTATCCTAGGATGCAAGACCAGTGTAGTCAAGTCATCCAGCTGCAGGCTCACATATTTGACTTTGGAACTCAAGCTTGCTTATTGACTTTACAACATATATACATACTTTTGCAGGCATTTTATTTTTGTACAAGCCTGTCTCTCTATTTTTTCTTTTTTTTTTGAAATACTATTCACAGCAGCATTTACATAAGGAGTTTTTCCTCTTGAACCAGTAGACTATCCCTCTTTTGAAGCTTTATCGCAACCCACATCCTCCTGTCTTTAGACTTCCTTGTCACTGGACGGGTTGGGGTGCACTTCCCTCCCTAGAGGAGGACAAATGTTTCCACTTGTGTGCGTCTCATACCGGCAAATCCAATCCCCTCACCACTCCAACTGAGTTGAGCCATGTGAAAGGTGCAGGTGTCCAAGTTAGGTCATTATCAACAAGAATCGTGCGTGTGCTCCGAAATACTCTACTTAGGCAGTCAAGAATCCATTGAACCAAGTCTCGTGATCCTCAAAGAATTAAGTCAACTAGACCTGAAGTACCTCAAACCCAATTCCTATAAGGTTCCTGTTATTAGGTAGATTTTAAGGTCCAATCAAGCTCCAATCTTCGGATTTTACTTAGACTTGTTCAACTATCAAACTCAATCCGAAAAATGCGAATGCTATGCAATTCCATACAGAAAATATTTTTGTGATGCAATTTTTCAAAATTTTGAACTTTTTATGGATTTTTGAAAAGATGATGATGATGATGCATATACAATTTTTTTTTATATTTTTCAAAAAGATTTTTCACATGTTTTTGGATTTTAGTTTTGCAAATGTTTTTGGGATTTTTTAAAACAAAAAGATTTTGGCTGAAAACTAGGTGAAAAATATGTACACGGGAGTCTTCTTATATCTACAAGAAGTGGATTTTAAGAATTTACAGGGTAAGTGGTCAATTTTATACATATCTACATATATAGAGTGGATTTTGATGAGATGTCTATATTCCTCAAACTTATTTGACACAAGCTTTTCACATAGTTTTTGAAAACTATAGTACAAAATGATTTTTACAAACATTTTACAAACATGTACACACATTTAAAAATCATTTTGCAAAGGTTTTTCAAAACAGTATATATAGATTTTTCAAAACATTTTTGCAACCATTTTTCAAACCATTTGCAAATCATTTTACAAAATTTTATTTCACACAAAGAAAAGAAATTTTACAAACCACACATTTTACACAGGTTGAAAACATGTAACAGAACGTTTTCAAAATAGTTTTCAATAAATGTTCACAAAGATTTTCAAACTATTTTTCAAACATTTTGCAAAAAACATTTGCACCTGATTTATTAATCAGTAAATACAAAAAGAATTTGAGGAATGATAACATCTTTTTATTAATGATTTTAATGAATTTTAAAGAATAATTAGCCATATTATTAGGAAGATACGAAAGTACGAGTTATGGCTAAAGTATATACGTAGTATATACGACCCCCAATACTTAGCTTGAGCTATGTCCTCATAGATCGGAGAGAAAAGAGAAGACATAACTCGTATTGAGTATAGGAAAATCTAAAGAATAAATAAATAAAGGAATGGATGAACAAATGAATGAGAAGTTGACCGTCCTCCCTATACTTAGGATCAAATAATCCTAAGTATAGCAGCTTGTACACAACGTAGGGAGGGTCAAGGGTGGGAATGAACAGATCGTACTCAGATTGTCTCCCTCTATACTTAGGGTAAGATATCCCTAAGTATAGACAAGAAGAGGAGACAATGGAGAGGATCGAGATGAATGACAAAATCGGGGTGCACACCCCCCTATACTTAGGATAAAGTGCGTTCTAAGTATAGAAACTGTCTACAAGGGCGGCACCTTTTGATACAAAAAGAAGATAGAAAATGAAAAGAAGAAAAGAAGAAAAGAAGAAAAGAAATCTGAAGATGGAAGGAGAGATCGGAGGATGTACATACCACTCCCCTTATACTTAGGGTAAAAGAATCCCTAAGTATAGGCAATGACAGGAGTGATGACACGGAACGATGAAAGAACACTCGGCTCGTCCAACCCCCCATACTTAGGACAAGGTATGTCCTAAGCAAGGCAAACATGAGAATGGGTGGACGAGCAATACGGGAGAGACAGAGATGAAACAAATGAATATACAATAGAGATGGATGTACACGGGATCAAGAAGGTAGAAAGCGAACCTTCTTGCGGGACCGCTGAGGAATGGATCTAGCATGGTGCAGGTCGACATCGGGGTTCACATTGGATGGAAGCCGATCAGGGTCGACAGAGTGAAGATCCTCAAGGGCCCTAGGGTGTGAAGGCACAGACTGGTGAGTGGAAGAAGTGTGGTCATGTCTGGCGTTGGAGGTCTCGCTGATGTCAAAGTGGAAAGGGACGAACTCATCATCATCGGAAGTAGTGTAATCGGAGTCGTCCTGCGAGGTGTCATCCAGGTCAAAACCAAAAGGAACGAACTCATCAGTGGAAGTAGTCGAACTCTGTTCGTCCTCTATAATCTCAACTGGATCATCTTTCTCATCAAAAGGCCCGAATTTCTGAAGAAAAGCAACTAAATCAAATTCAGCCTTAGTCTCATCAGTATGTACATGGACAGGAGCGGACTCATCAGTGGAAGTAGTCAGAGCATGTCCGTCCTGTATAGTCTCTAAATCTGCCCTCCGCTCAATGGTGTCAATCGTGTATATCCCGCGGATGTCATCAACACAACGTCAATCACAGGAAGTGGAAACACCAAGGTCTATGCTTTCCGAGCCTTCCTCCTTGGAGAGGAATTCTCGGGTCTCATCATCGATCATAAAGAAAGTCTCTCTGATATCCCCATATAGGTCATAGGCCTCAGGGTCAGCCAGAATAGGTGCAGGCGCATCAGGTGTAGGTCTCTGGTCGATTGTAGGTGCGGTGATCAACTCTTCGCTCACGTCAACAGGACGGAATCGAATCTCTCCTGATCCATAGTCAATAACGACCCTCACAGAGGCGAGGAATGGTCGTCCCAGGATGATTGGAGAGTGCTCTCCTATGGAGGTCTCCATGGGCAACACGACAAAATCAACATGATAGCTCATGCCATGAATCGAGATGATGGCGTTTTCAAGGATACACTTCGGCCTCTTTATTGATCCATCAGCAAATTGTACGATCATCTTGGTCTTCTTGAGAGGCCCTAAGTGAAGAGACTGTACCAGCGAGAAGGGTAGTATGCTAATCGAAGCACCACCATCTAGGAGAGTGTGATCACATGTGAAGTCAGAGATGGTGCAACTAATGAAAGGTGTGGCCGTGTTCTTCTTCTGAGGAATGGGATGGTGTGTGATGGCATGGGCAGTGCCCATGGTCAAGATATGATGCTCAGATCTACTCCTCCGCTTTCTCTTCCTGGGAAGAGGAGCAGATATCTCAGTCATGGCCTGCTGAAGTGGGGCACGGATAATATCATGAATAGTAGCCACCACTTCGGGTTCAGACAACATGTTTTTGAATTTTTGGACTTCCTCCATACAAGGGAGGAAGTCGGAATCATCATATACACGAGGCATGCCAAGAGCAGTCTGTACAGCGGCATCCTCGGGGTCAAAGGTGGGACAGGGTGTGAAAGGTTGTGTGGTCAAAGGTTCTGGTAAGTGGTACCTCTCCTCGCAGTCTGACTCGATCATGCGTCTCTTGAAATATTTTTGTATTTTTAAAGTTTTCTCATTTTTTTGTATTTTTGGCGATTGCAAGCTCTCATGGAAATCCTCGAGTGAACCCATATCATCAAATGGTGGAATATCATGTTCGCTCTTATTGGTACTAGTGAGGTGGTCAATCCTCTGTCTCATATGATCCATCATCTGGGTCAAGTGCTCAAGGGTGGACTCCATGAAAGGTGACTCCAACAGCTCAGTCTCGGGTGGATGTGAAGGTGGAGGAGGATAATATACAGGTGGAGGTGGAGGTGGGTGTGGGTAGAAATCCGAGTCCTGATACTGTGGCTGAGGCGGGTATGTACAAAAGTCAGGAGCAAAGTACTCCTGGAAAAAAGGAGGTGGACCGGCTGGAGTGAACGAATGATCCGCTAAGTCCGGATAAAATACGCTCCAGTCGGCCATCTCGAAACAAAAGAAAATGATCGGGAGAGCACGATCGTCAAGTTAAGAGAAGTGAGAAGAAAGGCGCAAGTGCGCAGCGGCGATCTAGGACACACACAAAACAATCACAAACAAAAATGAAAATAAATCAAACCCTCAATTCACCTACTCAACTCGGTAGAGACCTCAAAGAGCGGTCTTTTTATCTTGTCTGTTTTAGAGTTTGGTGAGAAGTCAAAATTACGCAAACACTTAGGGGGCTGAGATGGGATTTGGGCACTAATCCTTAGCGTGTGCGCGGGCAATGTAAAACGAAGACAATGAGGGGATTACTCACCCTAATACAAGTTTTTCTTTTTGATCGGTTTTAGGGTCAAGTAATATTAGCAGTCCCAATTTTATTGATTATCACTTTTTTGGATTTTTAGTGAGAAATGCACGCGCCTAATGAGGAGTCAATTCCACTTAGCACCTAGGTAATCAAAATCAGAGGGAGAGTCGGAAAAGCAATGCAAGCGGCAAATCAATGATGAATGCTAAAGAGAAAAGCTCACCTTGCCTCCAGCACTCTACATGCAAAGATGCTCAGCAAAATTGAAACCTATCTATATGCAAATGCAAAAGTCGATGAAATCACCCTAAGTTTCAGAAATTGCTATTATCGGGAAGAACCACAAGTTGACCACCAATCCTCAACCCTAGAGTCCGGTCTAGGCTCACCCCTCCTCTGCTCAACACACTTGAGTTTAGGAGAAAGCGCTTTGCGGGGAGAGCTCGCGGTGCGACGGATTGAAGGTGATGATCAACTGTTTAAAATTTGACTAAGTCCAAACGAGACTATAGGTGCATGCAAAATATTAAGTGTTTGGACTTAGTCTATCGCAAGCAATCCTAAAACTAGGGGCTCAATCACACAAAATAAATAAAATCGGAAAACAAAACAAAATAAAAAGAATGCGAAGAAAACCGTAAAAAGCTGCGGTGAGCCCCCAGGTGAACAGACACCTGGAAATTAGGCTCGAAAGTCCAAGTGTCCGAGGGTACCTGTATTATTACAAATAAAGGTCGCTCTCTCACTTAAATTACAAAATAAATGCAGGAAATAAATTCTACAACTAAAGGTGGAGCTCGGTCTTCAAAAATCTCTCCTTGTCTCCTCGGTGCTAAGCTGCCAGAAGCCGGCTTCACATGGGTGCGTAGGCGCCTAGGGTGGAGCGCCTCCCTCGATCCGCGGTACCTCGCACAAAGTCAAACAGGAGAGGGGGTTAGACAACTCAACAGATATATCAAAAATAAAGAAAATAAAATAGCAAAAAATGAAAGCCGTGAAATAGACAATAAAGCACAATCACAAACAAGACCCGAACTACGCGCTGTTGCTCCCCGGCAACGGCGCCATTTGTTTAACCCGAAAATCGGTGATTTTAAGTTCCACACAAGGCGGGAACTCAGTCACTGAATCGACCATGTGAAATCCGGATTAAAACAACAATTAACCCACGACGATCAAATAAGGAAATGAAGGTGAATGTGGAGTTAAAATTTATTATAACTCTACAACAAAGATGTGTATAGTGCAAGTATGTGTAGAGGTCGAACACAGGGAGCAGACAGGTAGAATGGGGCAAGTGAATGCACAGGTGTGTGAATGTGATCAAAATGTCTACTTATGCTATTTTTTGTGGGTTTTTAATTTTGTATTTTTTTATTTTTAATTTTGTATTTTTGCATTTTGATTTTTAATTTTCTGATTTTATATTTTCTTTTTATATTTTATATTTTTTTCTTTTCTTTTTTATATTGGAATATATAAGTTATATAGTAAAAGAGGTGACAAAATATTTATAAAAATATGCAAAAAAGCTCAAAAATTAGGAAATGAAATGTTGGTATTTTTATACTTTTCTACTATTTTTGTGATTTTTGGGAAATTTTCAGAATTTTTTTGGTATTTTTAAATGTCAAAATACAAGAAAACAGTGAATATCAATGCTGGCCGAAATCAAAATGGGAATGAAAAATAGCAAATAGCAACAAAATTTTCCCAAATTAATTTTACATTAAAGATAACAGAATAAAGAAAATTCAAAAAAAGAAAACACAATTTTTAGATTTTTTATGAATTGTATATATTTTTTGAAGGTTTTTAGAGTTTTATAATTTTTAAGAGTTTTCTTTGGTATTTTTTAATGATTTTTGGTCTGGAGCTAAATGATACTAAGAGACACAAAATATATTTTTTAGTGAATTTTCTGGGGAGTTTTTATAATTTTTAGGTATTTTATGACGCAAACAGTGCTGAAAATGAGTATTTTTGATTTTTTATAAATATTAAAATGCAATAATTCTGAAAAATAAAAATATGGCGAGATACTACAATGTAGCAGGAGCTTAACTCTATTTTTTTCAGATTTTTTCGAATTTTCTAGATGCATGAAATAAATAGGGAAAGCATACAAAAATACAAGGCCTATCAAGGGTATGAATGAAAATAAAGCGAAGTACAAGGGCCAATATGCAAATTATACAAAAGTACACAACTGCAGATGAATGCTTTGAGTCCTAAATAAACATTACACAAAATGGCGGGGGAAATGGTGCAAAATACCCTCGCCCGGGCAGATCGGACGGTTGTTGTGATCTCTGGAGATCCTAGTGGATCGGACGGCGACGGGCAAGGGAGGAAGAACTGGGACGAACTCCGAGACCTACGATCTTCGAGCTCTTCCCCCTCGCACCCCCGACGGTGATTGGCGGCACGACGAGGTACAAAATACTCCTGGCAAGCTGCTCTGGCAATCAGCTGCTTCAAAAAAAACTCGGAGGTCACCTGAGCTCCTCCACCATGGCTAGGACGGGAAAGACCCCCAGGTGACTCGCCTGGTTACAAAAACGACCCCAGAAGGGGTCCTTCGGCACCTGGAAATGCAAATAGAGCGCAAAGCAACAGTAGGAGGTTCCAGGGCCAACAAAAAGGGGTGGATGGTGGCGTGGAATGAGGAAAGTGGTCGGAGTTCGTTGAACACCGGCTAGGTGTTTGAGGATGGCAACAAAGCCACTGATGCGATTTTATGCGAAGAAAAATACATGAAACAAAAGCTAAGGGCTACAGCTACGCAATAAGTAAGTAAAAACAAGAAGAAAATGACCTCGAAGGCGGGTTGCCTGAGATGGGGTACCTCACGGCCAAGCCTGGCCGGAGATGGATGGAGACGCCTCCGCACCGCTCCTCCTCTCCTCCTAACGGCGAGGTGAGTTTGCTGTCACCTCCCTCTAACCTCAGCACATGAAAGAAGGAAGGGAGAAGGGGAAAAAGGAGTTCAAAATTGAAATGGAGGATTGGAGGTCTTTTTGAAAGAGTGGTCGACGGGGCACAAAGAACGGTGCTTCTGGAGCACACCAGTGATGCACTCCCCGAAAACATCCATGGGCGTGTATCCTCAATATATGGTGAACAAAAGTCAAGAAGGAAGAAATGCCAAATGGTGAAAGATGCGCTCTCCAAAATTCAGAGAAAACGCCAAAAAATAGGAGTCTGACAACCTTCAGAACATTGGGCAGAGAGTGGCTGAGATGGCATGAAGATCGAGGTTTATCGAGCGAATCGTCGATCCAAAGACCAATGCAAGTACTGGGCGTGTATAGTGGTTATATGGGGAGAAAAAGTGAAGAAGGGTCCGAGGTCAAAATGTGAACCGTGTGAGCTCTAAAATTCCGAGAAATCGGGCCAAAACGGAGCAGACAGGCTGCAGGAGCAGACCAGGGAGTTGACCAGCGGGTCAACTTCCTCCTGGTTGGTCCACGTGGACCAACCAGAAAAATCCATGGGAAGAACATTTGTAAATTCAAATAAAAATAGCAAATCAATTTATTAAATTATGGTTACAAAATAAAAAATGTTTATTATTTTATAAATTATTTTATTATGATTTCTATTTATTTTTATGAGGCTAATAATAACAATTTGCCATTTATACCCTTTATAGGTATCTATATCTATATATTTTAATCCTTTATTTTATTTTGGTGTTTTTAATTTCTTTAAATTTTTTTATTATTTTATAAAATTGTAAAATACTTTTATACATATAAATATATCTTTATTTTATTTTATTGATGTGTTTTGTATATTTAATAAAATAGAAGTATGTATCATATAGGTATATTTATATGTATAATACCTATGTATTTTATATAGGTATTTTTATTTTATGTTTCTTTTGGGTTTTTCTTCTGATTTTAATGTACATATATATTATAAGTAATATTTACAAAATTATAAGAATATAAAAACACAAAAATAATGAATAAATAATAAATTGAATATTTTAATCTGTACAAGTATACGATGAGGGTCCAAAACTCAACTTTCAAACCGTAGCTCCGCCAAATGCGAAACCACCGCCATTAAATAGCTTATTTTGAATTATATACAACTAAAGTGAGTTTGATGTATTTGGAGTTTTCATTTGTGAGATACGAGTCTGGGAAGTTGGGATTCTGGATTTTTATTCAGACCATAACTTTTTATCTGTGTATTATTTTTCAGTGAAATCAATTTTGTATTTTTCTTTATTTAATTATCTACAACTTTCATGTACGAATTTATTTATTTGATGTATACAAAGTGGAACCAAAAATAGGTCCCAAAATGAATAAAGAATGAATAGAAAGTATAGGTATTTATACTGTATTTTTACCTTATCTCCCCCTACTTTATTCCTTGTCGACCTAGTCATCAAGATGTCTTGGTCTCGGTGTTTCGGGTCATAAAATATTTACAATATTTTATTCTTTATCTTTTCTTTTCTTTATTCTATAATTTTGGCATAAAAAACCGTATTTTATACAGTATTTACACACATATGCATGAATGCTAAAATGCATGAATTAATGCTATTTACACGCATTTACTAGGGTTTTTAAGGCCAAAATGATAGAATAAAGATGATGAAACGTAGATTCATCACAATCTTTCTCTAAAGATTGATTTTCAACCAACTTCTTGATGTGGGACCTCTCCATAAGAATGGAGACTTAGAAGTGTCAGAATAATTAAGCCAAAGAGTTGACTTAATCAAGTCCAGATAAACTAAGACCTGAATCGTAACTATGACGATCAAGTACACATCCTTTGACCCGAGATAGATATGCATCTATATGCCTGAGTAAGCATATTTGACAGACTAATAGATTGACGACCTAACCAAGGTCCATATACCGACATGTTGGTGTGTATATGAAGTCGTATGAAATGTATGATCTCTCAAAGGAATCACGCAGGTTCATAGTTGATGAATAAGGGGACAGAGCTCACTCGTGAGATATTTTGGGATCAAAATGAATTCGATGCATGGTCATCTTTTTATGAAATAAGACATGAATTTGAGATATTAATATATTCTTGTATAACGTATATGATTAATATTGTCTCCCAATTATCAAATGAGAAATCTATTAATATATTCTGAAGAAGACAATCAAACTAGGGTTTGAACTTTGGATTTATCAAAGTGTTCTACTATGAAGGATGGATATTGGGAGTACTCAGGGTTACATCTGTTGTAATGGATCATCTTCAGTGTCACTTCTATTCCGAGGGAGTGACGAACCATGATCGATTTTAGTGGCACCATTTCCAGTCACTATACATGGATAGTGTAATCTCCCTAACATTATTTTCAAATATCTGCATTTGTATCCTATGAGTCCTAATTGGTAGGACTCACACCTATTTATGTCAATATTGTAATAATAATAGTTATTTTTGCATGAGGGCAATTTTATGAATAAGATTCACAAATATATCTCATTAACTAATGCTTATAGTTATTCACAAAATATTAATATGTATATAATTTATATAAATATTGATGTAAATAAGATTTACATAATATTTCCAAGGCATGAAATTTGTGTGATATTGATTCACATTAATTTTATAACTGTAAATTGGATTTGCATTTAATTTTGTGCTCATGAATATAATTCATAAGCTTTGAGGATTAATTTCATAATTTCTCCAATTTTGATAATGGGATTATCAAGTTAATTAATTAATAGATAAAAAGGCAACAACATTAACTACTTTTAATTAAGCCAAGTTGTTGCTTATTTATTATTAATTAGTTAATATCAAATTTAGATAATAAGCAGAAAATTCTTGTTGAATTAGGACTTGCTCTAAGCCCTTGATTTAAAATTCAAAGGACTACGACACACATGTTGGACATGTGTTGTAAGTATAAAAAGTGGGTAGGCCCTCTCTTTTGCAACACACAATTTTGGAAAGTAAAGTCCTTAGCAATTTCGTGCCCCTTAAGATATAGAAGAGTCTTGAGAGTCTCCATCTCTCATACTCCTCTTCTTATTGCTCTGGTCAGTGTCCGTGTTCATGGGAAGAAACGCCATTCATCTCCACGCCCATGAGAGAGACTTATGCAGATCAGAATTGATTCAAGAGGTTTCTTCATTTAGAAACTCATACTTCAAGAGATAACCCCGATCTTTCTCTTTATTCATTATGCATATCAGAAATTATTTTGGAAATTGTTTCCTTAGAATTTACAATTTCTGAATGCATAAATTGTTGTGTTGTATTTTCTAGTTCATATGATGAAATAATATTATTTTGATAAACTGTTTGCTAAATATTCATCATTTCCATGATGGTAGTTAATAATTTTTTATTTACTTCCTTCATAGATGACTTTAAACATGTGATAGTCAATACAGATCTCCAGTCTGAGAAAGAGATGACAAACTTTCTCTAAAGCCTAAATTTCAACCGACTTCTTGATGCAGGTCCTCTGCATAGGAATGAAGATTCAAAAGTGTTGATTGAATTCAAAGAGTTGACTTGATGAGGTCAAGATAAACTAAGACATGAATGGTAATTCTCACGATCGGGCACACATCCTATGACATGAGACAGATATTCATATATATGCCTGAGTATGCACATTTGACAGACCAATAGGTTGGTTACATAGACAAGGCATCATGTTGGTGTGCATATGAAGTCATATCAGATGTATGATCTCTCAAAAGAATCATACAGGTTCATAGTTGATGAACTGGAGACAGAGCTCACTCATTAGATATTTTGGGTCAAAATGAATTACATGCATAGTCGTCTTATTTATGAAAGAAGACACAAATTTGAGATGCTTTTGGAAAGTATATTATTATTGTCCAATTATTAAATAAGAAATCAATTGATATATTCTGAAGAAGACAGTCAAATCAAGGTTTGAACTTCGAATTTATCAAAATCTTTCAGTGTGAAGGATGAATTAGTATTGGGAATACTCAGATTTACATATGCTATAACGGATCATCTACCATGCCACTTCCATTCCGAGAGATTGATGGAATATGATGGATTTTAGTGGCTCCATTTAGCTAGATGATTTCTGATTTAATTGAATTAAATCATAATTCATTTGAATCCAATTTCCAATTTCAATGTCCAAATGTTGGAAACAGAAATAGTCATGGAAATGGAAATATACAAGATTCGAGCTCATTTCTTATCTCCAAATGATTTGGATTACGATTAAAAATGGTTAAGGAAGTTGGATTCATCTCACCGACATTTTATCTAGCTTGTGGAGAGTGTGATGTGTTTCGTTGAGCTCACTAAGAGTGAAAAGTGTTAAAGCGTGTTCTCAACATTCGTAGGTAACGGATTTTTGCAAAAAATGGTTTAAAACCTGAAATTGGGTAGTTATCCACATTTCAAGTCACTATACATGGATAATATGATCTCCCCAACAATATCATCAAGAATCTGCATTTGTAACTCATAAGTCCTAATTGGATTAGGACTCATACCTATTGATGGAATATTATAATAATAACTGTTATTATGGTATTATTTTTGTAAGGGAAAATATAACTCATTAATTAATATGAATAGTGATTTACAATAATTAATATTTACGTGAATATGATTCATATAAATAATTATGTAAATATGATTTGCATACTATTCCATGGCATGAGAAAGTGTGAATTTGATTCACATTTTTTGTAGATGTAAATTGGATTTACATTTATCTTTTGGGCTCATGAATATGATTCATAAGCTTTGAGGATTAACTCCACAATTTCTCCAATGTTGATAATATGATTATTAAGTGAATTAATTAATTAACTAAAATTGCAACAACAACTTCCGTATAAGGAAGGTGGTAGGTGTGTATACCATGTATACATGGTTCTCCATGTTGTTGAGTTCAACCTAAAATTGGGACTCTAAAGATGTTGCTTATTTTACTTTAATTAATTAATGCTGATTGGATATAATAGGGAGATAATCTTTATTGAATCAATACTTGCTCTTAGCCCTTGATTTAAAATCCAAGGGTTGTCGTGGTACATGTTGGGTATGTGCAACAAATATAAATGGAGGGCTTTCCCTCTCTTTTCAACAACATTCCAAGAGCAAATTATCCTCCAAAGTTTTTGCCCCCTGAGAGAGAAAGAGTCTTGAGAGTCTTCAACTCTCACAACTCCCTTGTTGTTGCCCTAGTCGATGTTAGGGTTCGTGGGATGCAACATAATTCATCTCCGCACCCACGAGAGAGATTTTTGTATATCGAACTTGATTAAAGTGATTTCTTAGTTTAGAAAATCACGCTTCAAAGGTAAACCCTAATATATCTCTACTATTCATTGTGAATATTAGAAATTATTTTGGAAATTCCTTCTTTGAATGTATAATTTCTGAATGCATAAATTATTGTGCTATATTTTCTAGTTCATATGATTAACTAACATTATTTTAGCAAAACATTTGATAAATATTCCATGTTTTCATGATGCGTAGTAAATAATCTTTTTATTTACTTCCATCAGGATGCATACGCCCTCACCACGAAACAACCTGAATGTGTACTTTATCTCACATTGGGTCACACATCCCATAGGTGTACCATTTTTGTCATTATTATGCAATATGAGGTACCTCGAATCACTATAAATCTCTATTTGTGAAAAAGGTCTCAATGACATCACATGATACATAATATTAAGGTATTTTTACCCAACGAACGTTAGAAATTTGTTATATTTCCTCTATGAGCTTTTGCACAATGTAATTACCCCATCGACCCCGTAAATTACCCCACAAACCCCCACAAGCTTCAAACAGATTAACCATAGGGTTCATGGGGTAAGACTTAGCATGTTTATGGGGTCGAGGGGGGAATTACATTATTTTAAAGGCTGAGAAGGAAATTTACATGGTTTATAGGGTTCATGAGGTGAAAATACCTAATATTAACCCTATTATATTGACCCTCACTACTCGTTTGTAAAGTTCTCAAGGATGTATGATACAAGTACATGGTCAACTATTCCTATTGGGCACATATCTGGCAACAAAAAAGAAAATGTAAATGCATTGATCCTCCTTCATTAACCAATTCTAGAGCTTCCCTCTACTGAAACATATACCTTTAAATGTTTAATTAGTGAACAAAATATTATGTCTTCATATGTTTGATTTGTGACAAAAGATTAAATGAAAAAGAAATTATTTTTTTATGTTAGGCTAACATCTTATTGCAGATATAGAAAATGTTCATCTTATCACATCTTAATATGCTTAGAAAGAAAAGTGACACTGACACTAATTTAATAAAGCTATTGATGATGGTGATCGAGACAAATTGACTCCAAAAGTTTGTTGATTTTTTTATCGAGTCAATTTATATTGATGTATATTATTGTTAAAGTTATTTCCACGAACATACCACATTCTAGCTTAAAGGAGAAAGCCTTTTATAAAAAATACACTCTCACATATTTTAAATATTGTTATAGAAGTACAAGTCCTTATGGATCCATGCACTTTTGATTACATACATTACTGCATATAATCTAGTCTAGTTTCATTGGTTATTTACCCATATTCATTGGTACAACTACTATTACATGTACATGTATCTTGATATATCTATACATATTTGACAAGTTCAAATACAAATGTTTTTCTTACTGTTAAAGTGGAACATATCTGTATACATAAAAATGTGATTTTCGATTTTTTTTCTTTCTACTCCAAAGACCTTAAAATGATTTAAAGCATATGTCATTAGATTTTAGATATCATCAGGATTTCAGATGAATTTTCAAGGAATTTTTTGGATTTTTGTTTTGTTTTGGTAATTTTCAGAAGTTGTAGAGAACCTATTATTGTCTAGAAATTTTAGGGGTTGGAATGTAAACAAAACTAAAATCGTGAGTATTTATCTAATTATAAAATACATGTATAACATTGAAAATTTTCCATTTAAAATTTTAAAAAGAGAAAATTACTTCAAGATTCCCAAAATATAACGCCTATATTCTCTCTAATCCTACACTCACTCTTATTTAACCTAAATCTGTCAGCAAAAAAAAGATGGGTTCAAAAAAAAGAACTTGAATTCCTGGAGGGTTTCCGTAAACTGCTTTAGCCCGCTACACTCTTTTTTTGCAAACCATAAACATGTGCCCCATTGGCTTCTTTTAAAACAGTAGAATCATTGGTCTACTACTTGGCTTTGGGTAGAACTAAGTGATTTGATTAGAATTTTCTTTGGTACATCTTTGTTTTGCATTTGTATTTTTGGAATAGACATCCATTATTATACCTTCTTTTTTATAGGATCTTTTACTATTGGGTATCAAGAGTGTACATGTATAAAATGTGACTTTTAAATACATGTCCAAGACAAGATTGCGGATAGACCCAGACTTATAGAGAATAAGTGGTTGCTGAATGTAGAATATTGAGTTTCCTTAACATTAGATTCAGAGTAACTCCCTTTACTTGGTAGAAATTGAAACGAACCCTTGTACAAGCAAGCTATTGATGAAACTCGATTTCATCATCTTTATTTCTCATTTTTAACCCCCTTGCTTAAGCAAAGTTTCAATAAAACCCTGTTAGTGTCCTGTTATTAAAAGAGTCCTAAATAAATTAAAAACCACAAAAAAAAGACAAAACAAAAATTCGTGGTATTTTTAGACTTAAAAATACCTTCAAAAATATTTCGGGCCCTTGTTTGATCTCTTTTCCAGTTTTGGTCAACATGAAACTAGTAGATCTCGTCAAGATCTACAACTTTCATGTTTTGAGTTTTCTCAAATTCGACCAAATAAGCCCTCAAAAATCAAAAATACTTTCGCAATAATTTGATTGGGCCACGTGGCCCATTCTGGGGGTGCCACGTGGCCCGTCTATCTTGTCTCATCCGCCACCCCCCCTGGCCGTTGGATCTCGCTTCAGATCCAACGGCCCCGCTGTGTCCACGCACGTCTATTTCCTCATCCATCAGATCTTCCCCCGCCTTCAATCCGCACCGTCCTTCAGCGCCTCGACCTCGTCATGACACGTGGCGCTATCATCCGCCATTGATCGCATCCACGATCCTCTGATCTGAGCCGCAGCTACTGCTTCGATTCTCAACCCTCTGATCAGCAGCTCCTTCGCATCTGGCCCGCTCATTAGCGCCGCTCTCTCAAGATGACACGTGGCCTATCCCATCTCCCTTCATTCGCATCGCCCCGATTCAATCCGATCCGCTTGCTCGCGCCCAAAGACCCGCCGTTGGATCCCCAGATCCAACGGTTGATCTCCATCGTCTACCTCCGGGAGCCTCCCTCTCTCCCACGATCCAGCTCGCGCACACCCTTCCCCCTTGCCTTTTTCTCCGCCACCACAGTTGACTTCTCTCATCGCCAACTACCCTTCGACCTGCCCCACTCTTCCCTCTACCTCGCGCACGCCTCCGCTAACCGCCGTCGTCCTCCCACTCGTCCCACAATCACCTCGAAACCCACGACTCCCCTCATCAGCTCCGCCACTTCCCCCTGCAAATACCCCGCCCCTCCCACCGTTCACCGTGTCCACCTTTACGCGAGGGTTCGCCCAGCCCTCCTCCGTCTCCCTGTGACAGGGGGAGGCGGAGGATCGAGCGAAGACGACGAAACCCCTCCGGTGAGACCCTCCGCCATACACGGCGGAGTTGCGGCGCTTAGCGACCGCCCGAGCTCGCTGGGACGGCCGCCCAGCATGTTGCAAAGACCCCGAGCTCCTCTCGGAGCTCAAGCACAGGCCATCTCGCCCGCCCAACGTCAGGTAAGCTCCCTCTTCTTCTTTTGTCTTTTTCTTCAATTTCTTTTATTTAATTAGGCTCCGTCAGTCGATCTCAACCTCCGTTGACCACCCTACAAGCTCCGCCTTTAACCCCCCTTCCACGCGCCCATCTCCGACATCATCCTTCTCGTCTTCCATACCCCATCGCCGTCGACCCACCTCCTCCGCCCTCGCGGCGGAGGAGCTCCGAGCTCTAGCCTTCTCCGCACTCCCGAGCTCCCATTTGCACTCCATTTCGCACGCACAACACCATTATTTGCTTCGGTTCTGTCAATAACCCTGCAGGTCATCAAAAGTTTTCAATGGCCGGATGTTCGCCGGAGTTTACTTCGTTGCAGCAGCCTTCGACTTCGGAGCTCCGATGAACTGAGCCACAACGCCCGACATCTTCCCCGAGCTCCCCGCTTCATCGACAACCGCTTAGGGAGCTTCGGGGAGGACCACATCGATGGAGAACGAGCGGCGGAGGAGATCCACCTTCACCGGAGCTCGATATTCGCCGCCAGCCGAAGGTGGAGGACGACGCACAGTTACCCTTGGATGGTCCAATCCCGGCGACCATCCAACGGTCCCGATGAGGCCACGTCACCGCTCAGAACTACTTCCAGGTACCGTTGGATCCTCAAGATCCAACGGTTCCTATGCGGCCACGTCATCGCCTCCAGCAGCCGCCCGATCGTCACGATCGGATGGAATCCAGTCGGCCACGCGTCAGATCCAGAGCTTCCCCGACCCTCAGCGATCGATCCTCCAGGTCCGGACTTCCCGAGCCTACACCGAACCTCCTGGAGCTTCGGCTAGCACCGAACCTAGTCGAAGCAGCTCCGAACCAAGCCGAAGCAGACGCGCCTCTGCCGAGCCTCATTCCGAGCCTAGATAGCACGTGCATCGCACGTGCTACTCTGGGACATTTACAGAGATGCCCACAGATTTCTTCAAATTTGCAAAAAGGTCCCCGCGCGTTTGGTAAAATTACAGGGAAGGACTCGCGCCTTATTTTTATTACGTTTTAGTCCCTCTCAGGGACCTTTTTGTAGTTATCCTTTCATGTTTTATTTCAATTATGCCCTTAGCTTCTTTGTTGCATATCTTGAGCCTCGTAGCTCCGATTAGGTTGATTTCAGTTTCATTTTAACGCTTGTTTGATGTACTTTTTGATGGCATGATTAATCCTTTATCTTAGAGACTTGAGTTTTAATGGAATATTAAGTTTTATTAAGTTTTCATGCCTTGTTCACTTTGACGATCAAGCTCTGACACTTCAAATAAATCTGGAATTAACTCATTGAATATTTTGCTCATAAATTTGTGACTAGGGCATATTTGTGATGCTTTGCATGCGCATTCATTTGCATGATAAAAATTGTTTAAAAAAAATGCATGTTTTATTTTAATTGCATTGTCATGTTGTTGCTTTGACCTATAGGCCTTTAACTCAACACCTAATTAAACACACTTTAATCCGATTAATATGAGAGAGGCTCGTGTCCCTGAGTTCGACCTTGGTATCTTGCCAAGTAAAATAAAATCACGATCACCTCATTTTGATTCATTATTGCATATATTTAGATGAGGTGATCGCTTTGATGACCCAAAACCGGCCCGACTGCACCGACATTTCCAAGTGCTAATTTAGCATTATCAAAGGGTCGATTTTGCGGCTAGTCAAATGGCGCCGTTGCCGGGGACACGACTCATTTCTTTTATTTTTTTGATTTTTGTGTGTTTAAATTAGTGTTTCTTTTTATAGGTCAAATGATCATATATTTTGCATATAAAATTTTTTCTTCCTTATTTGATATCTAACTATTGCTTTTGTGGCAGGGCCCTTGATGGATCAAGGAGGCGAGGAGCAGGATACTCCCCGCTGCGAGGAGCTGCAGAAGCATGCTTGGAGTCGATAAGAAAGAAAAGAAAAAAAAATGTGTCGCATTTATTTTTGATTATAATAAACTCGTCTTTTACAGCGGTCTTCGATCGAAGACTCGCGATTGTAATCGGACGAATGTGGTTGTGTGGGGATCGTCCCCACTTGAGTGTCGACCTAGGACTAGGCACGCGGCTCTCCGAGCTCATTTTATTTTTTATCTTATGTGCTTGATCGTAGGTTAGGTCACACTTTAAATCATAGACGCACATAATCTCGCCTCACTTAGCCAAACTTAAATGGATATCATTTCCCGCTAATAGATGCATGATTAGGTGCGGTTTTATTCGACTTGCATACATTGATTTTGGTTTTCAAAACAGCCCCAGTTTTTCACGTGTTTTATCGTCAAATCACTGCATGATTTCTCGCTTAGCCTAGATCGCGTTTTTCTTCATCGTATACATGTTTTTCTCGGCTTTCATTTTTCTAGATTGATCACCTAGGATAAATGGAAAATGGAATGAACGGTAGACGATGATTTTCTGATTGATGTGCTAACCATAATTCAGTGATAACCTAAAATAAAATTGGGACTGTTAATTGCAAGTCAACCAAAAATGGAGTAAAATTCGGTTTTGGGAGAGCAATACCCTCGCTTACGCAATGATTTTCATTTCACATCTTTTCTTTGCGTAAAAATCAAATGTTTTATCACCAATAAAACCGACAAGATAATCAACCAACTTTAGTTGGTTTCATGTGTGAGTTGGTGAAAATAAGGGTTTGCTTGCTTGATTGAGCCTTGTTTGATGTGACACACGCCCCAAAACCAAAGAAACTCCATTTCATCTCCGAAGATTCAACCGCTCACTTGTATATTCATCCCTCTTCTTTGTTCACCTTGGGTCTCTTCCAACATCAATCTCCATTTTTATACTTAGGCTAATCTCAGCCTAAGTATAGGGGGGACCCAAGTCCCTGTGATTTCTCTACTCATCTTTTCTTGCCTTTATACTTAAGGTTATTTCTAACCTAAGTATAGGGGGAGACCCTCTTAGCTCCCGTATATTCTTCTATATTTAAATGGACCTATGTACTTGTAACATCTAGTGCTACGAGGACATAGCAAAGTTTAAGTATAGGGGGGTATACCGTATATACCGTATATTTACTTTAGCTATAATCTGAAAAATTTGAAAAATTAAAAACTTTTTGGCTAAGGTAAAAAATTCATTGGACTAAGAAAACTCAAAGGATTTCGCGGTTTTTCGATATTATGTTACACTATTTTATAGAAATATTTTCGAAAATGATTTTTGAAAATGTTTTGAAAATTTTTATTTTGTGTGACATGGGTTTTGAAAAATCGCCATCTCTTTTCAAGGAAAGTTGAGTCTAACTTGTGTTTTAACTCTCTTATTAAAATCCATAAAAATCAGAAAACCCCAAAAAACCTTTAGGAGCTATTAGTGACTACTAAGCCCAATTAAGAAAGCCGCGTTCAGTGAGGGTTCGCCCTTAGCAGATTGGATGGTTTAGAGGACATCGCGTAAGGCCCCGTCCTCAAGCAACGGGCTTCGGCCTGTACTTACATCCATACTGGCTGAATTGTAGCTACTTAATTGAGTTTAGGCAGTTCTAATATCTCTTGAAGTTAAAAAAAAATGTCTTGTCTTGAATGAAGAGGTTGGATTAATCCTCTACATTTTCACTTTCACCCGGGATCGGATTTGGTCAAGAAGACTTAGCTTTTAAAAGTCTTTGAGATTTTAGGTTAACCAGCCTTAGCCATCAGGGTCTTAGACTTAATCATCCACATTCCCCTAAGTTTCTAGATTTGCATGCTATATTCCATGCTTAGTCTCAGACATAAAGAATATGATCAGCACATCACATGCACGACTGCGGTTTTTGATGAGATGAGTTGATTTTTCACCTAAGGGATTGGGATGAGGAAGTCGAGTTTGGATTTGATCTAATGATGCTCGAGGATGGGATAAAATCTTTGGAGGCTTCACGAAACCTGAGTGTCAGCAATATTAGCCAGTATGAGAACTTGATTCTTATACTAATCTCTTGACATTAACCTAAGTGCCTGGGTGTGAAAAATAAATAAAAAAATGTTGATCAGTGTGCGCCAACTCTTGGTAAAAGCAGTGGAGCTAGCCAACCAATTATACAAGTCAATGAAATTCAAAGAAAAGCTCTCATTCCACCAAAGTCAAATATCAAAGAGCTTCCACCAAAGGCGAGCGCTCCCAAATTTTTCAAAGTGTCCACTTGGACCACCGCTATTAGGACCAGGAGTCGGGCTTGCACCAAAAAAGGGCTCTGCATCGTAAATGCTACAAGTCTGGGTGTCGAAGGTACGATAGGTACTCAAAAGAGACACACCCCGGTGTACTCCCAGGAAAACAAGTGCAGACGGCTCCAACTTCTCTTGACGGACACACTGATCAACACCAAAAAAATGTGTTGCATAAAAGGCACTAGAGAGAATCCTTGTTCCAATGAGAGGGAGAGAAGAATTGACACTATCCCATGCCCTCCATTTCTGGCCTGCCATCCACATTTTCTAAGTCTGACAACTAAAGAGACGGTGGACTGAAAGCAATATTGGATTTATTCCCTAGTGCTGAGGATTAGGTCCTTAGGAGATTTTCTCGGACCAAGATTTTGGGTGAAGACTTGACTCTACTCTCGAAATTGCAGTCAACACTAAACTTCATATCCTTTAGCTTATATGTACATCAGAGAGAGTCTAGAGAAGTAGAGGAATTGGAAGCCTCTTGATTAAGGCTGGGTTGAACTCTAAAATTTTGGATCTCTGAAGCCGAGTCGACTTGATCAGATTGGATCCTGTATTCACATGCACAAGGGGGTTAATCCAACTTAGTCATTTCTTTTTGATGCTCGAGGACGAGCATAGTTTAAGTATAGCGGGGTGATGAAACTCGATTTCATCATCTTTATTTCTCATTTTTAACCCCCTTGCTTAAGCAAAGTGTCAATAAAACCCTGTTAGTGTCCTGTTATTAAAAGAGTCCTAAATAAATTAAAAACCACAAAAAAAAGACAAAACAAAAATTCGTGGTATTTTTAGACTTAAAAATACCTTCAAAAATATTTCGGGCCCTTGTTTGATCTCTTTTCCAATTTTGGTCAACATGAAACTTGTAGATCTCGTCAAGATCTACAACTTTCATGTTTTGAGTTTTCTCAAATTCGACCAAATAAGCCCTCAAAAATCAAAAATACTTTCGCAATAATATGATTGGGCCACGTGGCCCATTCTGGGGGCGCCACGTGGCCTGTCTATCTTGTCTCATCCGCCACCCCCCCTGGCCGTTGGATCTCGCTTTAGATCCAACGGCCCCGCTGTGTCCACGCACGTCTATTTCCTCATCCATCAGATCTTCCCCCGCCTTCAATCCGCATCGTCCTTTAGCGCCTCGACCTCGTCATGACACGTGGCGCTATCATCCGCCATTGATCGCATCCACGATCCTCTGATCTGAGCCGCAACTACTGCTTCGATTCTCAACCCTCTGATCAGCAGCTCCTTCGCATCTGGCCCGCTCATTAGCGCCGCTCTCTCAAGATGACACGTGGCCTATCCCATCTCCCTTCATTCGCATCGCCCCGATTCAATCCGATCCGCTTGCTCGCGCCCAAAGACCCGCCGTTGGATCCCCAGATCCAACGGTTGATCTCCATCGTCTACCTCCGGGAGCCTCCCTCTCTCCCACGATCCAGCTCGCGCACACCCTTCCCCCTTGCCTTTTTCTCCGCCACCACAGTTGACTTCTCTCATCGCCAACTGCCCTCCGACCTGCCCCACTCTTCCCTCTACCTCGCGCACGCCTCCGCTAACCGCCGTCGTCCTCCCACTCGTCCCACAATCACCTCGAAACCCACGACTCCCCTCATCAGCTCCGCCACTTCCCCCTACAAATACCCCGCCCCTCCCACCGTTCACCGTGTCCACCTTTACGCGAGGGTTCGCCCAGCCCTCCTCCGTCTCCCTGTGACAGGGGGAGGCGGAGGATCGAGCGAAGACGACGAAACCCCTCCGGTGAGACCCTCCGCCATACACGGCGGAGTTGCGACGCTTAGCGACCGCCCGAGCTCGCTGGGACGGCCGCCCAGCATGTTGCGATGACCCCGAGCTCCTCTCGGAGCTCAAGTACAGGCCATCTCGCCCGCCCGACGTCAGGTAAGCTCCCTCTTCTTCTTTTGTCTTTTTCTTCAATTTCTTTTATTTAATTAGGCTCCGTCAGTCGATCTCAACCTCCGTTGACCACCCTACAAGCTCCGCCTTTAACCCCCCTTCCACGCGCCCATCTCCGACATCATCCTTCTCGTCTTCCATACCCCATCGCCGCCGACCCACCTCCTCCGCCCTCGCGGCGGAGGAGCTCCGAGCTCTAGCCTTCTCCGCACTCCCGAGCTCCCATTTGCACTCCATTTCGCACGCACAACACTATTGTTTGCTTCGGTTCTGTCAATAACCCTGCAGGTCATCAAAAGTTTTCAATGGCCGGATGTTCGCCGGAGTTTACTTCGTTGCAGCCGCCTTCGACTTCGGAGCTCCGATGAACTGAGCCACAACGCCCGACATCTTCCCCGAGCTCCCCGCTTCATCGACAACCGCTTAGGGAGCTTCGGGGAGGACCACATCGATGGAGAACGAGCGGCGGAGGAGAGCCACCTTCACCGGAGCTCGATATTCGCCGCCAGCCGAAGGTGGAGGACGACGCACAGTTACCCTTGGATGGTCCAATCCCGGCGACCATCCAACGGTCCTGATGAGGCCACGTCACCGCTCAGAACTACTTCCAGGTACCGTTGGATCCTCAAGATCCAACGGTTCCTATGCGGCCACGTCATCGACTCCAGCAGCCGCCCGATCGTCACGATCGGATGGACTCCAGTCGGCCACGCGTCAGATCCAGAGCTTCCCCGACCCTCAGCGATCGATCCTCCAGGTCCGGACTTCCCGAGCCTACACCGAACCTCCTGGAGCTTCGGCTAGCACCGAACCTAGTCGAAGCAGCTCCGAACCAAGCCGAAGCAGACGCGCCTCTGCCGAGCCTCATTCCGAGCCTAGATAGCACGTGCATCGCATGTGCTACTCTGGGACATTTACAGAGATGCCCACAGATTTCTTCAAATTTGCAAAAAGGTCCCCGCGCGTTTGGTAAAATTACAGGGAAGGACTCGCGCCTTATTTTTATTACGTTTTAGTCCCTCTCAGGGACCTTTTTGTAGTTATCCTTTCATGTTTTATTTCAATTATGCCCTTAGCTTCTTTGTTGCATATCTTGAGCCTCATAGCTCCGATTAGGTTGATTTCAGTTTCATTTTAACGCTTGTTTGATGTACTTTTTGATGGCATGATTAATCCTTTATCTTAGAGACTTGAGTTTTAATGGAATATTAAGTTTTATTAAGTTTTCATGCCTTGTTCACTTTGACGATCAAGCTCTGACACTTCAAATAAATCTGGAATTAACTCATTGAATATTTTGCTCATAAATTTGTGACTAGGGCATATTTGTGATGCTTTGCATGCACATTCATTTGCATGATAAAAATTGTTTAAAAAAAATGCATGTTTTCTTTTAATTGCATTGTCATGTTGTTGCTTTGACCTATAGGCCTTTAACTCAACACCTAATTAAACACACTTTAATCCGATTAATATGAGAGAGGCTCGTGTCCCTGAGTTCGACCTTGGTATCTTGCCAAGTAAAATAAAATCACGATCACCTCATTTTGATTCATTATTGCATATATTTAGATGAGGTGATCGCTTTGACGACCCGAAACCGGCCCGACTGCACCGACATTTCCAAGTGCTAATTTAGCATTATTAAAGGGCCGATTTTGCGGCTAGTCAGCTATGTTGAGCTAAGGTATAAGGTGCAGCTTGTTCAAAATTCAATCAAGAGTAAAAGAGTGCTATAGCTATCAACATGATCTATTTAGACACAATTATTGGTTGCCAAAATTAGCAGAATTCGAGGAATTAAGGTCAAAATAGACTTGAACAATGTGTATACTCAAGCCTAAAGAAGTCCTATGAAATTAAGTAGGTTAATGTTCTCTCGGTCCAAGTCCACAACTTGTAAAAATAAAGCTTTACATCCCAAAAACTTTAGAGAAAATAGGGGAAATATTTTTAGATTTTTGATAACTTTTACATGTGTTTTTTTTAAAAATATATTGGGAATTTTTGTAAAATTTTAAGGAATTTTGGGTATATGAAAATATTTTTGGTAATTTTCAAAAAATATAGAAATAATGCGAAGAATTTTTAGAAAATTTGATTTTTTGTAATTCGTATGTAATTTTTGAAAAGCAATGCAATGTAAAAAATGTAATAATTGTAATGTCATTATTATGAAAATATATGATGAAATAGAAAAAGAAATGCATAAAATGTGATGCAATCCCCCATGCTAGTCCGAGCCATTTCTATATGATAATAAAATCATGGGAAAATATAATGCGGGAAAAAAGAGTGAAGAGAGTGTAAGAAGCAAGGTATGAAATGCCTCTTTTAGTTATTTTTCAAATGGTTTTGCCATTTTTTGTTGTTTTATAGGGATTCCCCCATACATAGCTTTAACTAAATTGAGAGCTAAAAATGCAATGGAAATACTTAAGATATAACTATGGGAGGAATCGTGCAATGTGGGCTGGTTTTAACGCCTCCAGCTAGGCCCCAGGGTTAGGAATAACTCATACCACTTTATTATGCTATATTCATGTTTCAAAAATCATAGTGAGATCTGTGGCAAAAGATGGTATAGTGGGAATATATCATCATTGACATGAAGTTTGGAGAATTGGTGTATGAATTGAGAAGGTTGACGGAGTTGAGTACAAAATCCATGAACGCCAATTGTAATTCATAATCATCTCCCTCCATGATATCGCTATCATTATATCATAAGGCATCATTTGTAGATTCCAAATCTAAACTTAGATTATGCCATCAGGATTGAACCTCAGGATGTACTATTATACAGAATATGAGAGGGAAGAGGGCCCAGAGGAAGTATGGGAGTAATCAATGCGATCTTCCTCTATATTAGCTACTAATGAGGGTGTGACCACATACAATTGATCCCATCAAGGTGGATCCTCGGTGTTAGTAGGTAGATGATGAATCTACGATTCGTGTCTTTATTCATTTAGGTTAGCTTAAAATCCCTTATAAAACACGTGTATATAACACCAACACCATATTCTTACTAACTTGCATTTGTGTGTAAATATTGTACACCTCTTACCATTTTAACCTAAAATAAAAAAAGAAAGAAAGAAAGGAAAAATAAATAAAAGAAAATTAAAAAAAAGAAGATTGTATATATGTAATAGATATAGGCTGACCCGAACCCCAAGAGAAGGTCAAGACTTGACCTGATCGACCAGGAATAAAGTAGGGGAGATAGGGTCCTCAATAAAAAATCCAAAAAAATTGTATGTTGTGTATATTTTTATACTACACTATTTTATTTGTATATTAATTGATCTCAAATACAATAACTTTCAAAACCAAAGTTGTAAATAAAAATGTGTTCTAATTAATAAAAATAATTGCACAAATAAACCATGTACAGAATAAAAGCAACCACACATGAAAAAGCACTAAGCACTAATTGAAACATTAATTCCATCTTCATACGAACTCATATCTTACCAATCTCACTTCCATTGGATTCTAAATTAAATTATCTTTAAAATGGCTATATTTTCATAACTTTTTGGAGTTACAAGTAAAAAGTTAGTTTTATGGGGTGGTTTGTGCAATTTTCCCATGTATTTTGTACATATTGTATTTGTATATATTTGTAAATATTTTTACTAATTATTTAAAATAAAAATAAAAACATTTTAATGAAAAAACTAATTTGCTTATTTACCCATGTATATAATGTCATATATGTATATAGTATATGTATATAGGGTCTATTCTTAAATAACCACCATAAAAAATAAAAAATAAACATTTTTTACTTAAATAAATAAAGTGATGAAAATTCAAAAAAATAGTTATTTTTTGTAAATATTTTTATCTCTTTTTATCTTTATCTCATTTATTTTTTTCACCTCTCTTATCTCTTCAACCAAAAATTCAAAAATTCAAATTTCATTCTATATCTTTTCAATTTATATGGCTCCTTTTCCATCATTCCAACAGGATCAATCTTTGGTGAGAGGAGCCCGATCTTCGAGGCTCTTCTTGTTGTAGAAGGGTGCCTGGCCTCCTAGCCGTCTGGTGATAGC
Organism: Ottelia alismoides; assembly: GCA_037367405.1. Lineage (NCBI taxonomy): Eukaryota > Viridiplantae > Streptophyta > Magnoliopsida > Alismatales > Hydrocharitaceae > Ottelia > Ottelia alismoides. Next base: position 420,265 of record JAZKJV010007583.1, on the reverse strand, counting down.
GCGTCAGCCTTCGTCGAGGTGATGAAGGTCTTTTCCACTCCTAAGGTGAGATCCATCATTTTCTTCTCATTTTTTTATCTAGGTTAACCTTAGTTTGATTTTTTGCATCTTTATTTCATAGTCATTTTTCTTTATCTAGATCTTAGAATCCACCATCACGATTTGATCTGCTCGATCCGATTTTCCATCACAATCTCTCGATCTATTCACGTTCTTTTCTACCTCGCACGACCTCTCAACTCCAGCCACGTATGGTAGCCGGAGACTCGGATCTGATTCCTTCATATCGCAAGATCCGCCCATTCACAAATCCCACTTTTATGCATAAATAATATATATATATATATATTGTTTTTCTTTTCTCTCTAATCTTTCTTTTGCAGGAAAATAAAAAACATAAAAAAGTATAAAAAAAGTTGCTCTCTGTTTACATTTTCTATAAAAAAATATATAAAAAATTCTTTATTACAGTTTTCTATTTACAGAAAAAATAAAAAATAAAAACAAAACAAAAAATTTAAAACAGCAGCTTCGTTGTGCACGCCCACCGCCCACCGGCAGTCCATCGACCTCCAGCCAAGCTAGGCAACAACGTCGTCCGCCTGCATCCCATCCTGCTTGTGCGTGCCCACGCGCGCCTGGACCCACTCAACCGTCCCTGGCCGTCTTCAACCTCCACTGACCCGCAATCCCTCCACCGCAGAGCAATGCGGCATCATCCATCTTTGACCTCCAGAACTGCCCTCCATCGCAGGCGGTGCAGCCCGTGCTGCCACAGCTGTACCTGATCGCACGAGCCTGCTGCTCCCCTCCTTCCAGTCGTGCGTGCCATCTCCACCGATCCTCTAGGAATAAGCGCTGCCTGTGCTCCATCAGCCACTACGTGTAGTGGCTCGTCGCCCGCACTCCCTGCAGCCTCCTCATCTCTGGAAGAATAAAAGAAACTAAGGCCTCTAGGGTTTGATATTGAAATAAAAAAATCTTTTGGAAAAATGCACACTTTACCTTGGAAGATTCTGGAATTGCAAAAAGACCCATGCTCTAAAGAAAGGCACGGGCGTTGCACGTTTTTACTAGGTAATTTGCGACTGAGCTCTGTTTTTATTTATTTTTATATTCAGTCTAGAAACTTCAATTATTTGCATTTTAGTCTCTTCATCCAGACAGTAAATTTGCATGTTCTTTTTGATGGAATAAATGCTTTTCATGGTCTAAAAATTTTCAAAAAAAGTATGTATGTTCCTGCTATGTTCTTTTACATTGTATAAATTTTTCATAACATTTTGTTGACATTTGGTATACTTAAAAAACAACATCTTTTTGTCTGCCTTAAATTAGAAAATTCATAAAAATTTGAAAATTTGCCCAAAAATTCCAAGAAAAATACTGTAGGTGTATTTTGGTTTCTTTTAATTTCTATCCAATTTGTGCTTTGTTCATTTATAAAAAACATAAAAATGTGAAAATGTAAAATCTTAAAAATTTTGTAGAAAATTTAAGGAAAATCCAAAAATTGTGATTTCAGTCCCTATTTGTAGATATTTATTGGTAGTTTAGGTTAAAATTAATTTCCAGGAGTATTGGGTAATTAAAGTATTTTTATGTTGCAAAATATTGGTTGTGCACTCTTTTCTTTATTTTTCACTGTTTGATTTTTATAAAACATGAGAAAAATTTGACAAAATTACCAAAACTATTTTAAAACCTAAAACACAAAAACATTTTCTCTGGATTTTTTTGAGCATTTTTGATATAACTGAAAATTACAAAAAGAGTTGGTGTGCGTATTTCTTATCTTGTGCATATTGATCCTTATTTTTGAAAATAAAAAATTCTGAAAAATTAAAATCACTAAAAATTTGAAAACTAGAAAATAAAAAAATAGAAATAAAAAAACAATAAAAAGAGAAAAATTCCACAAAAACCAAGGATAGTTTGCCTTTGAGATTCTTGGTCTTTCTTTTAATAGATTTTTGTCGATTAATTGAATAACCCTCGGGAATTGTAGCCTCCCAGAGTTCGATCTTGTCCACTATACAGGTAAATAAGTAGTAAAAAATTCTCTTGCTCCACATTATTCTTTTTAATTATTTTACAGCGAGAGAACAAAAAAATTATTTATTTGTCACAGGATTTTTGGGGATAGCAACGACACTTTCATATCATTAATTTTCGATCCTCCAAGGTCACGTATTCAACAAAATGGCGCTATTGCCGAGGAGGCACGACGAGTGTAATTAGGTTTCTCTTTTGACCTTCTATTCTTGGCTGTAAATATTTGTTCATATTTTGCCACATTATTCTATTATTCATATCTACTGCATTTGTTTCATTTTTTGTTTCTTTTCTCATATTTGATAATTGTGTTTCTTACACATTCTCTTTTCTTTTTCTTATGAGGGCCCACGGAGCGAAGGAGGCGATCCTAGGAGAGACGAAGCACCCAAGCAACGTGGAGGCGGCTTGATTCTTCACCAAGCCACAGGATAGCGTGAGAAGAGGAGAAGAAGAATTGAAGGAGACAGAAAAGAGAGAGAGAGAGATAGAGAGAGAGAGAGTTTTTCCTTTTTAGCATTTGAACTCTTGTAAATGGACATTCATATGTTGCGGGGTCTATCTCGCCAAGTGCCAGTGCACTTGGGGGACCTCACCGGTTTTATTTTCATCGCCTTATTTTTCTTTTTTTCCCGTGGATTTTGTGAGCTACCTCTTGATTGCTTTAATTAATTTGCTTGAGCCAGGTAATTAATTAGGTCCAAACATCCTAAACAACAATTTCTATACCTATAGAGTAGAGCATAGTTTGGACTTAGTCAAATTAACTTGTTCCTGCTCATTAATAGAAGCTATCATCTAGGACGGTTCACTTGCATCATATAGGTTAGTTTATTTTTCTGTATTTAAATTCTACGCGGATCACTTGCATGTAGAGCGTTGGCGACAAGGTACACATCTCTAACCCATGCATGTGTCATTGTTTTTAATCGTGCATTGGCATTTCTGATCTCCTTCCCGATTTTTGCTCACATAAGATAAAAAGGAAATTGGACACTCGGTAGGCGATTCTTTGAAAATATTTTAACCAAGTGACAACTGCCTAAAATAAGGGACTGCTAAAGAAAACTCGACCCTAAAATAAACACAAGGAAAAATCATTATTTTGTGGAGAGTAACCCCCTCATTGTTTGGTTTGTATGTAAAGAGAGAGCGGCACACACACTAGGATAGAACCATGCCCAAACTCTTTTCAGACTACTATCTTGGGTTAGTTGTTCTCCAGTGAAGATCTCTCTGGTAGCCGGTAAAGCGGCCCGGGACATGCTTAACAGATTGAATTGATCGGGTATCCGGTAAACGGTCCACAATTCATACTGGATGGGAAAGATATAACTTTGGAATTAGGCCAGTCTCCTGAGAGAATTGGGTTCTTAACAGCTCGCTCTAATAGCTCTGATAGATTGTATTCTCACAAGACTCTAAAATTGACAAGATATTTGACTGAACCTTCACGGTCTTCACATTGAGTTGAGTTTGTGAACCGAGGGTTTGTATTGTGTTTGATTGCTTGTGTGCATATCAATACTTCTGTGCATTTGCGTCTTTTCTCCATATCTTTTGACTTGATCCTCGACCTCTCCCGATCCTGTCTTTTGTTTCAGAGATGGCCGACTGGAGTTATTTTAATCCGATCTTTGTGGACTTCTCATACTCTCCAAATGATTCACCTTCCTTTTTCTAGGAGGACTTTCCTCCTGATTTTTGTGCATATCCACCTAACCCATTATTTCAGGAGACGGACTCTGATTCTCAGCCACCCTCATTCAACCCACTCGATCCTGGGATTTTAGAGTCACCTTTCATGATTTCCACACTTGAGACACTGAACCAGATGATGGAGCATATGAATTTGAGGATTAACAATCTATTTATCATAAATGAGAGATAAAACGTTGCTCCATTGTTTGAGGATATGAATTTACTTGAGGATAATCATGAAAGCTTGCAATCAGCCAAAATATAAAAAAATGAGAAAAATTAAAAAATCCAAAAAGAATTCAGGAGACACATTGTTTTTTCATTTTGTGAGGAGAGGGAACCCTTGCCAAAATATTTTCCCACACAGCCATGTCCCAACCTTGACCTCGACGATTCAACTATACAGACTACTCTTGGCAATCCTCGTGTATATGCTGATTCGGATCTCCTCCCTTGTTTGGAGGAGGTCCGAAAATTCAAAAAAATGTTGATTGAACCTAAAGTGGTGGCCACCATTCATGAGATCATTAAAGCCTCACTTCAACAGGCCATGACAGATTTATCTACTCCTCAACACAAGAAAAGAAAGCGAGGGAGAAGATCTGAGCGTCACATCTTGACCATAGCCACCACCTACGCCATCTCTCACCGTCCACATTTTAAGAAAGGGAACACTACCATACCTCTTGTGAGTTGCTCCATCTCTAAACATTCTTGTGATAACACTCTCCTTGACGGCGGTTCTTTAATCAATATAATACCCTTCTCTATGGTACAGTCTCTTCATCTTGGGCCTCCCAAGAAAACCAAGATGATAGTTCAATTTGCGGATGGATCTATCAAGAGGCCGAAGGGTATTCTAGAAAATGCTATCATTTTTATTAAGGGCATGAACTTCACTTCAGATTTTATCGTATTGCCCATGGAGACTGATGAATCCGTAACTCATCACTCTAAAAGTTGAAAATAGAGCTTTGTTCCCGAGTAATTAGATGCATATTTCCACTTATATTGCATAATTAGATTTCATGCATGCAAGGATAATATCTACATTTTAGCATTCATATTGCATAAATAAGAAGCCCATTTCACTTGTAAATATTCACCTGTATATTACAAAAAATACCTTATTTGTATTTATTTTATACTAACTCCAATTCCAATAAAACTAACTCTATAGTGTATATATTACTAACACTAATTAAAGAAAAATATCTAAAAAATACTAACTTGCAAAATTGACCAATAAAACCCCAATCCAAGTTTAAAGCTATAGACCTTAAAATGTGCATATCTCTCTCACACAGCCTCCGAATTAGGTCTACTCACTTTTAAAGTAATATACATTCAAAGACCTTTGAAACAAGACCAATTTCATTCAAATCGGAGCTCATACGCAAAACTTGGGTTTTGGGCCCCTTTTGTATATTGTACACATTGACCGTTTTACCCATCATTTTATCCTTTTATTTTCTTAATTATTAAAAATCCAAAAAATTAGATTAAATTGTAAATATTCTTTTTATATTTTCTCTAACTTTATTTTAATTTTTCTCTCTTTTAAAAATGATAAAAAAATTACAAAGATAAAAGGCGGTATTTTTTATTTATAAGGTACCACCCAAAAATACATTTTTTACATATGATTTCCTTTGATTTTTGGCCCTTCACAAAAGTTATAGTCTCATCGAGACGAGAAACTTTCGTGTTGACCACTTTTCGATTTAATCCCTTTTGTTATTTATTTTTTATTTTCTTTACATTTAATTTTTGTATTTTCTAGAAGCGACATGTGGCAGCTCCTGGAGCCGCAACATGTCACCTTTTTTTATTTATTTTCAGATTTATTTTATTATTTTCGGATTTATTATTATTATTTTATTATTATTACTATTTTAATTATTTTAAGTAGCCTATTATTTTATTTTATTTTATTATTTTGTTTATTTAATCTCCCTTTTACCTCTTCTCCCCTACTTTCCTTCCACTCCAAGCCACATATTCTCCACTTCCTCCACCATTTTCTCCACTCTCTCCATGCCTTCTCTAACTCCCTCATCCTCTTTATATTCTCATCTCCTCCTCCATTGTTCATCATCCATCGTTCTTGAGAGAAAGAGAGCCCCAAGCACCCTTTGATGTGTCATTGGTGACAGCTTTGGCGTAGTAGGTCGAGCGACGACAAGGCTTAGGTGAGATCCGTGGAGCACCGCCCACGTAGAAGCAGCTTCTCCAAATTCGCTACCAATCTTCGGAGACCACCATCTCCTAGAGGCCACGACGGAAGCCGCATACCATGGCTCCATAGTCCGGCGAACCGCAGGTAAGTATTCTATATCTTCGCTTTGTCATTTTTATTATCTAACGGTATTTATTTATCTTGTTCATCACACAAACTTTACTCTCATTATCACCATTACAATCACCATCAACACAGTCCCCACATTCATCAATCACCACTACCATCATATATCATCATCACCACATTTCATTTCATTTGTTACATTTTTTTCACCAAAAAAAACCACAACCAACATCACCATCTTCTCTTCATCCTTGCATTTTTTTTTGACATCAATAAAAAATTATAAAAAAATACAAAAAAATCAAAATACAAAAAAACAAAATAAAAAAAATACTTTGTAGAACAGGTCTGCCGTCGACGCTGCCAAGCCACCTCCGCCCAGCCACACGCTGTCGTACGTCTTTCCGACTATCGCGCGATGCGCCGCCATCCGCACACCTCGCGCGCCTCCTCTGTCCTTGGTCTAGCCGTCCTCCTATCCGCGGCCTCTGTCCCGCATCTCAACCGCAGAGCCGTGCGCGAGCCCCCACGGCCACGCACTGTGCCGCCCCCAGGTGCCTAGCCGCCGCCCGCCTCGGCCTGCGACCGCTCGCCCCCCTCCTGGAGCAGCGGCCTGCTCCACGCGGCGTCACCCAACCGCGCAACCTCCTCCGCTCAAGCCCGTCGTAGCCTCTCGTTCTTTCGCACGGCCGCAACCGCCAGCGGCGCAGCGTCCGTATCCCCGCACCGTCATCACCGCCCGTCCTCGCAACCAGCCGCGCCTCCGCGCGCAGCTTCAAGCGGTGCCTCGTCCCCGCACGTCAGCCACCGCGCCACCCGATCACCGATGTTGCCGCCATCCCACGCGAGAAGCCCCTCGCACTGCCTCACAGCCCGCCACGCCCACGCCTTGGCCGTGCAGTACACCGCCCTTGCCGCACACTCCTCGCCACCGCTGCCTACCGCAACGCCACGTGCCGCCAACTTCCCTCTTTGGGCTCCATCATGCTAGGGCACGTCTTGAGGTCTCTTTTTATTTCATTTTTTATTTTTTGTGAAAATTTCACGTTCACCCCTGCATGTTTACGAATTTCCAAAAATGCCCCCGTGCACATTTTCAGTTTGACATTTTATTTTAAGTATTGCATTGATACCCCCGACTTCGTATGGTAGTTTGGACCTCAAAATAGCATCATTTATTTTAATGAAAAATAGCATATTGTAGAACAACTAATTTTTTATCTTGTAGCTATTTATTTGCATTTTTGTGAGCATTGGATTATTTATTAAAAATCAAAGATTAAAAATTAGTGATATTTGCCCATTTATGCTCTGAAATTCGCTCATAGTCATTTATTTCTCCAAAAATTGCGAAAAATTTTGAATGATGTCTTTTAGTGTGCTTTAATTACTGTCCAAGTTTCGTCCAATTAGGATTTGTCTTGTGCATAAAATAAATTCTATGGTGATTTCTGTAATTGATTTTTAATTAATTCCAGCGAATAAGATTTTTGAGCAATTTCAACTCTCCTGGATTCCTTATTAAAATATCTATTTGAGATAAATAGCTCTCTTGATAATTTGATTTCATCAATTTATTAGGAATAAAATACTCGCTGTCGTATTACTTTCAGTAAAACATTTATAAAAAGATCTTAAAGTATCAAAAAATTAAAAAAAATAGCCTAGCATAATTTCATCATGTTTGTCTTCCAGTAAATTTTTCATAATTTTTGCATTTCATTTGCACGAAAATTTGTATAAAACCCCCAAAAAGTGTGCATTTTTCATTTGTGCATTTTAAACTCAAAAATTCCAAAAAAATCCATTTTGCATTCGTTGTTAGATTAGGTTTACAAGAGAAATATAATTTGGTCAATTTGGATTAATTTAATATTAAAATTAAATTTGGCTAAGTTGTTGATTTTCTTGTTAACATAATCCATCCGCATTTGTGCATCGGCATTTTTATTGCATAAAAAATACCAAGAAAATCCTGCTTGGAAAACCGAAATCTAACCACTCTAACTTGATCCCGAGTTGTTCCTTTGCCTCCTTGAGTCAACCCTGGGGCTTGCCCAGGCTAAATAAACATAGAACCGCGCTTAATTTCTTAGATGATTAATAGATTTGTGCGGTTATTTTTGATCGACGTGGATCTATCTGACTGCAACAAAAATGTCAATGAGACACATTAAAGGGTAGGCATGCGGTTCGTCAAATGGCAATGTTGACGGGGAGGCAAACGGCTTAGGATCACTTTAGAAAATTAGATTTAGGTTTTCCAATCACTCGGATAGTCTGATCCCCGAACCACCTTGTAATAATTCTATTTTTTTCAATTATTTTTCTATTTATTTTTTTCACTCTCTAACATTTTTGTATCTTTTTGTGTGAGGGCCTAGTGGACTTGGAGCGGCTTTCTTGAAGTTGACGCATCTCGATGTGCATCGGAGGCCGACTATTCGTGGATCAAGTCGGCTATTGAGACGCCAGAAAGATTTTTTTTGTTAACATGTAAAAAGGTGTCTGCATTTCCAGCGGTTCCCGTTTGGGTTCTCACGTGTGTAAACATAGTAGAACTGTGTCCCTGTGTGCTGTGTGGATTGAATTTTAGACTAGGCTTGCACTAGCGGCTCCTCGAGCCACTCTAGGATTTGCTTGTGCTCGTTATTCTTTAGGACCACACATTGTACTTAAAAGATACACTTAGACCGCAGATCTAGTCAAATCAAACATGTGCTTCACTCGCTAATAGAACTGCCTGTCTAGGAGCGGATTTTATCATCTGCATTTGCATGTAGTATAAAAGCTTTCAATTCTGTTTTGCATCCTTAATAAAAGCGAAGGGATCACTGTAAGTATTCTTCACTCAGCATAAGCATCATCGATTTGTGTGCATCGGCTTTTCTCGATTTCTCTCTCTTGGTTTTACAAACTTAAGTAAAAGGAAATTGGGACTGGATGATAGGCGTACTGTGTGGATTGGACTAAATCAATGATAACTTAACTTAAAACCGGGACTGCTAACATTATTGACCAGAAAAATTGACTAAAATTAGCCCTTGTTTGCGGGAAATTAACCCCGGCCTTGTTTTCAGGCTGAGTGAGGGTACTTGAGTGTGTGTGAACACCTTAAGGCAGAGCCCAAATCCCCGCCTACCATATCACGTTCCGACTGATCCTAGCAAATATCGCAAGTTGAATTATTCAGGTTCACTGACTAGTACTAAGTAGCCTCCGCCTGTCTCTGGTAGATAGGGGCGAAATTGCGGTACTTCGTGACAAGTTACCAGTAACCCCCCGGGGTGAAGTTCCAGCCTTGTCAGCCTCCGCCTGCTTGCAGGTAGATAGGGGCAGGTCTTTGAATCCATCAACTTGGGATAGGAGCGAAGAAAGGAAGGGGCGACAGTATGTTAGGCGACAGGTTAAACAGGGAAGATGCATCTGGCTTTGAGCCGACTTCCCTATAGGCCGCGTAACTCTTTGCTACTTGTCTGAAAATTCACACTTAAAATCAACTAGACCAATCGGACTCAGTTTCGGATCCTTCACCGTGTTGAATGTGAACTCGGGGTTTTCTCTTACGTTTGTCTTTGTGTCTGTCCGTGTGCGTTATCTTGTGTAATTGCATGTTTTCTACCTCAATCTTCTTCCTTTCCTCTTCAAGATGTCGGGATATTGGTCCCCATACCCTATGACCTCTAGTCAATCCTCCTCGACCATATATCGTTCATCTTCATCTTCATCTTCACGTTCTTCCATGTATCCTCTACCGTCCACGGGAGACCCTTACCCGTGGTCGGTTCCATCTCAACTCGATTATGAAGTCAGAACTTCAATTGACTTCTCCACTTCTTCGCATTTCTCACCTACTCCATATTCCAACACTCCAGATCCACTTCCATCTTGGGTTGATTGTCCTTATTCTCGAGAGCTTGCAGGAATCATTGAATCAAATGAAGAGCAAGCTACTGCTAAGATAGATGATTGGCAAAATTATATGACGTCGCATACTTCATTCTCAGCTCAAGTAGGGACCAGACAAGAATTCACATATACACATCCCGACTTGACCTTAGGTCATAACATGGTCGATCGAACAACCCGAAAGGAGAAGCCTGCACATCATGATTTTCCAGACTTGATTGACTTTAGCGATCAAGCTTCCATTAACCAGCCTTCATTCGGAGAGCCTATACATTCACAAGATTGGACTCATGAGCTAGACTTATCAGTCCCCGTTTCATTGACTCCATCATATAAGGCACCGACCAATATTTGTCATTTGGATGGTCCATACTCGACCCAACATTACATGCTAGAGTCTAGGTATGTTGAGTATGAGACCCCAATATCTCAGCAGTATCCTCCAATTGAGCAGAACTCTCCCATGATTTGTCATGAGAATTTTTTGGAGGATGACATTTCCTGACTTATCGTGAAGAATGAAACATTAGGTAACAAGTTGAGAGATGTCATGGAAATATTGCACTCAATTTCTGTCAGCTTGGGAATGAAAGTGGAAAAGGATGTAAGTAGATCCGATGTTGAAAACCAAGCAAGCATTAGGGAACCCACATCTTCTATACAACTGGAGTCCATTCTATCTTCCTCTTCTACTAACCCCGTGCCTTCCAATCATGAGTCTAATAATTCATCTATCCAAAACACCAAAAAAATTGAAAAACCAAAAAATCACATAAAAAATTGAAAATGAAAAAGACCTAAAAAATTGGATCCTGCCTTAAGGGAAGCACTCGATGAAGAATTGATTTTCAAACTTCCCTTGATTAAGGCCATAGATCACTTCCCCGATCTCAAATGATTTGTGAGAAGTAAATTGATGCCCAAGAGGTTGGGTAATAAGAGGACAAGGACCGAAAGATACATAGTGTCTATGGCCACATCCTTGGTGATGGGGAGAAAGACCAAAAGCCACAGAGTGAAGCGGTTGCTGCGAGTTGAGTGTGAAATCAAAGACACTATCTTTACCCATACTAGAATCGATGATGACTCACCGATAAATATCCTCCTGACAACTGTGTTTGACAAGCTCAAACTCAGGCCAATCAAAAAGTCGAGAGAGATCGTTCAGCTGGCTGATCGATCCATCAAACGATCGAGAGGAAACATTTCAGTCATCGTTACTTTCCAAGGTGCTTTACTCCAGGTGGACTTCAAGGTCATTGACATCGAGCACCGAGGAGAGTTTACCCAGTCTCCGATTATTCTCGGGAAGCTGTTCTTAGCCTTGGCTAAGATGACTATAGATTGCGAGACTCGGGAGATCGATTTTTCAGCATTGGGAGCGCTTCGACCTCACCCACTCTTTGATACACTTTACTCCAAGGTGACCCGTACATCCGCTGACAGTCATGACCATCGAGAGGTAGATGAGTCCCACCTCTCTGCTACACCTGAGAGGCTGACTGTCCGGGCGACCATTAGGTCAGAGACTCCCCACACCTCCACTTCATTAACTGCTTGCACCACCACCGTGATATCTTCTAAGGAGGACTCACGACCAAAAGCTGACATTGAGTCGGACATGATTTTTGCTGATTGTCTTGACCATTTTGATGATCTGACACAAGAGCCCAATAATATCAAGCCAACTGAGAGCACTAGCACTTTCTCGAGATGCGTGCTGACCCTTCAGGAATATTCCAATCTATATGGTGACTCGTCTGATGAGGAACCAATGGTCAGCACCGTATCACATCCCGGACCTTCAAAGGAAACAACCAAGAATAAATTGACTCCACATAAAAACATGGTTGCTCCCTCTTCTAGTCGGCTATCTAGTGAGAGGAAGTTGAGAATTGATTCCTCGAGGTGTTCCCCCGAACCTCTCAAGGCGCGTCGCTCTCATCTCCCTCCCAATGATTCTGGTTCTAGAAAACCGACCAAGAAAATTTCCTTCAACATTCCAGAGAAGGATTTATCAGAGGAATCCTCATCGGGTCCGGACAAGGTGATTATATGAGTGAGCTCTGTTAGGCTGTTCTTAATCCGTATCTAAGCAAGCAGCCGTGTGTCGACCCTCGTTGGACGATCCCTTCACCTCACTATTATTCATCTGAGAACGATTCCGACAGCAACACACTTGTATATTACTGATGAATCTCGGATTCACCATTCTAAGTCTCATTAATTAAAGCTTAAGTCCCTCAAAATCAACTGCATTTCTGCATTTATTCTGCATAATTAGCATTCATGCATGATTTCATAAGAATTGCATTTTAGCATTAATTTCTGCATAAAATAAGAAGCCAAAAATGACCTGTAAATAGCCTAACTTCCCCTATTTTCAACTCCTTCATACTAACTCCGATTGCCACAAACTCACTTCCACTGTGTACACATCACTAACAAGAATAAATAAAAAAATATAAAAAAATAATTAACCAAGGTACGTGGACCAAAAACCCAAACCCTAGTTTCAGGATTTTCGGACTAAAAGCCACATATCTTCCCCATCCAGTGTCCGATTTGATCCTACTCACTTTTGAACTAATGCACATTCAATTACCTTCAAAACAAGACCAAGTTCAAGTGAATCGGAGCTCGTATGTGAAAGTTGGGTTTTGGGCCTCTTTTGTACATTGTATTTTCGCGGCTTTTTGACCTGTATTTTATGCATTTATTTTCGTTATTAATAAAAATCCAAAAAAATTAGATTAAGGTCTCTTGTATTTATCTTTGAGTTTTCTCTATTTTTCCGGATTTTTATCTTGTTTAAAAATGACAAAAAAAAATTAGAAAACCAAAAATCAAGGTATTCTATGTAGATGGGATACCCCAAAAATTCACTTTTTACATTTGACCGAATTTGGCTTTGATGTCTTCATGAAAGTTGTAGATCTCGTCGAGACGAGCATTTTTCGTGAAGAAACTTTTTCGATCCGGGGTCGTTTACTATTTCTTTTTGATTTTACAAACTCTTTTTCCTATGATTTATCTAGAGCTGACACGTGGCAGCCCCAGAGGCCGCCACGTGTCAGCCATTTTTAGCCTTTATTTTTATCATTTTTATTAAAAAAATTAATTAACCACGCACGTGCGTCGCACATGCCATCCCAGGCACGTGCTCCGCACGTGCCCCATCTTCCCCTACGCCTGCGCCACGTGGCCTTCCCTGGGTCGTTCGATCTCGGCCGATCGAACGGCCGGGAACCCTTCTTCCCCAACGACTCCCCCGACTTCTCCGCCTCCCTCCTTCAACCTCCTGCGCCGCCCGCATATCCCGCACCGGCCTCACCCGATATCTCCGCGGCCGCCGCCTCCCTCTCTCTCTATAAAAGAGCACCGGACGCCCACAGTCACCTCATCCGCCGATAGCTTGAAGCTCGACGGTGGTGACAGCACCGTCACCTCTAGCCGGCGAGATCCGAGGACCTCTAGTCCTCGACTGCAGCGCCTTCGCGGCGAGTCTGCCCTAGCTTCGGCTTCACGCCGTCGAGCCCACGACGTTCTTCTCCGACACCGCCAGCCGCCTCGCGACGACCACCGACATCGACCCTCTCCTCCGCCCGGTTCGCCTCCGCCTTCAGCCGGGCTCCGACCTTCGTCTCCGACATCCTCCGCTACAACGTCTTAACCTTCTCCTCCGGCCACCGTCAACGACTGTGATTTCGCCATCGCCTTCTTCTCGACATCTTCGCCAACAACTCCACGATACGCCGCCGCTCGAAGCTCCTCCAGGAGCTACAAGAAGACGACAACCTCCGCCAGCCGCCTACGCCTCCGCCCGGAGCTCCTCCGACGCCAGCCTCCGCCTCGCCACCTGCTCCTTGCCTCGGCCGGCCTTCGCCTCCACAGCCGCCGGGCTCGCAGCCCGAGACCCCCCTCGTGCGAGGCACGGGCGGGGGGACGTCATCCAGCGTCAGCCCCTCCCCCCGGGTCACGTGCCCCGCACGTGACTGCGGGGGAAAATTACTGTGAAGCCCCTGAAGCTCAGTCGTATTACACTCACGCCCCAGATCCAGAGGGCACGTGCTCTGCACGTGCCCCGTGGGTAAATTGCAGAAGACCCCCCGGAGCTCCTTCGATTTACGCGCCAGTCCACCTTCTAGAGGGCACGTGCTGCGGACGTGCCCCACTGGAAGAATTGCAGATTCACCCCCTTACTTCTGGTAATTAATTTTAGGTCCCTCTTGCATGTTTTATTTATTTATTTATTGCATCTGTACCCCTGTGTTTGTCATCCATTATAGACCTCTACATTGCATCATTTTATTTATTTAAAAATAGCATTTTGTTCATCTTTTAATTCTCTACATTTTGACATGCTGTGGATATTTTTGTGATTTACGGTTGATTAATAAATAATTATTTTGTGGAAATTGAGATATTTTACCCAATCTGTGCTCAGAAATTCATAGTTAATTAACCGTTACTTTAAAAATTCCCCAAAAATCACATATTGTAGAGATTAAGTTGCTTGACATTGTGCCCAAAAATCATTGCATTTGCATGCACACTTTGCTCTATAAAAATCATTTTTCATATTTCACTGTTTAATTTTTAATAGGTATTAGACCCTACATTTTTGTGATCTAGGATTTTTCTAGGATCCATTACCTTGTGATTGATCTTAGATAATTTTAGTTCTCGAAAATAAGTAGGTTTAATATTTATTAAAATTAAATATTGAAAATTAATTTATTTGCATTTAAGAATTCATAAAAAATTCATATAGCATCTCAAAATCCCAAAAAATTTACAGTGCACTCATTTAATCATCATTTGCATTGTGGCCAAGTTTCGTATTTTTCGGACATTGTTTGACTGAAATTTACATTTTAGTCCCTAAAATAGGCCGAATTTGCATTTTGCATCTCATCTTGCATTGAACAATTCCAAAAAAAATACCGCCTTGAAAACCGAACTCAAAAATCGGATAGACATTAATCTAGGTTGTTCCTTTGCCTCCTTGTGATCGACCTTGGGACTTGCCCAAGTAAAATAAACATAAACCACGAGATTAAAATTGAATCATTATTTTGTGGTTATTTCTTGACTGTTTCCGATTGCCGCCTACAACGAACGACTCATAATTAGTACCACGAACAAACGTTAAAAACAACTTCTTAACGCGGCTTTTCCGGACCCGTCAGATGGCGTCATTGCCGGGGAGGCAAACGGCTTAGTTTTTGTTTTGAAAATTTTTGTTCGGTTTTCCGAATTCGGGTAGTCTGACCCCCGAATTTTTCATTGTAAATCCCATTTTATTTCTTGTATTTATTTCTCAGCATTTCTTTCATTTATTTTATTTTTGATTATTTTTTGAGTCACTCTCTTATAATCTCTCTCTTATTTTTCTTGCGAGGTACCCGGCGCACGTGGAGCGGTTTTTCAAGGAACCGACGCATCTTCACCGACACCCGAAGAAACCGCAATTAAATTAAGATCGAGTCGAGTCGTGAGAGAGAGTAGAGTCTAGGTTTTTAAGTTCTGCATTTTTTATTTTCTGCTCATTTATAGCGGTGTCCGTTTGGACTCTCGCGTGTGTACAAGGACATTGAACTTTATTTGTGGTGTGTCATGGCCTGTTTCACTCTCCGGAGAGGGTGGGGCCCGACTTGAGTGGCGATTAGGATAGACCTGCACATACGGCTCTTAGAGCAATTTTTTATTTCTGATTGTGCTCGTAGTATCTTAAGCCACACTGCACTTTAACTGAGACGCACATTAGATCGTTCAACTTAGCCAAATTCAACTCAATTCTTCCCGCTAATAGAACTTTCTGCTTAGGTGCGGTTTTCATCGGCTTGCACGCATTTAGTATAAATTTTCAATTCTGTATTGCATCCCACATGAAGATTGCGAGGAGGCACTGTAAGTCTTCTAACTGAGCATTCATCATAAGTTTTCCGCGTGCATCGGCTTTTCCCGAATTCCTCTCTCTTGTTTTATCACATAAATCTAAAGAAAATTGGGACTGGACGGTACACGTGAATTTGTGTTCACCTAAATTCTACAGTGACCGCCTTAATAAAACTGGGACTGCTAAATATAGCCGATCTAAAAATCCATAAAATCAAGAATTTCTGCGGGAGAGCAACCCCGACATTGTTTGATTTATCTTGCAGCGAGGAGAGAGACGCACACTAGGATAGAGCCCAGCTCCAAACCTAACATCTCATCTAAACGGATTGCAAGATTGAATTTATCACCAACTAAAATTGAAAAGATAATAGCCGAACTCTTACAACTTCATTGTGTGAGTTGGTGAACCCGGGGTTTGAATTGTGTTTGCATTGGTGTGCGTGAACCGATTTCAAGATCAATAGCCGCACATTTGATTTCTCTTGACTATCCCGTGCAATCATCTCTTCCCTATCTTGATTAGAATCTCATCTCCAAAAACTCTCACAGATCCAACTCCCCATTCCTCTCAAAAATGACCGAACACCCATCCGAGCTTTACTATGAAAATGAATTTGTTTCGGTTAGGCCCAAATCAACTCAATCCCCTTATTTCAATAGTCCTCCAACATTTGCGGGAGGCTTTCACCCGCAGATAAATTCGGTCTCCTCATTAAATTTCTATTCGAACAATCCAACCGTAAATGACCACCTACCATCTTGGACCAAATCGTCTTATTCTCAGTTTCTCTCCAATGAAACTTTTCAAGATCAAAATCCCTTCAAACCTCATGACTGGCAGAGAAACCAAACTCAGATGGATGGACATGCACTGAATAATCATCGACATTGGATTGACCATGATAGACACCTTGTCAGACATGATGCTCATACAGAGGACTGGACTGACCGCTTAGAAACACATAAACCCTGTATGTTGACTCCGCAATATCAAGGTCTGACCAATCAACGACACATGTCTGAACCTTATGAGCAGCCTCCTTCCATTATTTTTGAGGAGAAATTTTCAGAAAATACTGAGCATATTTCGGATATTCCAAGAAGCTCTCCTCTCAGCACAAAGAGAAAAATGGAAGATGAAATTATCGAACATAAACCTACTGCTCCCATAATTAATCATGAACCAAATCTTGAGGACGATATTTCGAGGATAAATAAGAAATTCAAGTCAATAGAGGAGAGATTTCAAAAATTTACCGAGCGATTCATCGCATTCTATGGTGGCTCGGACAGTAAAATGAATGAAGAAATAACTGGATCTGAGATTGAAAATTCTGAGGATATTCAGGGACCTATGGACAGTTCTGAAAATGATTATGCTGCTGACCACCACCCTGAACACCAGAGCCCCTCTTCGTCTGAAGAACACCCCACACCCCCACACCACCCAGAAAATACCAAAAAAATAGAAATATTTGAAAATCACAAAAAATTTGAAAATTCAGAAAATTTCATAAAAATTGAAACTGAAGATGATCTGCGAAATTTGGATCCGACTCTACGGGAAGCACTGGAAAAACGCTTGATATTTGAACTTCCCTTTATACAGGCCATTGAACACTTCCCCGACCTTAAAAGATTTATAACAGATAAATTAATGAACAAAAAGTCGGGCAGAATACGAACAAAGACTGAAAGACATATCTTGTCAATGGCCTCCTCCTTGGTGTTGAGGAGAAAAACCAAGAGCCGCATAGTAAAGCGGTTGCCCAGATTTGACTGCAAAATCAAAGACACAATTTTCACCCATGCTCGGATTGATGATGATTCACCAATTAATATCCTCCCGACCTCTGTATTCCATGAACTCAAACTCGGACCGATTCGGAAGATACGAGAGATTGTACAATTAGCGGACCGATCGATAAAGCGGTCGAGAGGAACCATTTCTGTCATCATGAAATTCCAAGGTGCTCCGCTCAAGGTAGAATTCACGATCATTGATATTGAGCATCAAGGAGAATTTACCCAGTCTCCAATCATTCTCGGAAAGCCATTCTTGGCATTGGCCAAGGCGAGTATCGATTGTGAGACTCGGGAAGTCAATTTCACATCATTGGAAGCACTTAAATCTGAACCTATCTTTGAGGAACCACGATCTTCTGAGGCAACTCACGAAGTCCCCAACAACCGTAACCATGAAGCGGTAGAAGAGCCCTACCCCGCAACCACACCTGAGATAGCAGTTGTTGATGAGACTATTGGTTTAGAAAATCTCCCCAATATTCAAATCCCCAAGGATCTCAAAATAGACAAATCTTTTTACTACGATCCAGAGACATATGCATGGTCACACCCTGGAGCAACATTCTCTGAATATCTTGAACAAATCATCCCAAATCGAGAGTGCTCAAACATTCGAGAGACTAAGAACGAGCACGCAGACCAAGCACCAACCAGGGAGAATTTCAATGGCTATTCATCTGGATACTCAAGTGAACCGACACCTTCACGACGAAATAAAAAGAGAGTCACCTTTGACCTTTCGGAAGAGGAATCAGTTGATGATCCCTCATCAGGTCCAGAAAAGATGGTTTACATGAGTGAAGTCTGTTCGGCAGCCCTAAAGCCATATCTTCGTAAGGATCCAAAATTCAATCCTCGTTGGACAACTCCCGTTCCTAACTACTACTCATCCAAAGCTGATGCTCCTGCATTCTTCAAGTACACTGGAATTCTTTCGTATGAGCTGACTGAGACCGGTGCTTCTGAGCATTCATCCGAGGACAAACTGATTGACCCCAAGAAGGAACGAATTCTGAGAAAACAATTGAAAAAACAAAAAGACCAGAATACTTGGAGTATGCCCACTTTCAATTACTACTCCTCTGAGGATAATTCCGATGATGGATATCTTTCATCTGACTCAAACAATTCATCCACTATCCATCATAATTTGTCTGAGGATGACACTGACAATTGTTGGGAATCATATGCCTCATCTCCAACTCATCATTACGATCTCCCACCGCAGGCTCACAAAAAGATCAGCCGAAAACCGCCTTAATCATCGGCTACCCACCCTCCCTCCCGACCACATTGGTCTCCTTGTACAGCTTCTTCCTTTACTTAGGCCAAGGCCTAAGTATAGGGGGGACCAATGCCATCTGTATATATCATTCATCTCCTAACTCCCATTCGCTCCATATCCACCCTTCTCCCATACTTAGGCTGTCCAGAGCCTAAGTATAGGGGGAACCGACATCCACCCGTATATACTCTCCTCATTTCCTGACCGCTTTTCTTTTCATTCTTTTTCTTCTTTTCTTTTTTCTTTCTTTTTTCTCACTCTCTTACGCTTAGCCCGAGCTATGTCTTCTTTACGCTTCTTGTGCTCTGAGGACACAGCACTCGCTAAGTATAGGGGGGTCTGTATATATACTTTGTATATATTTTACCCATATCTCGTACTTTCGTGTAAGTCTATATGTATTTACGGGGTGGGTACTAACTGAAAAAAAATGAATGAAAAAGAGGCTTCTTATTCCATTTTCTGCATAAAAAAAAATCCCCTGCATAAAATGTCAAAAAAAAATGAAAAAAATGAAATGTCTGCATTTCACGCACCTGCACTCCATCCATCACCGCATGCATTTGCATCTGTGAAAAGTCATTGGGTTCTGAACCGATTTATGAGCCGAAACCGAGAGTGGTCTGGGCTTGACCTTAATCCACCTAATTTTCAGAGTAACTTCACCGAGAAATAGAATTTTAAGAGCTTCAGGTCTTTTTGACTTAATTCCTTAAGTTCCACATGACAATGTGCAGCATTTGACTCTTAGTGTCTAACCTGGTCTCTTCATTCTGGGTACCACTCTGGAATAGGGAATTAATTCGCACTCTCGCACTATGCACTTAGCTCAACCCAGACGGGATGTTGGAAGACTGTGTGAGTCTCTTTTCTGGTAGCGTGGAAATCTAAAGACCGGAGTACGGGTTGAAATAAAGCTTCGGAAAAGGGATGGACGGCTGGGCACAATTTTTCTAAGACCCCAAAAAATGTACGGAACAAAAGATTCTATATCTGTAGGGGCACAACAAGATCCAAGCAGAACCACCAAAAATTCCAAATACATAGAAGCATTCTACCAAATAAAAATCCGACCAAAAAGGTCCAAGCTTCAGAAACCTGCAGATCTTGGTGGAGACTCGGCTACACTGGCTATCTCCACAAGGAGAGGTGACTACACTGGCCACCCTCCAGTTCTTTTCTCTTTCTTCTATCTTCTCCCTCATTCGATTGTGAACACAGCGCGACAGACCTTAGAAGGAAATACCTGACTCCCCGAGGACGAGTTACTGGAGAGGAGAGGAGCATGGTAGTCCGGCATTCTGAATGGGAAGAGCTAAAACCCTTCACACACATGAGTCGGTTATTCAATGTTCATAGGGTATACTTTGGGAAGAGGATTGATCTAAGATGACTTCTGAGTTGAAACTGTGTTAATGATGTGTAGAACTTGAGGGCTGTTGATTTTGAAATTCTAAGTCTCACAGAAGTTCCGCCACACTATTAATCCAAAGGTCGAGTTTAGTTTCACTTTCGCCTTCAGTTCATGGTCTTGGTATGGAACCCAGTCTCATTTCACTTCATGGCATTTCTTTTTGATGCTCAGGGACGAGCATGGTTTAAGTATCGGGGGATGATGAATCTCGGATTCACCATTCTAAGTCTCATTAATTAAAGCTTAAGTCCCTCAAAATCAACTGCATTTCTGCATTTATTCTGCATAATTAGCATTCATGCATGATTTCATAAGAATTGCATTTTAGCATTAATTTCTGCATAAAATAAGAAGCCAAAAATCCAAGCCAAAAATGACCTGTAAATAGCCTAACTTCCCCTATTTTCAACTCCTTCTTACTAACTCCGATTGCCACAAACTCACTTCCACTGTGTACACATCACTAATAAGAATAAATAAAAAAATACAAAAAAATAATTAACCCAGGTAAGTGGACCAAAAACCCAAACCCTAGTTTCAGGATTTTCGGACTAAAAGCCACATATCTTCCCCATCCAGTGTCCGATTTGATCCTACTCACTTTTGAACTAATGCACATTCAATTACCTTCAAAACAAGACCAAGTTCAAGTGAATCGGAGCTCGTATGTGAAAGTTGGGTTTTGGGCCTCTTTTGTACATTGTATTTTCGCGGCTTTTTGACCTGTATTTTATGCATTTATTTTCGTTATTAATAAAAATCCAAAAAAATTAGATTAAGGTCTCTTGTATTTATCTTTGAGTTTTCTCTATTTTTCCGGATTTTTATCTTGTTTAAAAATGACAAAAAAAAATTAGAAAACCAAAAATCAAGGTATTCTATGTACATGGGATACCCCAAAAATTCACTTTTTACATTTGACCGAATTTGGCTTTGATGTCTTCATAAAAGTTGTAGATCTCGTCGAGACGAGCATTTTTCATGAAGAAACATTTTCGATCCGGGGTCGTTTACTATTTCTTTTTGATTTTACAAACTCTTTTTCCTGTGATTTATCTGGAGTTGACACGTGGCAGCCCCAGAGGCCGCCACGTGTCAGCCATTTTTAGCCTTTATTTTTATCATTTTTATTAAAAAAAATAATTAACCACGCATGTGCGTCGCACGCGCCATCCCAGGCACGTGCTCCGCACGTGCCCCATCTTCCCCTACGCCTGCGCCACGTGGCCTTCCCTGGGACGTTCGATCTCGGCCGATCGAACGGCCGGGAACCCTTCTTCCCCAACGACTCCCCCGACTTCTCCGCCTCCCTCCATCAACCTCCTGCGCCGCCCGCATATCCCGCACCGGCCTCACCCGATATCTCCGCGGCCGCCGCCTCCCTCTCTCTCTATAAAAGAGCACCGGACGCCCACAGCCACCTCATTCGCCGATAGCTTGAAGCTCGACGGCGGTGACAGTGCCGTCACCTCTAGCCGGCGAGATCCGAGGACCTCTGGTCCTCGACTGCAGCGCCTTCGCGGCGAGTCTGCCCTAGCTCCGGCTTCACGCCGTCGAGCCCACGACGTTCTTCTCCGACACCGCCAGCCGCCTCGCGACGACCACCGACATCGACCCTCTCCTCCGCCCGGTTCGCCTCCGCCTTCAGCCGGGCTCTGACCTTCGTCTTCGACATCCTCTGCTACAACGTCTTCACCTTCTCCTCCGGCCACCGTCAACGACTGTGATTTCGCCATCGCCTTCTTCTCGACATCTTCGCCAACAACTCCACGATACGCCGCCTCTCGAAGCTCCTCCAGGAGCTACAAGAAGACGACAACCTCCGCCAGCCGCCTACGCCTCCGCCCGGAGCTCCTCTGACGCCAGCCTCCGCCTCGCCACCTGCTCCTTGCCTCGGCCGGCCTTCGCCTCCACAGCCGCCGGGCTCGCAGCCCGAGACCCCCCTCGTGCGAGGCACGGGCGGGGGGACGTCATCCAGCGTCAGCCCCTCCCCCCGGATCACGTGCCCCGCACGTGACCGCGGGGGAAAATTACTGTGAAGCCCCTGAAGCTCAGTCGTATTACACTCACGCCCCAGATCCAGAGGGCACGTGCTCTGCACGTGCCCCGTGGGTAAATTGCAGAAGACCCCCCGGAGCTCCTTCGATTTACGCGCCAGTCCACCTTCTAGAGGGCACGTGCTGCGGACGTGCCCCACTGGAAGAATTGCAGATTCACCCCCTTACTTCTGGTAATTAATTTTAGGTCCCTCTTGCATGTTTTATTTATTTATTTATTGCATCTGTACCCCTGTGTTTGTCATCCATTATAGACCTCTACATTGCATCATTTTATTTATTTAAAAATAGCATTTTGTTCATCTTTTAATTCTCTACATTTTGACATGCTGTGGATATTTTTGTGATTTACGGTTGATTAATAAATAATTATTTTGTGGAAATTGAGATATTTTACCCAATCTGTGCTCAGAAATTCATAGTTAATTAACCGTTGCTTTAAAAATTCCCCAAAAATCACATATTGTAGAGATTAAGTTGCTTGACATTGTGCCCAAAAATCATTGCATTTGCATGCACACTTTGCTCTATAAAAATCATTTTTCATATTTCACTGTTTAATTTTTAATAGGTATTAAACCCTACATTTTTGTGATCTAGGATTTTTCTAGGATCCATTACCTTGTGATAGATCTTAGATAATTTTAGTTCTCGAAAATAAGTAGGTTTAATATTTATTAAAATTAAATATTGAAAATTAATTTGTTTGCATTTAAGAATTCATAAAAAATTCAAATAGCATCTAAAAATCCCAAAAAATTTACTGTGCACTCATTTAATCGTCATTTGCATTGTGGCCAAGTTCGTATTTTTCGGACATTGTTTGACTGAAATTTACATTTTAGTCCCTAAAATAGGCTGAATTTGCATTTTGCATCTCATCTTGCATTGAAAAATTCCAAAAAAAATACCGCCTTGAAAACCGAACTCAAAAATCGGATAGACATTAATCTAGGTTGTTCCTTTGCCTCCTTGTGATCGACCTTGGGACTTGCCCAAGTAAAATAAACATAAACCACGAGATTAAAATTGAATCATTATTTTGTGGTTATTTCTTGACTGTTTCCGATTGCCGCCTACAACGAACGACTCATAATTAGTACCACGAACAAACGTTAAAAACAACTTCTTAACGCGGCTTTTCCGGACCCGTCAATTACCCACCTCCTCGCGCCCGCAAGAAGGTTCGTCACAAACCTTCGTGATCCATGTATATTCTCAATCTTCCTTGTATATATTTTCTTCCCTTTCTCCCCAGTGATTCGAATCACTCGCCCCGGTTCCATATCATTTCATTTTATGGCTATACTTAGGATGATCAGATCCTAAGTACAGGGGGTTGAGTGACCCGAGTCTCTTCACCATTCGTTGTATATTCTCTAGATATCATCGGTTCTCACACTCACTCTTGTCCTATACTTAGGCTGATCGGAGCCTAAGTATATATTCCTCCATTTTCCCTCTTAACCTCGCCCGCCCCATTTTTGATCTTCTTCTACACTTAGGCTGCCAGAGCCTAAGTATGGGGGGCGGGACGACTTCTATACTTTTTGTTATTTTAGCTCTCCTACGCTCAGCACGAGCTATGTCTTTTTCCTTGCTTTTCGTGCTCTGAGGACATAGCACACGCTAAGTATAGGGGGGCTTGTATATATTACATGTGTACTTTACCCATAGCTCGTACTTTCGCATATTTTTGTGTATTTTTGTATATATTTTGCAATAATTACGGGTGGGTAAAAATTTGAAAAAAAATTGTACTTATTGTATAATACTTGTAAAACTTTTGTAAAAATTGAAAAAAAATTGTATACTTGTATACTTGTATAACACTTGTATAATTTGTATAATACTTATAAACTCTTGTAAATTGTTGTAACATAGGAGGTATACCAAAGTTTTGAAAAAAAAACAAAAATATAGGCTTCTCATTTACTCTTGCATATCATCCTTGCATTAAAAAAACAAAGAGTCTTGCATTTCATCCATCTATATAGCATGACATTTGCATCTCATCTGCATATCTTGCATATGCAAGGTGAAAAGCTAGTGGGTTCTGAACCAAGTTATGAGTAGATGTTGAGGATGGATTTGATTTGACCTTAATCCACCTAAAATCAGAGGAACATTATAGGAACTGGAGTTAAGATTTCTCAAGTCAAGTGACTTAATTCTTTGAGTCCGCAAGTCTATGTTCACATGTCATCTTGATTAGTCTAAGTAGAATATCTTGTGCACACGCATGATTCTTATAGACAGTGACCTAACTTGGACAAGCACAATGCACGTAGCTCTTCATTGATGAGGGGGTGAGGAGGTAGAATCCTTTAGCTTAAAGTAGCACATGGGTGGAAACATCCGTCCTCCTCTAGGGAGGGTAGTGCATCTCAACCTAGTCTGGTGGTGTTGACATCTAAGGACGGGATGTTGTGGGTTGCAATAATGCTTCAAAAGAGGGATAGTCTACTGTCTCAAGAGGAAAAACTCCTGATGTACATGTTGCACCTTGTATATAGTTCAAAAAAAAAAAGAAGAAGAAAAAAGAGAAAAAAATGCAAAAACCCCAAAAAAATTAGACAGGTCCAAGTGAAAATAAAATACCTATCGGAGGATGTATATTATCAAAGAAAATGCAGATGGATGACTTGGCTACACTGGTCAGGCATCCCGGGATAGGTAGCTACACTGGCTACCGTCCATTCTTTTCTATACCCCCTCCTCTTGAGCTGGTCACACTTGAACTTAGAAGGGAGTACCCCACTCCTCGAGGAAAGAGTTACTGGACCGGGTTATTTGACTTACCTTGTTAGAGGAGGCTGGTTCTGAGACATTTCTGATGTGGAGAGTTACATTACACTTACACAGTACAAGTAAGAATCATAGTCATCAGAAATTTGCGTTTGAGGATTTGTTCTGACCTGACTGATGAGGCGTCTTGAATAGAAGACTTGTGGAGCTTGAAGTCCGTTAGGTCTTAAGTTCATATACCAATGAGTTTCCGCCTCACAATTAATCCAAAGGTTGAGTGAAGCTCCATTTTCAACTTTTGTTCATGACCTTGGTATGGAACCCAAAATCATTTCACTCTTGCATTTCATTTTAGTTGCTCGGGGACGAGCAAGGTTTAAGTATAGGGGGTTGATGAATCCGTGATTCATCACTCTAAAAGTTGAAAATAGAGCTTTATTCCCGAGTAATTAGATGCATATTTCCACTTATATTGCATAATTAGCATTCATGCATGCAAGCATAATATCTGCATTTTAGCATTCATATTGCATAAATAAGAAGCTCATTTCACTTGTAAATATTCACCTATATATTAGAAAAAATACCTTATTTGTATTTATTTTATACTAACTCCAAATCCAATAAAACTAACTCTATAGTGTGTATATTACTAACACTAATTAAAGAAAAATATCTAAAAAATACTAACTTGCAAAATTGACCAATAAAACCCCAATCCAAGTTTGAAGTTGTAAACCTTAAAATGTCCATATCTCTCTCATACAGCCTCCGAATTAGGTCTATTCACTTTTAAAGTAATATACATTCAAAGACCTTCGAAACAAGATCAATTTCGTTAAAATCAGAGCTCGTATGCAAAACTTGGGTTTTGGGCCCCTTTTGTAAAATGTACATATTGACCGTTTTACCCTTCATTTTATCCTTTTATTTTCTTAATTACTAAAAATCCAAAAAATTAGATTAAATTGTAAATATTCTTTTTATATTTTCTCTAACTTTATTTTAATTTTTCTCTCTTTTAAAAATGACAAAAAAATTACAAAAGATAAAATGCGGTATTTTATATTTATAAGGTACCACCCAAAAAATACATTTTTTACATATGATTTCCTTTGATTTTTGGCTTTTCATGAAAGTTGTAGACCTCATCGATACTAGCAACTTTCATGTTGACCACTTTTTGATTTAATCCCTTTTGTTATTTCTTTTTTATTTTCTTTACAATTAATTTTTGCATTTTCTAGAAGCGACATGTGGCAGCTCCTAGAGCCGCCACATGTCACCCCTTTTTATTTATTTTCGGATTTATTTTATTATTTTCGGGGTTATTATTATTAATATTATTTTATTACTATTTTAATTATTTTAAGTAGTCTACTATTTTATTTTATTATTTTGTTTATTTAATCTCCCTTTTACCTCTTCTCCCCTTACTTTCCATCCACTCCACACATCTTCTCCACTTCCTCCACCATTTTTTCCACTCTCTCCATGCCTTCTCTAACTCCCTCATCCTCTTTATATTCTCATCTCCTCCTCCATTGTTCATCATCCACCGTTCTTGAGAGAAAGAGAGCCCCGAGCCCCCTTTGATTTGTCATTGGTGACAGCTTTGGCGCAGTAGGTCGAGCGACGATAAGGCTTAGGTGAGATCCGTGGAGCACCGCCCACGTAGCAGCAGCTTCTCCAAACTCGCTGCCAAGCTTCGGAGACCGCCATCTCCTCGAGGCCACGACGAAAGCCGCATACTGTGGCTCCACAGTCCGACAAACCGCAGGTTAGTATTCTATATCTTCGCTTAGTCATTTTTGTTATCTAACGGTATTTATTTATCTTATTCATCACACAAACTTTACTTTCATTATCACCATTACAATCACCATCAACACAGTCCCCACATTCATCAATAACCACTATCATAATATATCATCATCACCACATTTCATTTCATTTGTTACATTGTTTTCACCAAAACAAACCACAACCAACATCACCATCTTCTCTTCATCCTTGCATTTTTATTTTCTGACATCAATAAAAATTTATAAAAAAATACAAAAAATAAAAATACAAAAAAAACAAAATATAAAAAATAATTTGCAGAACAGGTCTGCTGTCGACGCCGCCAAGCCACCTCCTCCCAGCCACGCGCTGCCGTCCGCGTTTCCTACTATCGCGCGATGCGCCGCCATCTGCCCACCTCGCGCGCCTCCCCTGTCCTTGGTCTAGCCGTCCTTCTGTGTGCGGCCTCCGTCCTGCATCTCCACTGCAGTGCCATGCACGAGCCCCCACAGCCATGCCCCATGCCGCCCCCAGGTGCCTAGACGCCGCCGCCTCAGCCTGCGACTGCTCGCCCCCCTCCTGGAGCAGCGGCCTGCTCCACGCGGTGCCGCCCAACCGCGCAACCTCCTCCGCTCGAGCCCACTGTAGCCTCTCGTTCATCCACACGGCCGCAACCACCAGCAGCGCAACGCCGCGCGTTCCCACACCATCATCACCGCCCATCCTCGCAACCAGTCGCGCCTCCACGCGTAGCTTCGAGAGGCACCTCGTCCCCGCGTGCTGGTCACCGCGACACCCGATCGCCCAACGCCGTCGCCATCCTCGTGAGCAGCCCCTTGCGCCACCTCACAGCCCACCACACCCGTGCCTTGGTCGTGCAGCACGCCGCCCTTGCCACACGCTTCTCACCACCGTCGCCTACCGCAAGGCCACGTGCCGCCAACTACCCCCTTTGGGCTTTATCGTGCTAGGGTACGTCTTGAGGTCTCTTTTTATTTCATTTTTATTTTTTGTGAAAATTGCACGTTCACCCCTACATGTTAACGAATTTCCAAAAGTGCCCCATGCACATTTTCAGTTTGACATTTTATTTTAAGTATTACTTTGATACCCCCGACTTCGCATGGTAGCTTGGACCTCAAAATAGCATCATTTATTTTAATGAAAAAAACATATTGTAGAGCAACTAATTTTTTATCTTGTGGCTATTTATTTGCCTTTTTTTGAGCATTGGATTATTTATTATAAATCAGAGATTAAAAATTAGTGATATTTTGCCCATTTATGCTCTGAAATTCACACATAGTCATTTATTGCTCCAAAAATTGCGAAAAAAATAGTGAATGATGTCTTTTAGTGTGCTTTAATTACTATCCAAGTTTCGTCTATTAGGAGTTGTTTTGAGCATAAAATAAAATCTAGGGTGATTTCTGTAATTGATTTTTAATTAATTCCACGAATAAGATTTTTGAGCAATTTCAACTCTCCTAGATTCCTTAATTAAAATATCTATTTGAAATAAATAGCTCTTTTGATAATTTGATTTCGTGGATTTATTAGGAATTAAATACCCACAGTCGCTCTATTTTCAGTAAAACATTTATAAAAAAATCATAAAGTATCAAAAAATTCTAAAAAAATTAGCCAAGCTTAATTTCATCAAGTTTGTCTTTCAGTAAATTTTTCATAATTTTTCCATTTCACTTGCATGAAAAATTGTATAAAACCCCAAACAAGTGTTCATTTTTCATTTGTGCATTTTAAAACCACAAATTTCAAAAAAAATCCATTTTGCATTCGTTGTTGGATTAGGTTTACAAGAAAAATATATTTTGGTAAATTTGGATTAATTTCATATTAAAATTAAATTTGGCTAAGTTGTTGATTTTCTTGTTAACTTAATCCATCCGCATTTGTGCATCGGCATTTTTATTGCATAAAAAATACCAAGAAAGACCTGCTTGGAAAACCGTAATCTAATCACTCTAACTTGATCCCGAGTTGTTCCTTTGCCTCCTTGAGTCGACCTTGGGGCTTGCCCAGGCTAAATAAACATAAAACCACGCTTAATTTCTTAGACGATTAATAGAGTTGTGCGGTTATTTTTTATCAACGCGGATCTATCCGACTGCAACGAAAACGCCAATGAGACACATTAAAGGGTCGGCCCGTGGTTCATCAGACCTCCACCTCTGCGAAGAACCCTCCAATCATCCTGGGACGACCTTTCCTCGCCTCTGTGGGAGCCGTTATTGATTATGGTTCAGGAGAGATTCTCTTCCGTTCTGATGCAGGGAGTGATGGGTTGATCACTACACCCACGACTGACCAGAGACCTGCATCCCATGAGAGCCCGCCCGTGTTAGCCAACCCCAAGGAATTTGACCACGATGATAATATCAGAGATTCTTGTTGTATGTTGGATGATAATGAAACCCAAGAATTCCTCTTCAACAAGGAAGGCTCGGAAAGCGTAGACCTTGGAGTTCCCACTTCTGGTATTTGGAGATGCATTGATGACATCCGTGTGATTTACACGATAGACATCCTAGAGCGGAAGGCGGACTCTGAGACTAGACAGGACAGACATGATTTGACTACTTCCACTGATGAGTCCATTCCTATTCACCTTGACTCAGATGAGACCGATCAAGCCAGATTTGATTTGATTGCTTTTATAAAGGAATTTAGGCTTTTTGATAAAGATGATGAATAAATAGAGGCTCGCCAGGCTGAAATTGATCCTACATTTTCTGATAATGATTTCGAGCCATTTTACTTTGATGTTTGCGAGACTTCCCATGCTCGACATGACCACACTATTTCCAATAACTAGTTTAGGCCTGCACAATCTGAAACTGTTGAGGATACATTCTTGGTCGATCCTGATTAGTTCATATCTAATGATAACCCCAATATTGACTTAAATCTTATCAAATCCATACCTCAGTCGTCCTGCAAGAAGGTTCATTTTCGGCCTTCTTAACCTTTGTACATCCACTCCTTTTGTACATACTTTTGTTTCACTCTTCTCTCGTTTTATCATTCACCTCTTTTCCGTGTGTGTATATATGCTATACTTAGGATGTGCTTTATCCTAAGCATAGGGGGGTGAATAATTTGTGATGTTCATATTCGTCTTGTTCATCACTCATTGTTTCCTACACTTAGGGATACTCTACCCTAAGTATGGGGGGAGGATGTTGTTTATATCAATTTTTTTGTGTCCGTACATTCTCTCCATCAGTTTTCTCCTTTTGTACAATTTACTATACTTAGGATTACTTGATCCTAAGTATAGGGGAGATCACCAACTTCTCTTCCTTTTATCATTTCTTTGAGTCATTGTAGCATAGGAGTCTTTTCACTTTTCTATACTTAGCACGAGTTATGTCTTCCTTTGTCGCTCACTGGTCACTATGAGGACATAGTTCGAGCTAAGTATAGGGGGTGTCGTATATATTGTATATATACTTTAGACAGAACTCGTACTTTTTAAGATAATTATTTTGGGGGATATGTACATAATTTTGTAAAATCCACGTGTGTAATAAAAAAACAAAAACAAGAAAAACAAAAAAACAAAAAAACCAACTAAAAAAGAAAAACAAAAAACAAAACAAAAAAACCAAAAAAAATAAATAAATCTTGTATGTACTTGTATATATTTTACTAACCCCCTTTCCTTTTTGAAAAAAAAACTACAAAACCAAAAATCTATAAAAACTTGCATAATTCAAAAAAAACACTTTCTTTTACATCTGCATTTTTCTCAGAAAAAACCTTAAAAAGCTAGAAATTAGAAAATTGTTTTTAAAAAAATGTTCTTTTCAAATGTGCATCATTTTTTCAAAAAAAAAAACTTTCTTGCATTGTTCACATTTTCTTGCATTTGCATGTGCGTTTTTCAGGATAGTATCGACATTTAAACTATGTCTGGAATAACATTAAAGAATTTTTCTTCGGTTGGCTTTAGTCCACTTAATTTCAGAGGAACCTTATAAGAAATGGAGTTAAGACCTTTCAGATCCTAGTGACTTAACTCTTTGAGTACATAAGACTATGTTCACATGTCATCTTGGTTAGTCTAAGTAGAACATTTAACAACACATGCATGATTCTTTTAGACCGTGGCTTACCTTGGACAAGCACTTTACACCTTGTTCTTCATAGATGAGGTGGTGAGGAGGCAGAATCTTTTGGCTTGGGATAGCATACGAGGGTATTACATCTTGGCAGAACCTCTCATCTTCCTTAAGGGAAGGAAGTGCATCTCAACCTGGTCTAGCGATGTTGAGGTCTAAAGACAGGATGTTGTGGGGTTGCAATAATGCTTCGAAAGAGGGATAGTCTATTGCCTCAAGAGGAAAAACTCTTTATGTACATGTTGCACCTTGTCTATGCTTTCAAAAAAAATATGGAAAATGCAGAATCTTCAAAAGTGGACAGACCTGATTGAAAAGTAAAATGCCTGTAGGAGTGTATATATAAGGAATAAAAAATTTATTACAATAAGAGCTTCAAAGACAAATTCTTGTAAGCTTACACCGGATGACTTGGCTACACTGGTCATGCATCCAAGGATAGGTAGCTACACTGGTTCCTGTCCATTCTTTTCTCCAACCACTCTTCTTGAGCTGGTTGTACTTGAACTTAGAAGGGAATATCTCCGCTCCTTGAGGAAAGAGTTGTTGAACCAAGGAATTAGAGTTACCTTGTTGAGGGAGGTTGTTTCTTTGCTACTTTTAAGATGGGGAGCTATACCTCACTTACACTGTACAAGTAAAGATTCATAGTCATAAGAATTGATGTATGTAGACTTGTTCTGACCTGACTGTTGAGGTGAACTAAGTAGGAGTCCTGTGGAACTTAGAGGCTATTAGGTTTTAAATCCATCTCCCATTAAGATTCCGGTACACTAATAATCCAAAGGTCTGATAGAGCTCCAAACTACAATTTTATGAAGAAAAGTTTAATACTCAATATTATCCTACTTTCTTTATTTTCCCTTTCCTTTTCTTTTTCTTCACTTATTCTTTCAAATAAGTGTTTGCTTAGGGACTAGCAAAGGTAAAGCATAGGGGGTGATGAATCTATGATTCATCATATTTATTCATTTATTTTAGCTTGAAATCCCTTATAAAACACCTGTATATAGCACTAATTCCATATTCTTACTAACTTGCATTTGTGTGTAAATATTGTACACTTCTTACCATTTTAACCCAAAATAAATAAAGAAAGAAAGAAAGGAAAAATAAAGTAAAGAAAATAAGACTGTATATATGTAATAGATATAGGCTGACTCGAACCTCGAGAGAAGGTCAAGACTTGACCTGATCGATCAGGAATAAAGTAGGGGAAGATAGGGTCCTCAGTCAAAAAATCCAAAAATATTGTGTGTTGTGTACATTTGTATACTACACTATTTTATTTGTACATTAATTGACCTCAAATCAAATAACTTCCAAAACCAAAGTTGTAAATATAAATGTATTCTAATTAATAAAAATAATTGCACAACTAAATCATGTACAGAATAAAAGAGAACACACTTGGAAAAAGCCACTAAGCACTAATTGAAAGACCAATTCTAGCTCCATATGAGCTCAAATTGAACCAATCTCACTTCCATTGGATTCTAAATTAAATTATCTTTAAAATGGCTATATTTTCATAATTTTTGGAGTTACGAGTAAAAAGTTGGTTTTCTGGGGTGGTTTGTGCAATTTCCTATGTATTTTGTACATATCGTATTTGTATATATTTGTAAATATTTTTACTAATTATTTAAAATAAAAATAAAAATAAAATATCTTTAATTAACAAAAACTAAATTGCTCATTTACGCATGTATATAATGTCATATATGTATATAGAATATGTATATAGTTGCTATTCTTAATAGACCACCATAAAAAATAAAAAATAACATTTTTTATTCAAATAAATAAAGTCACGAAAATTAAAAAAATTAGTTACTTTTTGTAAATATTTTTATCTCTTTTTATCTTTATCTCATTTGTTTTCTTCATCTCTCTTATCTCTTCAACCAAAAATTCAAAAATTCAAATTTCATTCTCTATCTTTTCTATTTATATGGCTCCTTCTCCATCATTCCAACTGGATCAATCTTTTATGAGAGGAGCCCGATCTCCGAGAGTCTTCCTTTCGCAAAAGGATGCCTAGCCTCCGAGCCGTCCGGTGACAGCACGTCGGCCTTCGCTAGCTCTTCGAGGATCTAAAATTAATGATACAAAAGTGTCGTTGCTATCCTCAAAAAACCCATGACAAATAAACATTTTCTTTGTTCTCTCCCTACAAAATAATTACAAAGACTAATGTGGAGCAAGAGAAATTTTTGCTACTTATTTACCTGTATTGCGGACTGGATCGAACTAAGGGAGGCTACAATTCCCGAGGGTTATTCAATTAATCGATAAAAATCAATTAAAAGAAAAAAGCAGGAATCTCAAAGGCTAACTATCCCTGATTTTTGTGGAAATTTGCTCTTTTTATTGTTTTTTATTTTTTATTTCTATTTTTCTATTTTTTGATTTTCAAATTTTTAGTGATTTTATTTTTCAGAATTATTTATTTCCAAAAATAAGGAGCAATATGCACAAGATAAGGAATATGCACACCAACTATTTTTGTAATTTTCATTTATATCAAAATGCTCATAAAAATTCAGAGAAAATATTTTTGTGTTTTATAGGTTTTAAAATATTATTTTACTTTTTTTAAATTTTTCTGATATTTTTGTAATTTTATAAAAAGCAAATAGTGAAAATTAAAGAAAATAGTGCACAGCCAAGAGTATTTTGCAAATTCAAAATAGTTTAAGTATACTCTCGGAAGTTATTTTAAAGCTAAACTACCAATAAATATCTATAAATAGAGACTGAAATTAAAAT
This sequence comes from Ottelia alismoides, assembly GCA_037367405.1. NCBI lineage: Eukaryota > Viridiplantae > Streptophyta > Magnoliopsida > Alismatales > Hydrocharitaceae > Ottelia > Ottelia alismoides. The sequence goes on along the minus strand of JAZKJV010007583.1, from coordinate 386,379 downwards.
TTTTAGATTTTTCTTTAATTTTCTACAATTTTTTTAAGATTTTTTGTTTTTCACAATTTTTTTAGTTTTTATAAATGATCTAACCACAAAATTTTGATAGAAATTAAAAGAAATCAAAATACAGCTACAATAAATTTTTTTGAAATTTTGAACAAATTTTCGAATTTTTATGAATTTTCTAATTTCAGGTAGACAAAAAGATGTTGTTTTTTATTTTTTAAATATATCAGATGTACACAAAATGCTATGAAAACTTTATACAATGTAGAAGAACATAGCAGGAACATGCACAATTTTTTAAAAAATTTTTAGACCATGAAAAGCATTTATTCCATCAAAAAGAGCATGCATATTTACTGTCTGGAAGCAGGGACTAAAACACAAATAGTTGTAATTTCTGGACTGAGTATACAAATAAATAAAAGATAGAGCTCAGTCGCAAATTACCCCAAAAAACGTGCAACAGACGTGCCTTTCTTTGGAGCAGGGGTCTTTTTTCAATTCCACAATCTTCTAAGGTAAAGTGTGCATTTTTTCCAAAAGATTTTTTTCAATCTCAAACCCTAGAGGTCTTCATCTCTTTTATTCTTCCAGAGATAAGGAGTCTACAGGGGGCGCGGAGCAGCGAGCCACCGTGCGGAGTGGCTGACGGAGCACGGGTGGCGCTTGTTCCTAGAGGATCGACGGAGGTGGCATGCACGACTGGGAGCGGAGTCACGGGCTCGTGCGGCCAGGCGCAGCCGCAGCGGCGTGGGTTGCACCACCTGCGGCGGAGGGCAGTTCTGGAGGTCGAAGATGGATGATGCTGCGTTGCTCTGCGGCGGAGAGATTGTGGGCCGGCGGACATCGAAGACAGCCAGGGGTGGTTGAGCAGGTCCAAGCACGTTTGGGAGCACATAGGTAGGATGAGGTGGCACTGCCGCCTGGCTTGGTTGGAGGTCGGTGGACTGTCGGTGGGCGGTGGGCTCGAACAACAAAGATGTTGTTTTAATTTTTTTTGTTTTTATTTTTATTTTTTTATTTTTTTATTTTGTAAATAGAAACTGTAATAAAGAATTATATATATTTCATATAGAAAATATAAACAGAGTAAGAAAAAAATTTATATTTGTCTATGTTTTTTTATTTTCCTGTAAAACAAAGATTAGAGAGAAAAGAAAAACAAAACATATATTTATTTATTTTATTTATTTATGCACAAAAATGAGATGTGTGAACGGGTGGATCTTGCGATATGATGGAATCGGATCCGAGTCTTCAGCTACCGTGTGTGGCCGTAGTTGAGAGATCGTGCGAGGTAGAAAAAAACACGAATAGATCGAGAGAGTGGGATGATCGGATTGGGCAGATCAAATCGTGATGGTGGATTCTAAGATCTAGATAAAGAAAATGACTATGAAATAAAGATGCGAAATATCAAACTAAGGTTAATCTAGATAAAAAAATGAGAAGAAAATGATGGATCTCACCTTAGGAGCGGAAAAGACCTTGATCAGTAGATCATCCTCAAGTGCTTGGAGGTATTCCTCGATTTCGATCCAGAAAGGATCAAGGGACATAAGGTCATCTTAATCTGAAACTGATTCGGTGATAGAAAATATGTATTGAGAATCACACACTAAGTGATGTTGATCTTATTCCCATGTTATGAAGGAAATGAAGATCGACACAGTTTTCTCATCCTCTAGAAAATCATCGAGGAAGGATTCTGACACCTGGTTAAGGGTTGTTGGGAAGAGGGTTTCATTAACTACTTTACTAATTATTCTTTTCAAATCATTCTTGAAAATTTTGTCAAGTTCATATTCGTTCCCATATCTGCATTCAAATTTTAGTCTAATGATGAATCCATGATTCATCGCCTTTATTCTTTTATTTTGCCTAAAATCCTTGGCAAAATACATGTAAATACCCACTAATTAAAACTAATTATCATTCTAACCACAAATATTTATATTATATAATTAACATTTATTTTATCAAAATAAGTGGATAAAAATAAAAAGAAAAATAAAAGAAAAGAAGGCTGGAGATATGTAATATATACAGACTGATCCTAACCCTGAGACCAGGTCTATATTGACTTGGTCGAAAAGATAAATAAGTAGGGGGAGATAAGGATCCTAACTTATAAAAATATCAAGAAAACAAAGACCAAAAATATAATTTACCCATTTATCACATTGTTAATACTTCACCTATTTTATTTATCATCAAGACAACCTCAAACAAAAACACTTATTTTGAAGAAATTGATCACAAAAATATATATTTTTTTATAAAATATCAAAAAAATAATTCGTCACAAAAATAATTAACTGTAATGGACCGTAAAAACCGCAAAAGTCGACTTCCAATGTTCATAACTATTTATAAGAAACTCCAAATTGTCCCAACTCGCTTTGAAAATTCATTTTATACTTAATACAATTTATTAAAAAAATCAAAAAATATTACAATAAACCAAGTGAGTTTTGGCATTTTAAACCCGCGTTATATATGTATTGTATGTAGAATTTTTCTAGATTTTTAAGTAATAAACTGTAAATCCGATTAACTTAATTTCTTATCCTAAAATTTTCTAAAAATATATAGAAAAATATAAAAATATAATCAAGTCAAAATACTAAGAAAACCCAAAGCCTCGAAGCCGCTACCTAAATTTTCCGGACCTCATAACTCGGCTGTATGGATATGAATTAGACAAACTCTATTTTAAAATTCATATTATTAAATTATCTATAAAATGACACTAGCTTCGATAAAATCAGAGTTAATGTGAAAAACACATCTTTTGGGTCCATATTGGTATATTGTACAATGTGTCGTAACTTATATTAGTATTTGATATATTAATACTCTACTCTTAAATTAAAAATAAATAATAATTCATTAATTAATTAATTTATTCATTAACATATTTATTTGTTAATTATATTAATTAGTTTATTTATTTATTTTTTCGTTTATTTTTCTCTCTTCACTTTTACTCTTTCTCCCTTGTTTATTCCTCTCCAAGCACGTCGTCGCCCGCTTCTTCCCTTCCTTCTGTCAACCGCCGCCCAACCAAACCAAAGGTCGGCCATTGGCAGGCCATTTCCCCAACTACCATGGCTCCTTTCACCACCTCTACTGATGCCATCGATCCTCCTCTATAAATATCCACCAACCCCCATCATTTAGTGTTATCCGCCATTTGCACCTTGTCATCCTTGTGAGCTCCAGCGAGAGGTCGGAGCAGTGACAGAGCTCCGCTTCGATTCATTGAGCGAGAGAGAAGAGAGTTGGCTCGATCCACCATCAGTGCGCAGCTTTGCTCCACCGCGTGAGCCTCCTCTTGTCGCCGCGAGTTGAGGCGACAACTCATCTGGAGAGCCCGCTCCATATCCATGAGCGAGACCCATCCATATTCGTCTCTCCAGGTTAGATCTACGCTTTTTCTTCTTCCACTTTCCACCTCCGCTTCCACTTTCCACCTCCACTTCCATGTTAGCATAGCTTCCTCCTCTTAATCTTCCATTATCTTCTCACCACCTCTGTTTTCCTCAACAATTTGATTCCAAAACCCCTTCGATTTAACCTCCGATCATCGTTTGCTACACCTCCCACTTCTCTATCTATCATGCACAATCCGTCACCTCCGACGACACACGGTGGTCGGGGTTCTAAGCTCTATCCATCACCTTCCTTGGAGCTTATCATCCACGTTTTTTGTTGGGTTTTTGATCGAGGCTTCGACCTCGAGTGATTGTATCATTGAAGGTGTTGTAGGACAGCTACCTTCTCCTTGAACAGAGAACAATCTCCATCGGAGATCGACTTGAAACTCAAAAGCTGCAGCATCCTGTGCTTGAGCACCTCCGTCGATATTGAGAACCCCCACCGCATCCACTCGAGCCATCTCTTCCTGGAGCAGACACCACCGTCTCTGATCACTAATCAAAGATTGAAGAACATCACCACTTCGCTTTGCTTCCGATAACCACCGGCGCTCCTGCTTGAAAAGGGAATCACGATGAACAGTCCTCATGCTCGAGGACATTTAGATACTGTTGGATCATCAAGAGAGGCACAATCTGGTCCGTCCGATCGAGTTGAAGACCAACCATTAGATCTGAATCTAATCCAATGCTAATCGCTCAGCCACGTGTCGATATCTGCATCGCACGATCATCAGCGATCGCACGGACCTGAATGAACCACGCGTCTACACTAGAACCGCAAAACGCCCCACCGCTCTACTCGCATGTGCTACACACGTGCAAGCCTGATATTTTAGGTAATTTGTGTTCAAGCCCCTCGGGCTTCTCTCATTCGCTTACAGGTCCAACTCTATGTGTATTCACGTGCTCATGCACGTGCAGCCTGAGACATTTTGCAGGGATGTCCTCGTACTTTGTGAAAATTACGAAGAGATCCGGGTCAGACTGCTGCATGTGACACATCATGTGTGTAATGGAGAATGTGTATTGCAACCCGTGGCGCTTCCAAAAATGCAAGCAGATCCCTGCCAGTAGCTTGAGCATGCGTATGAGCACGTGCTTTAGTGAATTTTGTAGTTATGGCCCTCCAGCTTCTCCTATTTTACACTCACACCCATCATTTCCAAAAAATCACAGAGAGACCCTTGTCACTGTATACTAAATACTATACACACCTAATACATAATAAGTAAAATACTAAATTAAAAAATAAATATACATAAAAAATACCATATATTACCCTATATACACTATTAAATAATTTTCCACAAAATAAAAATACTTTCTATTTTCAATAAGCCTTTAAAAATACAAAAAAATAACAACCTTAAAACCACATAAAAAATATAAAGAAACACCCCCCTTAAAAATCCTATAAAAATTACCCTTAGTATATTTTACTATATTTTACACAATAAACCAAAAAGAAAATAAAAAGTAAATAATAAAACCATTAAAAATATTAAACACACAAAAAATCAAAAAACTAATAACTAATTCATTAAAAATCACAAAAATACATATTACATATCATTTTAAAGATAATTTCATCAACTTTCCAATAAACATAAAATAGAAACATTTTCTTACTACTTTAAATTTTAAAAATTGGAAATAATCCATAGTTTCCCATTAAAAAATTCAGTTTTCACCTTAAAAATAATTCAAAATCCCTTGCAATTCTAAAAACTTTCTAAAACATCATAAATCAGTAGAACAAATTAAAGCATAAAAATAATAAAAATAAAAACAAAAAAATACAAAACAATTTCTAAAATAATAAAAAAATCAAAAAATACTTAAAATTCACAAAAAACAATATAAAATTCATAAAATTAAATAAAAATATTGAAAAATCTTTAAAAATAAATTAACAATTAGGAAACCTTTAATCTTAGATTTTCTATAGTTTAACCCTAGTTTCCAACAGTTTGCCTTCCTGAGTTCGACACACCCGTGCTTAACCACTATACACTTAAGTTCAGGAGTATGAATAAAATAAATAAAAAGATTATATAACCTTAATCTTTTCTGGTAAAACTCAACTGGTCGATACAATGACGGATACATTTTCTCCGCTCCTTTTACAAGTTCAGAAGACCAGTGATCAGGTGGTTTTTCAGACGGCGCTGTTGCCGGGGAGGCAGCGCTAGGGTAGCCGTAGATCTAGGTTTAGGGTTTCTCTTTTCACCATTTTATTTCTCTAACTTCACGGTTTTTTGTTTCTATGTTGTGCAGTACAGGTTGAACCGCACGAGACAGAACCGCAAAGCCGAATTTCTTATAATTTCTTGTAATAAAAATCGTTGTTCTTAGGAAGGGAACCCTTCAGGGTATCCCTACTTGTACATCTCCCTCCTTTCTTTGTTGGGTCTGTTTTACCATGTTTGTACTCCTGGGGGAGCAGGGAATCCACCGCAGCTTTTTTGCATCATGATTTTTATCAATGATTTTCTGCAACTTTTCGAGATAGGTACTTGTTAGGATTCCTCGATTTTTCTCCTTCTCTACGCAATCGTAGCTAGGTGCTTGTTTAGGTCGAAACACCTAGTTGCTTGTACTTAGGGCCATACTCAAAAGATAAAAAAATATGTTAGACGATTGTTTGAAAATTCCCAAAAAAGGTGATTACAGAACATAAAATAGGGACTGCTGATTTTATATGGATGTAAAACAAAACGTAAGGACTCCACTTGTATTGGGGAGAGAAACCCCCACAATTGCATCGCAGGTACACTATCCAGAGCAGTAAGTGAGGGACGGCACATAAGGTAGAGCCAGAGCTCGAGCTTTTTCAAGAGACTACTGCGGCCATATAGTTAATCACTATACTCTTCAGTAAGGACTCTCAGGTTGCTGGAGACGATCAGGGTTTCCTTAGCAGAATGGAGGATTTAGAGGATAATGTCTAAGGCACGATCCTCAAATAAAACAGGTAGCTAGCAATGGTCTGTAATTACTTCCATACTGGCTGAGAGGAGGTGATTCTCTATAAGGACTCAGGACAGTCTTGAGGGAAAGTTTAGGCACCTATCAGTCCGTGCTAATCTGGGAAAACCTGCTTGTCAAACAACTCTAAAATTGAAAAGATAAACGACCGAACGTTTACGGTGATCACTAGGGTTGCGTTGGTAAACTCAAGGTTTGCTTTGCGTTTGTTTTCGTTGTGAGTCCAATCTTTTGAGATCTTGATCAACTAAATCTTCAAAGATGATAGGAAGGATATCTCTTCGGTAGACTCTGATCGATCCTCTCTCTCGTGAACCTGCCCATTCATCCAATTCTGTTCGGGATGTCTCTCATCCCAAACCGAAATCAAATCGAGTTGCTACTTCCAAGCGTGACTCTAACCCTGGAATCTCGTCGTCGATTTCTTCTCCTACTCATTCTCATTCATCATCACCTCCAATCCTAGATGAATATCAGCAGTTACATATTGATTTGTCCAAGCCTGACCTATATTCTTTCTCCTTTCCAGATGACATGGCTAGCAAAGGAATGCAGACCACCTCCGTAGTTATTGATCAGGATGCGATCAACAATAGTCTACTTGCTTCCCTTGAGACAATGCAGAACCAGATTAGGGAGCAAGGTACACTCATGAATGATGTTAGAACCGAGCTGACGCAGCTACAAGCGCAACGAGATCATCCTGATGCTGATCATCCAGGACTTGAGGATCAGGAGCAACTAGATGGAGCAAAGAGACCGCTACTAGGTCTGAACAGCACGATGCAGCAGCTCTACAACCCTGGAGCAACTACGACTCATCGGTGGATTTGTCTTGATGTCATTCATGGGAACTTTAAGTTCCATCCTCAGACAATCCAACTATTGCCCAAGTTTCACGGGCTTTCTACGGAGGAGTCGCATCTGCACCATTAGGAGTTTGAGCTTATCTGCAGTACGGTGCACGTTGCGCAAGTTAACGAGGATACGATCAAGTTGATTGCTTTTCCTTTCTCCCTCATTGATCGAGCAGCCTACTGGTGTTAACCATGTGAGCTTGAGGCGAACAATTCCAATAATAAATGTTATTATAATGTTTGATTTATAAATAAAAGTTATTGATTCATTTGCACTCCCTTTCTGAGATTAAGTGAATGAATGCACTATAAGGTCCCTATGTATTAGGGTTATGTACCATGGCCATCTTAATAATCATACCGTTGTTGATTCAGTAATAGAATCATAGAGGCTAGTGTTTGGATGAATATCTAAGGAGTTAGATTGAGGACTCATAAAGCACCATCAAATGATTGTTAAGAGATGATCTCCAGCCTGAGTAGGAAATGGAAATCCTTTCTCATATGGGATGATATCTCTTAACGAGATCGAGATAACCAAAATCATATATCATATACTATCGTGATACATGCACACAACCTCTGACTGGAGACAGATGTGTTGCTATATGTCTGAGTATGTACATTTGGCGGACCAATAACTTGATGACCTAACGAAGGTCTATACTGGCGAGATGGTGTGTATATAAGGGCATATAAGTAATGCGATCTCTCAAAGGGATCATGCAGGTTCACTTCTGAACCGGAAGACATGAGCTCACTCATGAGGTATTTGGACCGATCAAATTCCATGCATTGTCGTCGTGCTTTAGAGGCATGACAAGAATCTAAAGGTATGATATATGCTTTAGGAAAGCATATGATCGATACTAAATCCCAATGACCAAGATTGAGAAACTTGATGATGAAACCCTGAAAATGACAGTGTAAAATTGATCTATATCTTCGGGTTCATCATAGGTCTTCCAGTATGCAGGATGTACAGATATTAGGAATACCTAAGGGTGATGTGATCATAAACGATTGTATAACCATGATGCTTCCATTTCGAGAGAGATGAAACAGGTCTGGATTTTAGTGACTCCTCTCAGTAGAGAAGTAATTTGTTCTTGATCCAAGTGTTGGACATTGATCTGAATGAGATTCAGATGCAATGAGAAGATTAGATTTGCGGTCTTGATTAAATCAAGCATCTATGAGAGGTCCGCTAGATCTAGATTTGAGATGTGATCTCAATATCCAAGTCATTATACGTGGAACATTACAATCGTTTTGTCCTTATCTCCAAGTATCTGCAGAGAAAGCGCATTAATCTTGAAGGAGTTCAAGAATAATTCAAAAGTTGAATTATATCTAAGCATTGAGAAATGGAAAATTAAATGCGATTTAATTATTATGAATAATGTTAATTTGATTCACATTATCATAATGCATGAGAATGATTATCCAATGTAATTAAATGTGATTTAATAATTATGGATATGGATAATGTTGATAGCACTATCTAATTATCCATGTATATTATAAATATGATTTAAAAATATTTGAGAAAGAGACTTATGTAATTTATATTTGTTGATTAATTATTAATGTGAATTGGATTCACATTGAATGATTAGTTGAAAATATAATTACATTTAGTTTTGGGTTGTTAATGAGATTCACATAATGTCAATGGCTTGATTGAAATTTTTCACAAGATAATTGTGGATTATTTTTTGTGAAAAATATTTACAAGAAGAATTATTATAAATTGAGGAGATATCATGAGATAATGAGTTTTCATGAAAATTAGAGGAGATAGACTCATTCCACTCAAGAAGAGTGGACGGCTACAACTCTCCTTGTGGAGAAGAGTAGTCGTCCCCCTCTTTTAGGGAAAGATGTTAGTCTCCTAATTATCTCATCTCTAGTCAAAGGTGGTTTAATTTTGAATTAATTTTGTTGATTTATCAATAAAAATAAATTTAGATTAAATCATTTGATGTTGTGTTTTACAACAACATCCTAGCCATTGAAAGAAACACAAATCAATCCCATCCATTGAATGTGTATTGTCCATGGATTGGAATCCATGGACTCCCAAAACCCTATATAAGAAGAGGCACCCTTTGCTCTTTGAGTTACACAATCTCGACGACGTCTCTCTCTCTCTCTCTTCCTCTTATTCTCACGCATACTCCCTCTCTTCTCTCTTAGAGTGTACGTCCACTCTCATAAGGAGAAAATCACCTTCATCGTCGTGCCCGCTTCGACGACTCTTGGATCTCCGTCTTCTTTAGTGCGTGGTGCTCATGAAGAAGACGTTCGATCTCATGAGACGAGATCAGGAAATCCACTGCTTAGATCATCAACTTGGATTGCGAGAAGCATGTGACTCATCCTCGCGCTCGCAAGTGTCTCCTCCGACGGATCGGACCTGAGATAGGAGGTCTCTTCGCTTAGAGGCACAACCACGCTCCAAGAGGTATTCCTATATCTTCTATGTGGTTAGATGAAATGATCCAAGAAATGTTCTTGGATCATGTGGTTTCATCATTTAATTTTTTTAAAATTCTGCTGCACCGAGCAACTAGTGCAACTAGTCACTCTTGATCGTATACGATACGATCATCACGCTTCCGTGATGCACTTGAGGATCATCACATATCCTTCAAGTTGTATCAGAGCCAGGTTGGAGGTTTTGAATAGACCATAAAACTGAGGAATATTTAAGCTTGTGAGGGTTCGTGAACATTTTTATTGCATTTCATTTTTTGTAGCTCTGTTTTGTGATAAATTTCATCCCTGTTTAAAATGTTTAAACATGAATAAATCACATGGATAATGTTCCCCATTAAATAAGGAAATCGTGGAATTTGAGTTTACGTAATTTGGATTCTGTTTGCTCAAGTTATGATCCTTTTAATAGCAATATGTCCACTGCTTCGGGATGGCGAATAATGATTTAATTCAAGAGTTAATTACTGATTTAAAATGCCTGAAAATGCATGCTAATCAATTGATTTCTATTTTAAATCAAATTATCAAACTCTGGAAATTGATTTTGCTTAATTTGTATTTAAAATAAAAGAGATATGCCAATTTTAGTTAATGAGGGTCACTGTTAGAAATTGCATGTTTTATAAAAAAACCTTGTGATTGTTTTTTAAGAATCTTGTGAAATTAATGGTTAATTTATTGGAATAATTATGGATAATATTTGATGATAGTTGTTCCCTCTAATGACATTGCCTCAATTAATAAATGATTAGACTTAATCTAGATCACCAATTGGTTACTTGATACACTTTCAACAAACATGTTACTTGAATAGGTTTGGGAATTTGTTTAGCGAATTTCCTTATAATCAAAATGATTTTGATTATTACCATATGGTATAATTTTGGTTAAAAAACCGATGATCATCTCAAGTACACAATGATCAATTTGGCATTATCCTTTTCTGAGGTGGATAAGGTGTCTAGTCAGGGAGCGTTGGGGTAGCATGTTGCAACGTGTGCGGTCTGTCCCACTCCCGTCGGTAGTGGCCATGACAGTGGGTAGGGACTCGATAATGCTGGAGAAATCATGATGTTTTTTTCTAATTATTAAAATTTGAATTAATATGTACTTTGAGATAATACCATATTTTTCAAGTAACAATCAAGATTGTTGATTGAATTAGAATGATGATTGATTTAATATAATTAAATAAATTGTATCCAATTAAAAAAACTCTATTATGAATAGATGTGTACTTCCTTTGGAAGAATTAATTATATGAATATGATTCATGATAATTAATTGAAATTTGAATATGAGTTAGAGGATCACATAAGTGACATCCTGGTCTCCCGTCAAGGCGAAGAGTTCTGTCGCTAGGAATTGTATGTAGGAGGCACCTGTCTGAAGTGACAGCTCCTGCATACAAGAGCATCTGGATCGGGCTCTTTGCTTCTCGAAAGAGTAAGGCCGTATGCGTAATGACCTCAATAGTGGTTCCTCTCATTATTGGGGCAATATTTGATTGCATATAGTGAGTTCTAATCCTATTGACGGTTGGTTCAATTAACAACGGGTCAACATCACCTTAGGGGTGATGGGTGCGGGTGTTAAAGACCGAATAAGGAAATGCAAGTTGGACTTGCAAGGCGGAATGTGTTCCCACTTCTCTTTATTGGAGTTACAATTTCTCATATTGGGATGTGACAAAGGTAAAGAGGAGATCCCGGTTCTTGTTTGAGATATAGCGGTAAGTATATCTCTTGCTTTGAGAGTAATCAAGGGAATGAACTTTCAAAGTTGATAAAGCAAGACTAATTTGATTAAAAACACCTTAATCAAAGAGTTCTAATTGAATATATAATTATTTATATGTTCTAATATAGTGCATTCTTAATTTCAGAAAATGAAATCCACGAACCCACTTAACAGGCTCCTGGAGGTCAATTAGTTGACAGGACCAAATTATTCTTATTGGATCCGAAATTTGGATCTTGTCCTATCTGCTGAGCGCATCTCTTATATACTGTCAAAGGACAAGTACACAAACCAAAAGACTCCAAAAGAAATCTCTTTTAATGATAAATATTATGAAGATCATAATCTGGCAAGATGTTATATTCTGGGTTCATTGTCCAACATGTTTCAGAAGCAGCATGTGGAAATGAACATTTGCAAGGAGATTATGTTGAATTTGAAGGAAATGTTCGGTGATGTAAACCGCACACAATGTTACATTATAATGAAAGAACTTATTCGCTAGAAGATGCAGGGACCTCTATCAAAGAATGTGTACTCAAAATGTTTGGGTACCTCTCTGAGTTGGAAACCCTTGGAGCTGACATTGACGCAGACATGCAAACTAACTTCATTCTATTGTCACTCACTAAGTCTTTCGACAACTTTGTGGTTACATATCACATGAGAAAAGTTGATTTTAGTAATGTCGGGCTATTAGATGCATTAAAGTCCATTGAGGATGTAATGAAGAAGGATAGCCCCTCTGGCAGTGCAATGGTTGCACAGGTCAAAGGAAAGCGCAGTCGGAAGCATGGTTCTTGGAAGGGCCCGTCCTAGCAGAGAAAGAAGAAGAGTCAAGGAGATGGCTCATTGATGAATCTCAGATTCATCACTCTAAAAGTCATGAATTAAGCTCAAATCCCTAAAGATCATTGGCATTTCTTCATTTATTTTTCATAATTAGCATTCATGCATGTTTTTATAAGAATGACATTTTATCACTTATTATTGCACAAAATAAGAAGCCAAAAATCCCATCCAAAATGACATGTAAAATAGCCTAACTTCCCTTATTTTTAATTAATTCATGTTAACTCCAAATGACTTGAAACTACACCACTGTGTACATATCATTAACAAGAATAAAAAAAATACTAAAAATCACTAACCCAAATAAGTGGACAAAAAACCCAAACCCTAGTTCTGGGATTTCTGGACTAAAAGCTTGATATCTTCCTCATCTAGTATCTGATTTACTTACTTTTGAACTAATGTACGTTCAATTATCTTCAAAATAAGACAAAGTTCAAGTGAATCGGAGCTCATATGTGAAAGTTGGATTTTGGGCTCTTTTGTACATTTTGTACTTTTGCAGTTTTTGACCAATTATTTTATGTACATAATTAATTCAATTTACTTTATTTATTTTTCATTTATTTTCTTTGATAAAAGTTTTATTAAAATGCACAAAAATCCAAATCTAAAATGAGCTTGAAATTAAAGAAACTGAGTCTGAATCTTCACTAATTGTTTGTACAAAAATAGGCATTTTCGTATTTTATTTTATTCCATTTTTTCTAACTTAAGAAAATCCAAAAAATTTTGATTAATGTGTAAATATTTATTTCTGATTTTATCATATTTTTTCCGGATTTTTATCTGGTTTTCAAATGAAAAAAATAGAAAATCTAAAAATCAAGGTATTCAATGTACATGGGATACCCCAAAAATACCACTTTACACAACTGATCAATTTTGGTTTTATCTCTTCATAAAAGTTATAGATCTCATCGAGAGAAGCAACTTTTGTGAAGAAATTTTTTCAATCCGAGGTCATTAGCTATTTTTTACTTATTTATAAGTGTATTTATTTTACGAATTTTATGGGGCTGACACGTGCCAAATCCTGGACCTGCCACGTGTCACCCATTTTTGGATTTTATTTTCATTTATTTTTTATTTAAAAAAATTATTAATTATTAAATAAAAAAATAACAAATAAATAAATAAATAACATCAATGTGGCATCTTTGGGACCATCCGATCTCGGTCGATCGAACGACCCAGAGATCGCTCCTTCCTGTTCTCTCCTTCCCATAAGCTGCCACGTGGCCGCACTAGGGTCGTCCGATCTTGTCTGATCAGATAACACCTGTGCTTCCCCTGCCTCCATCTTCTCTCCCACCTTTCCCTTTCAAGTCGCACCGCCGCCTCCAAAATCGTCGCCGTTCGCGGATCCCGCACGCAACCGCCATCTTCCATCTACGATTGTGCATCCCTGATATTTCGTGATCCTCGCAATCTCAAGATCCCCATCACGATTCCAATCGGCCAAATCTCTCAATCCTCGATCTCCTGCCATAACCATACCCTCACCCTCAGCTATAAAGATCCACCGTCGGCCATACTCGTCGCCCATCCGTCGTTCAACTTCAGAGTAATCCATCCCCGGTGGTGAGACCCTGATTGTGCCCTTCCTACGGCGAGATCCAAGGTGTTTCGCACCTCGTCGCAGCTCACCTCCGGCGAGACTACTCCTCTTCGGTCTTCACGGTGTCGAGCTCCACCTTCAGGTACTCCCTCTAATCATCTTCTCTGTTGGTTACTAAGCTCTAGCCACTACTCGATTCCACCACTGTCACCTCCGCACGATCTATCTTTGCAATCTTTTCATCCCAGATCATCGACCGCCTCGATGCCTCATCACCTCCATTCAACTCCCATCTCTGCCAGGGAGCCCCCTTTTCCCAGGAAGTCCAGCAAATTCGCAGGTGCCTTAAACTACATCCCGACCCCGTGCTTCCTCGACATGCTACCCTGACTATCATCCTCCCAGAAGCTTCGCCAATCCCGCTTCATCGACGCCACTCTCCACCAAGCACCATCATCGGGGACTCCTTCGCTCAAGCATACTCTGCCTTCGACCGCACCTCCGTCTCCAGTAGCTACTCCACTGCCCTCGCTTCCCGACGACCGCCGACCGTTTGCTGGCTACAGGAGCTAAGCATCTCCCCTTCCAGGAGCTTCACCACCATGCCAACATCAACCAAAGGAGGCAGTGAGCCACCGTGCTCCGTCGCACCTTCGACTACACTGCTGCGCCATCAACCGTCAGGCTCGAGTCCCGAGGTCCAACCACGTGCGTGGCACGTGAGGAGGAAATGTCCTCCAACTAACCCAGTGTCACGTGCTTCGCACGTGCCCATTTGGACTCCCGCTTATTCACAGAACCATACCGCCAACCAGAGGTCACGTGCCTTGCACGTGACCCTCTAGGAATTTTGCAGAGAACCCCTCCCGGGTTTAGGTGATTGCGTATTAGTCCCTTCACCGCTATTTTATTTAATTCCTATTGTGTAATATTGTAGACAGATCCATGTGGTTCCCACTTATTTTGAACCTACATCGCATTATTTTTATTATTCAAAAATATCATTGTGTTTCTCAATTAATTCTCTACATTATGATATGCTTTCTACATTTTTAGGGTCTATGGTTAATTAATAATTAATATTCCGGTGACAAATTGCATATTTTACCCATTCTGTGCTCTGAAATTCATAGTTAATTAACCACTACTTGAAACATTGTCGAAAATCACTAATTTGATGATTAATTGTGTTTAACATCGTACCCAAAAAGAATTGTATTTGCATGCATATTTTGAGCTATAAAAAATTATTTTGCACATTTCAATCTTTAATTTGTAATAGATATTAAATCTAGTATTTTTTAAGATTAGGATTTTTCTGAGCTTCATCATCTAGTGATAGATCTTAGGTAATTTTATCTCTTGGGAATAATTCAGTTTAATATTTATTATAATTAATTATTGAACTTCATTATTTCCACCTTCATATATTCATAAAATATTTATCTTGCGTCTAAAAATTCCAAAACAATTGTAGTGCATTCATTCCATCATAATTCATATCTCGGCCAGTTCATATTTTTTTGACATCATTTGATTGATCTTTACATTTTAGTCCCTAAAATTGGCCACATCTGCATCCCTAAATTGCATTAAAAATACCAAAAAGAAGACGGTGTAGAAAACCATGCACGAACTTTGATAGATAATTTTCTAGGTTGTTCCTATGCCTTAGAGTTCAACATTTGGACTTGCCCAAGTAAAATAAACATAAAACCGCGTTGATTAAAATTGACTAAATTTCTTGTGGTTATTTCTTGATCGATTTCGATTGTCCGACAACGACAAATTCAACATTAATTTAAACATTCGATAATTCACGACAATTAACTAGGCAAAATACGGACTCGTCAGATGGCACCGTTGCTGGGAAGGCAAATAGCTTAGTTTTTTTTGTCTAAAATTTTCTCGATTTTCACATTCGGGTAGTCTGACCCTCGAATATTCACTGTATATTTCCATTTTTTTCTTTTTTGCATTTATTTTTGCATTTATTTTCTTATTTTTTTTTATTTTTTAAGTCACTCTATTACATTCTCTCTCTTATTTTTCTTATGAGGTACCCGACGTACATGGAGCGGTTTCTCATAAAATTGACGTATCTTCATCGATGCCCAAAAACTACAAATAAATTTAAGATCGAGTCGAGTCATGAGAGAGTGTAGAGTCTAGGATTTATTTTTCTGTAATTTCAATTTTTGTAATTATTTGTTCATTTATAGCAGTTTCTGTTTGGACTCTCACGTGTGTAACAAGAGCTTGAACTTTTTTGTGGTGTGTCGTGGCTTGTTTCACTCTCCGATGAGGGTGGGTCCGACTTGAGTGGTGCTTAGGATAGACCTGCACATACGGTTATAGAGCTTCTAGAATTTTTTGATTCTACTCGTAGAACCTAGGACGTCACTTCACATTAATCGAGACGTACAATAGATCGTTCAACTTAGTCAAATCCAAATCAATTCTTTGCGGTTAATAGAACTTTCTGCTAGGTGTGGTTTTTTATCGGCTTGCATTCATATAGATTAAATTTTCAATTCTTGTATTGCATCACACATGGAGATTGTGAGGAATCACTATAAGTCTTCTATCTGAGCATACATCATTGTTTCACGTGCATCGGCTTTTCTTGAATTTCTCCCTCTTATTTTGTCACATAATTTTAAAAGGAAATTAGTACTGGACGGTAGATGTGTATTTGTGCTCACCTTAAATTCTCAATGATCACCTAATTAAAACTGGGACTGCTAAACAAAGCCAATTAAATTAACCCATAAAATCATGATTTTTTTCAGGAGAGCTACCCGGACCTTGTATTCATTTGTCTTGCAGAGAGGAGACAGACACACTAGGATAGAGTCAAGCCAGGATTTTCGTATTGACAACTGATTCTATAAAAACGATTAGCTACTTCTCAGTGAGGATATACGGGTAGTCGGTAAATGGTCCGGATTTCCTTAGCAGAGCGGGTGGTTTAAAGGATACTGTGTAAGGCCCCGTCCTTAAGTAACACGGGTAGCCGTTTTACGGTCCGTACATACACCCATACTTGCTTAAAGTAGGTACAACTAGTAGAAAGAATTCGGACCAGTCAGTAGGGAAATACAGGCACCTAATAGTTCTCTTAAACGTTTGCAAGATTGGAATTATCACCAACTAAAGTTGACAAGATAATTGGCCGAACTTTTGCGGCCTTCGTTATGTGATTTGGTGAAACAAGGATCTGTATACATTTGTTTTGTGCGTAGATTCAGTATAGTCATCGAATATCGCACACTTGTGCCTGAATCATGAATCGTAAAACTCTTTCAAATCATTTGAAATTGAGAATGGAAGATTGTGATGATTTTTGTTCAGACTCCGTGAACCCTCCACTGACCTCCACAAACTTACCAATCTCAAAAGTTTGGAGACACTCTTACTCCGGACCACCCCGGGTTCGGGGGAATTTTTCCCATGAACCCTCTTCCTACAATTCCTTCTTCTTTCTTGAAGGAGATCAAACCCACATTGTTTCTCTCTCTCTGAAACACATTGAGGAAAACTCTTACCTCGATGGTTCTTGTTTAAATTATTTCCACTCGATTAACTCAAATCCATTTTATTCTGAAGGTGAAGAAGAAAATGAGAACTTATAGAAAATGCCTCCCAAGAAAAGAGATCACGAAGATGAACCAAATAAAGACCTGATTCGGATGATTTTGGCAAGATTGGTTGCATTTGAGCAGCAACAACTTTTTCTAAGGGAACAAATACAACAATTAAATGTTGGGGGAGAACCGCCAATGAAAGCAGCATACAACCCTGGCCAGTACAGAGTGAGAAATTATATGCAACCAATCGAACCAGAAATAAACTACGAACTGAAACCACATGTCTTGAACCAACTGCCACAATTCCATGGTAATGTTGCTGAAGAACCATAAGAATTTTTATGGGACTTGAAACCGGCATGCTCTAATCTGAGGCATCCCCAGGTCAGCCAAGATTACATTTGCCTCACTACACTTCATTTCTCCTTGAAGGGGAAGGCAGATTACTGGGTGAAGAATTTAGGAGTTACGTTTATGAATATTGTAATCTTGCCATTGGAAAATTGTGAATCACATTCACATCCCAAAAAAACAAGTGAAATACATTTTCAATTAATTGTCTAATGTGAATCCAATTCACATTAACATTTAATTAATAAATGTAAATTACAAATTGCTCTCTCTTTTATATATTATAAATCACATTTATAATATATATGATTAATATGGATAGTGCTATCCACATTATTCATATCCATGATAATTAAATCACATTTAATCATCTTGGATCTCTATTCTCATGTGCCCAAATAATGAGAATCAAGTTCATATTATTTACATCTTTGATAATCAAATCACATTTAATTATCCAAGATAACTCTCTTTATAATATGAATTGAATTCATATTAAATCAAATTTAATAATCCATTTTCTCAATGCTCGGATACTTATATCAACAATGAAATTATCTTGAACTCTTTTAAGGATAATGCGCTTTCTCCGTGAATACTTGGAGATAAGGATAGGGCGATTGTATTGTTCTACGTATAGTGACTTGGATATTGAGATTAAATCTCAAATCTAGATCTCGGGCCTCCAATAGATGCTTGATTAAATCAAGACCATAAATCTAATCTTCTCATTGCATCTGAATCACATTCAGATCAATGTCCAACATTTGGACCAAGATCAGATCACTTCTCTACTAAGAGGAGTCACTAAAATCCACCCGTTTCATCACTCCCTAGGAATGGAAGCGTCATGGTTATACAATCGTTTATGATCACATCACCCTCAGGTATTCCCAATACATGTACATCCTGCATATTGGAGGACCTAGAATCAATACGAAGTATAAGATCAATTTTACACTGTCTACTTCATGCATTTATCATTAAATTTCTCATTTGACTATTGGGAGTTGGTATCGATCATATACTTTTCAAAAGAATATATAATACCCAGGTGTTGATCATATACTTTCCAAAAGTATATATGAAACCTACAAATTCAATCAAGGTTCCAAAGCGAGACGACCGTGCACGGAATTTGATTCTTCCCAATATCTTATGAGTGAGCTCATGTCTTCTAGTTCAGTAATGAACCTGTATGATCCCTTTGAGAGATCGTATTACTCATATGCCCTTATATGAACACCAGCGCGCCGATGTATAGATCTTGATTAGGTCATCAACCTATTGGTCTGCCAAATGTACATACTCAGATATATAGTAACACATCTGTCTACGGTCAGAGGATGTGTGCCTATATCGTGATAGAATACGACATATGACCTTGGTTATCTCGATCTCGTTAAGTCAACTCTTTGACCTAACTAATCTGACACCTCTGAATCTCTATTCCTATGCAGAGGACCTGCATCAAGAGGTCGGTCAGATACCAGCCTAAATGAGAAAGGATTGCCACCTCCTACTCAGGCTGGAGATCATCTCTCAACAATCATTTGTCGGTGCTTGATGAGTCCTCAATCTAACTCTTTAGATATTCATCCAAGCACCAGCCTCTATGATTCAATAATTGAATCAACAGTTGTATGATCATTAAGATGGCCATGGTACATAACCCTAATTGTACTAAGGGACCTATTATGCAAAATATTTATTCTTCATTTCAGATCAGGGAATGATATTTGCAATAACATTTATTGCATAATGGCCATCGTGGGCTCGTATGTCCAACAATGGGAAGGAGATGGTATGATGTCATCTCTAGAAGTACCATGTTGCCCGAAGTCGCTCATCCCAAATGAAGCGCCAACTCTTGTTGTCACCATAACTGCACATCATAATAATATTTACATTAATAAGCAGCTATGAAAGTAAACATTGACTTTTAGTAAATAAAAAAATCAATTATATTGTATTAGAACATAGCAAGTCTTAGCATTTCACACTAATCTCTCAAAAATATTAAAGCGTGTCGTGGATGTTCTTGTTTGGAAATTAATAAGCTCATCGAAACTTGTTCTTATTCTACATTGACGCTGATATCAAATACACACGAGTCATACTTCTTAATACTCTTAATATACCATCTCTCTTTCACTTTTCGTCCATGTTTTACACATAACATTCTCAATCTAATATGCAATTGCAAATAGTTCAAACCTTCTTATATATTTACTAGGAACCACCTCAACTATATTATAGATTGGGTCTATTTCAACTCATCAATGTGGATTAAACCGGTCATTGGAAAAGAAATAGATGTGATTCAGTGCATGCAAATTATATTCTAATTCAGTCACCTCTTGAAAATATCATAATAACTCAAGATATCTTTGTCATAACACGAACCTAATGCCATGACACATGAATTATATGTAGACAATTCTTTATTTTCCTATGATGAGTGGAATCTAGATACATCGACATGGGAACCATCATATACTTTAACTACATAATTTGTACCCAAGGCGAGGTGTTGCAAAAGCTTCAATTTCTTGTCGGTCGGATCCAATGATCTGTCTTCTGTACAAGTGACCAATCATCAAAAACTATCTATGGCATTCAAAGAAGAATGGATTTCTCCCATAATTGAGTTGAAACAACTTCTCTACATAATAAGGGTAACTCTTTAAAACGTGTATACTCCATCAAGATAACATACCATATGCTGGGAAATCATTGAAGGTCCAAAAGTTCTAACATCTATGGAATTTTCCTTACTAACCACATCATCAATATCCTTTTCATTTTTCCAGAGATCTTTTAACTCATTTGGTGGAGATGTCGCTGGAGAGAGTCCAAGGATATTCATATTATATCCTAGAGTGATACAATCAGAGTCCACGATTCTTTCAAATGTATTTAGGATATCCTTAATAAATCATGTAATCCAACTAAAAATCCTTTCCCTGGGAATGAACATGGCTGGCTGAATTGAAATTTTTAATATTTTTATGCTGAGTTTGAGTTTCCTCCTTCGTGAATGTTCTTGTAGTGTTCTGGTGGAGCGTAAAATATCCAAAATGCCTGAAAAAGTTGCGACCAAACTTAAATAATTGTATGTAGATGGACAAGCCATTATATTAGAGGAGTAACCTCGAAGAGTGGAGAAATCTGATCGACTTCGAGCAGATTACACTCAGGAAGGATTTAAGGTATGTATTTTTCTTGCTATTACCACATACGACGCTCATCGGCTTTCATATCTTCTAAATGACCTCTGCTGGTCGCAGCCTTATTGGAGAGATTTTTTGCAAAGGTCCTAATTAAGACCAAGTTATGTAAGATGCAGTGTGTTGGGCTGATAGAGAACAGCTCAGTTGACAACTATGAAGGTTGGGTAGTTCTCATTTCCCAAGAAGAAGAAAGGAAGAGAAAAAGGGCTTCTTCATGCCTCTCAAATGAATGCCTCAACGTTGTTAAAGATCTGCAAGAAGACATATAATGAGAGGAATAAATGATTCAAAAATTCCTTATCCAGACGTGATTTGAATAAACTGTGGTTTGATTCACCCAAATGACAGTTAAACTTACTGAAGGGTTCAAGTGATAATGGTGTAAGAAGGTATGGATGCATTTGATATTGAAAAAATGGGAGGACATGACTGATATTACAGAATCTAAGAGGGGTATAACTATTAAAAACTCATCTTTTTTTATTTTTTCATGTTGCCAATAGTAGACGATGAAAATAAATGACGAATTCATGATCGAATTGATCATGCCATGCAAGAACAAGATTCACGTCTCTTGGTAAGTTAAACTAGGAGAGCTTTCCTGCTGTGGCATATTCATGTTGGATAATAGCTCCTCTACTTATTAATTATTTATTAGTGGACTATAGGTAACTTTTTGTGCTAACAACGAAAGAACCCCTTGTTAACTAAAAAAACTAGAGAAATTCTAGATGCGTAAGAAAAAGTGGACATGATGACTAAGGGCTCATTCGGCATGCAGGTTACCTGCGGGTTAGGGGAGTTTACCCCCCTTAACCCACATCCACCTCTCTTCCCGTGGGCCTCACTTTATTCCTTTTTTAAAAAATTAAATAAATCAATTTTACATCATCAATCCTATCAAAAAATAATATATTATACCATCATATCATATAAAAATTATAAACTACTCCACTTCTACTCACTTTTCCAAACTTCAATACAATCGCATCACAATAACTACCCACTTTTTCAAACTTCAATACAATCATATCACCCCAAACCTACTTCTAACCCACCCCCCAGTTTAACTCTCTATCCAAACACCAAAACACAAAAACTGGTTACCCTCTACCAGTTTAACCCACCTTAACCCGCCAACCAAACGCACCCTAAGGCCCTGTTCGTTTGGGTCATAAGGAGGAATGGAATAAGGGGAATAAGCCCCCAACACGCTTCCCGGTGGTACGACTATTCCCCATTATTTCATCTTATTTTACTCTTATTCCTATCTTTATCCCACCTTACCTACCTTTATTTCACCTTATTCTCCTTATTCTTATCCTCCAGCCGAACGGAGAATAGACCCTTATTCCCCTTATTCCCCATCCTTATTCCTGCTTATTCTCCTACCGAACAGGCCCTAAAAGTCTCCGATACGGTGAAGGGAGCAAGATAGAACCATTCTAGGGTTCATAACAATGGAGAGAAAGGCCTTCTTTCTTTAATGATTCCCACAGCTTCTCTAAAAGAGAGTTCAGACCTAGCCTTTATAAAGGATATCCTACCTCTTCTTACGAAGAAAGATGTTGGGGTTATGGTTAGAGGAGATTCTAAATCAAAATAAGTACAAAGACATAAAGAATTGTCTGGAAATGCAGGAAGTAACTCCGAAACATATCCCAACAATTTGTTGCAAATAGATTAAAATCCAATGTTATATAATTGTTTACGTATGTACATGACGTATAGAGTGGGGAAGTGGATCTGCTGCTATACACGTCGTTGGTTGAAAATCCTTTTGGGTCACGAACCGGTATCAACTTCTTGCGGATATGAATTGGTGGGGATCGAGTACCGAATACATATGAGGATGTGCAATCCACCATCACAATAGAAGCACGTGGAGGAGAGATAGCAACAAAATATGATGAGGTCGGTCACTTCTTGCAACCACCAAAGAAGAACATCATTAAGATGTAAAACAAGTACAACTCAGCATTCCCTTGCTCTCTCTCTTCTCTTCTCTCCTGCTCTCTTGTTCTCTTGTGGTATTCCCTCTTGCTAAGGTGTGGAGGCAATTCCCTCCTTCCCTCCATATATAGTCCAATTAGAATGCTATAGTCATATTCTCATAAGGACTACACATAGAATACAACTCAATTATTATTAGGATTAGGAGTCCAATCCCATAAGGATTCATAATCCTAATATGACCCTAATCCTAACAATCACCCAATTGAGTTGAATTCTATAGTGATCGTGTCATCATCTTGAGTCTGCACTAGAGTGCCATCCTCGTTATATATAGGTCTCATTAGCAGGAACTCACCACCTCTAGGTGACGCACCTGTCATTGGGTGCCCTCGACATTGTTGGTAATAGATTCCCCGTATAAATTGAATTGCGGAAAAATAACCAAAGTTGATACGCAGATCATGCACGATATATCAACTACGAGAAAACATCTCAACCACACAAAAACTCAACCACAAATGCAAGGAGAATTTTTTAACGTGGAAAACTCTCAATGTGAGAGGAAAAACCATGGGGTTGACGCAACCCAAAACCAAGCACTATAATCGAAGTAATCTCCTGTGAGGGCCTTACAAAATGCTGGCCCACAATACGATGCTAGAAATCACCAAACAATGGAAAATAATAGAGAGGAGAAATATCACCCAATGATAAATCTGTCACCAAATTGTAGGAAAGAATGATGGAGAAGAACTGCTCCAAAGGTTACTCCCTCCAAACTCTATGGCAACCAAGTACCCTCTTTCTTCTTCCTCTCTCTCTCTTATTTTTTCTTGTGCTAGGAGAGCATGTGTTGGGATGATCCTGGTATGCATCCCACATCTCCTATTTATACTCAATATGATTAGGAAAAGATAATTTCTAATTCTAAAAGATAATTGATCTCCTTCTCCAATCAGTAATTTCTTTTCCAAATAGGATTACTAATGTCCTATAAATATGGAATAGTTTCCATAAGGAGGGGAACCCATCCAACAAATCTCCCCTTCACCGACAATGTGGGAACTACTGCAAACCTGCGAGGGAGAAGCATCTCTTAAACATTCCAAGCGGCAAAGTCTTTGTCATCATATCGGCACCATTGTCATCTTTGTGGATCTTATCAAGTACAAGCTGCTTCGAGTTTAACACATCACGTATCCAATGATATCTAACATCGATGTGCTTCGATCTTGCATGGAATGTAAAGTTCTTGCCAAGATGAATAGCAATCTGACTGTTACAGTAAAGCACATACTTGTCTCGATGAAAATCAAGTTCCTACATGAACTTCTTCATCCACAGATACTTCTTGCATGCCTATGTAGCTGCAATGAACTATGTCTCTATAGTAGATAAAGCAGCACACTTCTGGAGACGAGACTGCCAAGAAACCGTACCACCTGCAAAGGATAACATGTAGCCAGATATGGATCTTCTCCTATCAATATCATCCGCCATATCTGAATCTATTTATCCAAGAAGAATATGCTTCTCTGCTCCAAAACAAAGAGAGTAACTGCTAGTACCTCAAAGATATCTCAAGATCCATTTAACAGCTTCCCAATCTTATTTTCCGGGATTTGAGATGAACCCACTAATAACTCCAACTGCATGAGCAATATCTGGCCTCGTACAAACAATAGCATACATGAGACTATCTATGGATAATGAATCGGGAACTCTTTCCATATCTTTCTTCTATGCTTTGCTCTGTGGGCTATCTTTGGAGCTTAACTTGAAATGCGCTCCAAGAGGAGTGCTAGCTGGCTTTGTTTTCTCCTTATGAAATGCGCTCCAATGTACTTCTCTTGTGAAAGTTGAAGTTTCCTCTGTCCTCTGTCTCGAGTGATCTTCATGCCCAGTTTCTGACTTGCATGCCCCAAGTCCTTCATAGCAAAGGACTTTCTCAACTCTTTCTTCAAGCCAAAAATTCTCTCTCCATTGTTGCCTACAATCAGCATGTTGTCAACATAAAGCAACAATGTGATGAAATCATCACCTGAGAATTTCTTCACGAACACACAATGGTCTGAAGTGGTCTTGGAGTAACCATGCTCCCCCATGAACGAGTCGAACTTCTTGTGCCACTGAATGGGTACTCGCTTCAAGCCATATAGACGCTTATTCAGTCTGCAAACATAGTCTTCCTTGCCTTTGACCGTAAAGCTCTCAGTTTACAACATGTAAATTTCCTCCTCAAGGTCACCATGAAGAAACGTTGTCTTCACATCCATCTGTTGAACCTCCAAATCAAGACTAGGTACCAAGCTGAGAACCATCCTAATAGAAGACATCTTCATCACAGAAGAAAAGATCTCCTCAAAGTCAACTTCCTTCTTTTGATTAAAACCTTTCACAACCAACCTAGCTTTGTACCTTGGATTTGTAGAGTATTCATCATTTTTCACTTTATAAACCCACTTGTTTCTCAATGCCCACTTGCCTTTGGGCAACTTGACAAGCTCAAAGGTATGATTGTCATAGAGAGACTCTATTTTCTATTTCATAGCTTCTACCCATTTCTCCTTGTTTGCATCTTGCAAGGCTTCTTCATAGTGTTTAAGTTCGCCGATGTCTATCAACAAAATGTACTCATGTGCAGAATACCTGATGAAGGGTCTCCTCTCCCTCACAGGACTTTGTGGTGGGAGAGACTCGGAAGAAGAAGAGTTCTCATCATCCTGCCCACCATGATCACTACCGTCATCTGCATCATCATCATCATCATCAGGAGTGGTGAGCTGTGGTACATCCTCCTCATGTCCTGCATCCAGTACCCGCTCATATGCATCATCTGGCACCACATGTGGAGCCCTCTGCAAAGGGACTGGCTCCATATCATCTAGTTGATAGCTGCTCGAAGGATGGTCTTTAGCAGCCTTCTTGATGTCTTCAATGGTTTTATCTTCAGAGAAGTTCACATCCCTGCTCCTCAGCAGCTTCTTATCAACTGGATCATGCAAACTGTAGCCAAACTCATATTGTCCATATCCCAAGAAACTACAATGCTTTGTCTTTGCGTCCAACTTGGACCTTTCATCCTTGAAAACATGCACAAATACGTGGAATTAATAGACCCGCAAAATGGTTGTGTGGGACATTCTTTCCATGCCAAACCATATCAGGAACATCACCATCCAAGGGTACATGTCGAGATAGATTAATAACATGAACAACAGTATAAAGTGCTTCACACCAAAAAGAGTTAGGCAACTTAGCTTCTGAAAGGAGACATCTGACTCTCTCTGTCAGGGTCCTTTTCATTCTCTCTGCAACGCCATTCAACTATGGCATCTTGGATGGAGTCTTCTGGTGCCTGATACCAAGAGACCTTCAATACTCATCAAATGGCCCAATATACTCATGACCATTATCACTATGGATGCACTTCAGCTTCTTTCCAGATTGTCGCTCCACTAATGCATGGAAGTCTTTGAAAACACCAATGACTTGTTCATTCCTCTTTAAGGCTTAGACCCAAAATTTCCTGGAGAAATCATCAATGAGTGTAACAAAATAAAGTACACCACCAAGAGAATTTACGTTCAACGGATCACAAACATCTGTATGAACAAGCTCTAATGGTTGCATCTTCCCAGAAGGTGTATGAACAAGCTCTAATGGTTGCATCTTCCCATCCAAGCAGTGTATGCATCTCTCCAGCTTCTCTTTCTTGACATATATCAGCATATTCTTCCTCACCAAACACTACAGACCCTTCTCGCTCACGTGCCCCAATCGTTGATGCCACAACTCAATGGATTTTGCATCTCCAATCATATGTGCAACATCATGGGAGATGGATGCATTCATGATGTAAAGATTGTTGCTATACTTCTTGCCACGAGCAACAACCAAGGATCCTCGAGTAAGCTTCCATTAACCGCTATCAAAAGTGTTAAGGTATCCTTCATATCAAGCTTTCCTGCAGAGATGAGATTTAAGTGCATATCGGGTGCATGTCTCACATCTTTGAGTGTCAACACAATTCCATTAGCATTCTCCAATGTAATATTGCCAATGCCAACAACATGGGACAAAGAACCATTCCCCATCTTCAATGTACCAAAATCACCAGTTGTATATGAAGAGAAAAACTCTCTGAGATGTGACATGTAAAGCAGATCCGCTATCAACAATCCAAGAAGTACCATCATGTGCGACATTTACCATCTCCTCATCACAGATAATGAGGAGCTCATGCTGTGCATCTGCAGCAACTTGTTCATTCCTTTTCTCTTGCTTGTCGCCACCATTTTTGTTATCTCTCTTGAACTGGAAGCAATACTTCTTGATGTGCCCTTTCTTCTTACAATAGTGGCACTCCATATTATGATATATGGATCTGGACTTGCTTCAGGTATTATCTCTACCTTTATCAGTCTTGGTCAAGCTCCTCCCCCTATTCTCTATGATAAGAACCTCTGAATGTGAAGAGCTTCCTTGGGTTTTTCTTCACGTCTCCTCATTGAGAATGCCAGACTTGACTGTCTCCAAAGAAACGACCCCATTGACTGCAGAACTTGTAAGTGACACTCGAAAAGTCTCCAATGAATCTGGTAGAGTAGCATGCAGTAGTAGTCCCAACATCTCATCTTCAAATTTTATCCCTATGCTCATCAACTGGCTAGTAATTACTTGGAACTCATTCAGAAAATCTAGGACAGAGCTGCCTTCCTTGAACCTCAAGTTCACTAGTCTCTTGAGAAGAAACAATTTGTTACTTCCCGTCTTGGAGGCATAAAGATTTTCCAACTTCAACCACAAGCTTCTAGCATGACTTTCATCTTGGATATGGTTGTAGACATTTTCATCAACAAACTGTCTTATGAAGCTACAAACCTGCTTATGTTCAGACTCCCATTCCTCATATGTTTTGGCTTTGGGCTTCTGCGTCGACAACACTTGAAGGTGCATAGCCTTCATATATAAAAGATCCTTCATCTTGTTCTTCCACAAATTGTAATTAGTCCTAATTAAACTAATTATCCTACTCGAACCAAACTCCATCTTATAATCTGCCATTGAACCTTGCTCTGATACCACTTGTTGGGAATAGATTCCCCAAAGTTGATAGGCGGATCCTGCATGATATATCAACTATGAGAAAGTATCTCAACCACACAAAAAATCAATCACAAATGCAAGGAGAATTTTTTGACGTGGAAAATCCTCAATGTGAGGGGAAAAACTACAGGGTTGATCACAACCCAAAATCAAGCACTATAATCGAAGTAATCTCCCATGAGGGGCTTACAAAATGGCGGACCTCAATACGATGATAGAAATCACTAAACAATAGAGACAATAGAGAGGAGAAATATCACCCAATGGTAAATTTGTCGCCAAACTGTAGGTAAGAATGCTGGAGAAGAACTGCTCCAAAGGTTACTCCCTCCAGACTCCGCGACAACCACGGACCCTCTTTCTTCTTCCTCTCTCTCTCTCTCTCTTGTTTCATTCTTATGCTAGAAGAGCTTGTGTTGGGATGATCCTGGTATGCACCGCATACCCCCTATTTATACTACATGGAGATAAGCAAATAAGGAAACCTAGACTCCTACTTCCAATAGGATTAGGAAAAGATAACTCCTAATTCTAAAAGGTAATTGATCTCCTTCTCCAATAAATAATTGATTTTCCTTTTCCAAATAGAAATACCAATGTCCTATAAATATGGAATAGGTTCTCACAAGAAGGAGAACCCATCCAACAGACATGCCCCCTCTTGGGAATTCTCGGACAACTCAGCATTATACCTCCTGACGCGACCCCACAAATCACTTATGACAGCATATTGTGTCATGATCCTCTGTAAAGCAAACCGTGTTAGCAATGTGAGCCTGAGGCAAACCATTCCTGCAATAAATGTTATTATAATAAATGATTTATCAATAAAAGTTATTGATTATGTTTGTTTCACTCCCTTTCTGATAATGAATGAATGAATGCACTATAAGGTACCTCTGTACAATATGGGTTATGTACCATGGCCAACTTGATAATCATACAGTTGTTGATTCATTGAATGAATCATAGAGGCTGATGCTTGGATGAATATCTAAGGAGTTAGATAGAGGACTCATCAAGCATCATCAAATGATTGACAAGTGATGATCTCTAGCCTGAGAAGGAGATGGCAATCCTTTCTCATTAGGCTGATATCTGATCGACCTCTTGATGCAGGTCCTCTACATGGGAATAGTGATTCGGAGGTATCAGATTAGTTGAGTCAATGGGTTGACTTAACGAGATCGAGATAACCAAAGACCTATGATGAATACAGTCACATCACAAGCAAGCATCCTCTGACCAGAGACAGATGAATTGCTATATGTCTGAGTGTGTACATTTGGCAGACCAATAGGTTGATGACCTAATCAAGGTCTATACACCGGCGAGCTGGTGTGCATGTAAGGGCATATGAGTAATACGATCTCTCAAAGGGATCATACAGGCTCACTTGTGAACCGGGAGACATGAGCTCACTCATGAGATATTGGGACTGATCAAATTCCATGCATGGTCGTCATTCTTTAGAAGCATGACATGAATTTGAAGGTAAGATATATGCTTTGTGAAAGCATATAATCTATACCATATCCCAAGGACCAAGATTGAGAAACTTAGTGATCAAACCATGAAGATGACAGTGTAAAAGGGTCTATATCTTCAGGATGATCATGAGTCTTCCAGTATGCAGGATGTACAGGTATTAGGAATACCTGAAGGTGATTTGATCAAAAGCGATTGTATAACCATGACGCTTCCATTCCGAGGGAGTGATGACACAGGTTTGGATTTTAAGTGACTCCTCTAATTAGAGAAATGACCTAATCTTAATCCATGTATTGGACATTGATCTGAATGAGATTTAGATGTAATGAGAAGATTAGGTTTATGGTCTTGACTTAATCAAGCAACTATGAGAGGTCCATGGGATCTAGATTTGAGATGTGATCTCAATATCTAAGTCACTATACGTGGAACAATACAATCTCCCTGTCCTTATCTCCAAGTATCTGAGGAGAAATAGCATTGTTCTTGAATGGTTCAAGAATAATTCCATGAGATCTAAGCATTGAGAAATTGATAATTAAATGTGATTTAATTATCATGATGTATGAGGAATTATCCAATATAATAAATGTGATTTAATTATTATGGATAAGAATAATGTGGATAGTGATATTCAATTATTCATAATATATTATAAATGTGATTTATAATGTATTAGAGAGAGCTAATTATAATTTATATTTGTTGATTAATTATTAATGTGTATTGGATACACATTGTCTAATTAATTGAAAATGTAAATTACATTTTCTTTTGGGTTGTGAATGTGATTCATAATTTTCCAATGTCAAGGTTGCAATATTCCCAAAATTAATTATGAATTATTGGTAAATAAATCCCAACAAAAGTTGTTGGATAAATAATGGAGAAAATCAAGGAGATATGCAATCTCATGGAGATCCATGAGATTGCCCACCCCACTTGGAAGGTGGTGGGCGGCACCCAATTCCTATATGGAATTGATGGTCGTCCACCCTATTCCTTGAGGTGGATTGATCTCCCTTTGTAATCTTCTCATTATTCAATTGGTTTAATTTTAGGATTGATGTATATTTGATTTATCAAATATTTTTGATCTAAAATTAAATCACGAGTTGTTGGTTTTTTACAAACAACAATCTTGACCATTGGATTGACATAAATCAATCTCATCAATTGATTTTATATGTCCCATGGATTGAGATCCATGGATCCCAAAACCCTATAAATAGAGAGGCATACCTTGCTCTCTAGTACATGCTATTGGAAGCACATCTCTCTCTTTTCTCCTCACACGCCAACCCTCTCCCTCTCTCTCTTGGTGGCCTACCACCATAACCCTAGGAGAGGATCTCGTCGTCGCATATGCCACCGCCCGTCTTCTTGGAGTGCTACGCTCACGAAGGAGACGTTTGATCTCGTACGACGAGATCAGGAGCAACCATGCTTGGATCAACTTGTTGGATTGCGAGGACAACGCGACTCATCCCCGCGCTCGCAAGCCTTTTCTCCGACGATCGGACTTGAAACAAGAGGTCTCTTTTCTTAGAGACTCGATTAACCACGCTTTAAGAGGTATTGCATTATAATTTTTGTGGGTTATAGATGAAACGATCCGAGAATCGTTCTTGGATCATGTGGTTTCATTGCATGAAAAATTTTAAATCCCGCTGCATCGAATAACTAGTACGACTAGTCGTTCTCCGTCGTATCCGATACGACGATCACGCTTTTGTGATGCGCTTGAGGATTTTTTTCCATATCCTTCAAGTGGTATCAGAGCCTTAGGTCGAAGGTTTTGGATACGATCCGCAAACCTAGGATGACTTGGGTTCATGGAAGTCGCGAAAGTTTTTATCGTATTTGATTTTCGCACTTCTGTTTAGTAAATAAAGTCGGCAATGTTTAAATTGTTTAAATACGAATTAAACATTATGATTATGTTACCCATTAAATAAGGAAAGCATAGGATCTGAGTTTACGTAATTTGGATTTCGTTTGCTCGAGATATGGTTGTTTTAATGAACATGTATGCACTGTTGCGGGAACTGTAAATCTTAACATGATTAAAGAGTTACTTTATGTTTAGAATTGCCTCTAAATGCGTGAAACGTCACTTGGTTTCTGTCCTAAATCAAATTAGCAATCTATGAAAATTGATTTTGTCTAATTTGGATTTAATATGATTGAGATATGTTAATTTTAGTAAGTAGGGGACACTGCTGAAATTATAGTCCTAATCAAGAACCATGTGATTGTCAATTAATGAAATTAATTGTTAATTTTAAGAAATAATAATGGAAAATATTTGAGAAATATTGGAAAATGATTATTTCCTTAATTGACTTGGCCTCAACCAATTAATTGATTACATTTGATCTAGATCAAAATTGGAAACACAATCATCAAACACCTAGCTTGAATAGGATTGGGAATTTATCTAGCAAATTTCCTTATAATGAAAATTGTTTTGATTACTATATGGTATAATTTCAGTTGAAGAACCGATGATCATCTCAAGTACAAATTGATATATTTGGCATTATCCTTTCCCGAGGCGGATATGGTGTCTAGTCGGAGATCGCTGGGGTAGCGGGTTGCAACGTATGTGGTCTGTCTCACTCTCGCCGGTACTGGCCATGAGAGGATAGGGATTGGATAATGCCAAAGAAATCAAGATGTATTTTTTAATTATTAAAATACGAATTAATACGTACTTTAAGAATAATACCATATATATTCAAGTATAACAATCAAGTTTGATTGATTTTGATTGATAATTAATTTAATATGATTGAATTAATTATGTCCAAATTGAAATTACTCTATTATGAATAGAATTGATATTTCCCTTGGAAGAATTAATTATGTGAATGTGATTCATGATAATTAATTAAATTTGAATAAGAGGTGGAGGATCACATAAGTGACATCCATGGTCTCCCGTCAAGGCGAAGGGTTTCGTCGCCAGATATTATATGTAGGAGATGCCTGTCCGAAGTGACAGCTCCTGCATATGATCCATTTGGATCGGGCTCGTCGCTTCTCGAAAGAGTAAGGACGTATGCGTAGTGACCACAATATCGGGTCCTCATATTATTGGGGTGATATTGGATTGCGCATAGCGAGTTGTATTCCTGTTGACGGTTGATTCAATTAATGACGGGTCAACATCATCTTAGGGGTGGTGGGCCCGGGTATTAAAGACCGAATTGGGAATTGCAAGTTGGACTTGCAAGGCAGAATGTGTTCCCGCTTCTCTTTATTGAAGTCATAGGTTATCATATTATTGGGATATGACAAAGATAAAGAGGAGATCCCAGTTCTTACTTGAGATGTATCGGTAAGTATATCTCTTACTTTGAAAGTGATTAAGGGAATAAACTTTCATAGTTGACATAGCAAGACTAATTTGATTTAAAATGCCTTGATTTAATATAACTAAATTGAATATATGATTAATATGTTCTAATATAGTGTATTCTTAATTTCAGAAAATGAAGTTCGTGAACCCACTAAGCAGGCTTCTGGAGGTCAACCAGTTGACCGGACCGAATTACTCGGATTGGATCCGTAATTTGGAGCTCGTACTCTCGGCTGAGCACATCAGTTATGTGCTCTCAAAAGACAAGCATGAAAACCCTAAATCTAAGGAAGAAAAAGCATACAATGACAAGTATGATGAAGACCATGTCTTGGCTAGATGCTACTTCTTGGGTTCTCTCTCCAATGTTCTTCAGAAACAACATGTGGAGATGAGTACTTGCCAGGAGATTATGCAGAATCTAAAAGATATGTTTGGTGACATGAACTGCACCCAGCGGTACAATGTTATGAAAGAACTCGTTCGCTCTAAGATGCAGGAAGGGACTTCGGTCCATGAACATGTACTCAAAATGTTTGGGTACTTATCGGAGCTAGAGACTCTGGGGCAACCATGGATGCAGACATGCAATCTGATTTCATTATGTTGTCGTTGCCCAAATCTTTCAATAACTTTGTGGTGTCATTCCACATGAACAAGCTGGAATTAACAAATGTTGGGCTTCTTGCTGCATTAAAGTCTGCAGAAGACGTAGTGAAGAAAGATGGTCCCGCTGGCAGTGCAATGGTTGCACAGGTCAGAGGGAAGCGCGGTCAGAAGCATGGATCTCGGAAGGGTCCGACCCAGAAGAGAAAGAAGAAGGGACAAAGTGTTGGCTCGTCTTCCAATGCATCCACTCTAATGGCGTCGAAGAAAACCGACGTCTGTCACCACTACAAAAAGCCGGGGCACTTGAGGCGTAATTTCCCAGATTACCTGAAGTCGGTCGACAAAGGTAAACCCCAGTAGGTATGAAATCTGCATTTATCATTGAAACCAGATTTCGCGTTGGACGAGAAGGAAGTTGGGTTGTTGATTCTGGTGGTTATGTTCATGTATGCAATTTGTTGCATTTGTTTCAGGAAACTAGAAAACTTGAAGAAGGGGAGATAGTCATTGATGAATCCACATTTCATCATCTTTATTCTATCATTTTGGCCTCAAAAACACTGGCAAATGCCTGTAAATAGCCTTAATTCCTGCATTTTAGCATTCATGCACATAGGTGTAAATAGTGTATAAATGTGGTTTTTAAAAGCCAAAATTATAGAATAAATAAAAGAAAAGAAAAAGAATAAAATATTGTAAATGTTTTATGACCTGAAACCCCGAGACCTAGGCATCTTGATGAATAGGTCGACAAGGAATAAAGTAGGGGGAGATAAGGGCTGAATACCTATATTTATTAATTCATTCTTTATTCATTTTGGGACCTATTTTTGGTTCCACTTTTTGTGCATCAAATAAAGAAACTTTGTACATGAAAGTTGTAGATAATTAAATAAAGAAAAATACAAAATTAATTTCACAGAAAAAGAATGTACAGATAAAAAGTTATGGTCTGAATAAAATTCCAGAATGCCAAGTTCCCAGACCCGTATCTCACAACTGACAACTCCAAATCAGCAAACTTACCTTTAATTGTATATAGAATAAAATAATCCTTTTAATGGCGGTGGTTTCGCATTTGGCGGAGCTACGGTTTGAAAGTTAAGTTTTGGACCCACCTTGTATAGTTGTACTGATTAAAATATTCAATTTATTATTTATTCATTATTTTTATATTTTTTATATTTTTTAATCTTTTAAATATTACTTATAATAATGTGCATTAAAATTAGAATAAAAATGCAAAGCAAATACAAAATAAAACTACTTGTATATAGAATACATAGGTATACTACCTGTATCCATATCTATACAATATATTCCTTTATTTTATATACAAAACATCTCAGAAAAATAAAATAAAAATATTATTATGTGCATAAAAGTATGTTATAATTATATAAATTAATTAACATAATTAATAACATTAAAATACACAAAATAAAAATAAAATAACAACATATGTAGATAGTATACCTATATAGGCCAAAATAAGTAACTTCTAAAATACATCTCATAAAATTAATTAAAATTCATAAGAAAATACTTCATAAATTAATAAACATTTTTTATTTTTTAACCAAAATGAAATTCGTCCATTTACTATTTTATTTCGATTTTTGAAATCAATTTTTGAGGATTTTTCCTGGTTGGTCCACGTGGACCAACCAGGTTGGTCTGACAGTTGACCTAGGTCAACTGTCTGACCTTCTCCTCCAGACTTGTCAGAGTCCATTTTTGTCTCTTCTTCTCACATTTCTCTAGGGCTGACCTTGCATCGATTCATGATGATGCCTTCTGCATTTTTGCTCCTCGATCAATGGTGATTCACGCCCTAGTGAAATCTGGGGCTGAGGACCACTGATCGCGGCGTTTCGAGCCTCGTCTTCCACGCCGCCCGTCAACCCTACAAAAGAGCACCCCCGACTTCAATTCAAATCTAATCCTTCTTCCGCCATTTCTACCCTCAAACCCCTAGCCCTTCGCGCTCCTGGTGACAGCAGGCGTCGAATCGAGCCTGGGTTTGCAGTGTTTGGCGTCGAATTGAAGCGATTCGACCCTCGCCGGAGCTCTGCCCGAAGCCCTCCACTTCCGTCCCGGTGAGCTTCTCCCTCTTCTTTTTCCTTTTTCTTGTAGCTGTAGCTTAGAGTAGGCTAGGTCCATAGCAGTTTTGCGTTTCATCTCATCGAACGCCGTGAATCTTTGATCAAAGACACGGCAGAGCTGAGCTCCGCCCATCATTTCCAATCACTCAACGCCTCGACCCGACCACAAACCACCTCCATTCTCTTCCCCTTCGCTCCGTCGCTCCGCTCCACCCCGTCATTTCACCTCGATCTCGCCCAGATCGAGTCCCCCGAGCTCCCTTCTCCGCCGCTCGCCGGAGCTACTCGCCCGAGCCATCCTTCGCCTCCATTGAACATCCCGAGACCACCTTTTTGTTCGCTTGGGTTTTGTGCATATAATCTTGTTGGTTCGAGTCCAAGAGAAGGCTCCATCGACCTTCATCGATTCCAGGAACAGTCGTCTAGGTCTCCTCTACCGTCCGAGCATCTCGCGCCGTCGCAGCCTCGCCTGAGACCACCAGCTGACGCGGAAGGGCCCCAGGATCGTTTTGCCCCTGATCCTAGGGCCGGAGCGACCGTGTGTCGGCCACAATCGCCGATCAAAGCTCGTCGGGGAGGTGTTCTTCGTGAACCTCCCCCTTGTCGTTGGATCAAGAGCCGCCTCTAGAAGCCACGTACGCCGTCCGATCGTCAAGCGCCCCCAGCCGTTCGATCGACCCTTGAAGATCTAATCTCTGCTGCCCAGGACGAAGGGGTACCAGCCGCTCGATGCTCGCCACGTGTCCAAGTGAATCTCCATCGGTCGCACGATCGGGAGCTTGGGTATTTTGCATCTTAAGCCCAAGCATTTTTGTATTTACTTTTTAGTCTAAAAACTTTCGTCTGAAGTTTAAAAATTTTTGTAATAATTGCACTTAGGCCCTCACACTTTCACTATTTGCACTGCAGTCCGCGCCACATCACCTCACGTGACTGGGGCACGTGCTTTTTGGACCTTTTGCACTTTTTAACCCGAACTTTTAGGTATTTGCATTTATACCCCTGTGCGTGGTTATTTAAATATGATTTTGGGTTAATTGCATGTATGCCCTGCAGACTTTGGATATTTACAAATATGCCCCTGTGAATGATATATCACGTGTTCTACACGTGTCTTTTTGGCGAAACTTGCACCTAAGCCCCTGGATGTTTATATAATTGCATTTATACCCCTGCCAGGCTTAGCAATTTTTGTATGTTTGAGCTATTTATTTCACGCCTCATTTAATTGCCAAAAATTATCAAAAAAATAGGTTTAAGCTCCTATTAGCTTCTACTTTCACGCCATATTTTTAGTTTTTAATTTTATTGTATTTTTATATTTATTAAAAATCACAAACATGTTGTTTCAGCACTGTCTAGCTTATAAAATACCAAAAAATATTAAAATACCCTTAAAAATGCCAAAAAAAATTCTCTGTTGTGTGTTTTGACCTACTTTATTTTTAATCCAAAAACCACTAAAAATTACAAAAGAAAAACCTTAACAATTCAAAAATACATAAAAACTTCAAAAAAATATATAAAATCAAAGAAAACTCAGAAAAATATAAACTCAATTCATGTTTGTTCCATATTTCGTTGACTTTACTTGAAAATTAGTTTGGAAAATTTTTGTGACTGTTTGTTATTTTTAATTTGAATTTTACTCCCAGCCAGTACCTATTTCACTGTTTTATTTCATTTCAGCAATTAAAAATACCAAAAACACTTTGAAAATTACCCAAAAATCACAAAAACAATAAAAAATTATAAAAATACCAAAAAGATTTTATTTTTGAATTTTTGGTTATTTTTGCATACTTTTCTTAATATTCAACCTTCCTTTTTATTACATTGTCTTGTTTTCCAATATTGAAAAAGAAAATCAGAAAATTAAAAATCAAAATACAAAATTATAAAATTAAAAATTAAATAAAAAAATAAAAATTAAAAAC
The DNA here is from genome assembly GCA_037367405.1 of Ottelia alismoides. Classification (NCBI taxonomy): domain Eukaryota; kingdom Viridiplantae; phylum Streptophyta; class Magnoliopsida; order Alismatales; family Hydrocharitaceae; genus Ottelia; species Ottelia alismoides. The sequence continues at coordinate 348,691 of JAZKJV010007583.1, read as the reverse complement.
CCACAAAAAATTTTAGTTTGGCTAAGTGGTTCATTAGACCTAGGTTTGGATTTTTGTCTCTACTCTACACCCTTGCTTCCTGTGTTCGACCCCTACTTTCTTGCCACTGTACTTTGTTAGTAGGGTATAATAAATTTTAATCCTTGCTGTTGATTGCTTTATTGATTGTGTGGGTTAATTGTTGATGAACGAAGAGGCTTGAGTAGTCGCATCAGCGACAGTGAGTCTGATTTGTCAGACCACTATTTAGCGGCTCTCGCTTTTTCGCTTTTCAAATGGCGCCGTTGCCGGGGAGCATCGGCTTGTAGAGTACCTTTGGGTCTTTTATTCACTTAGCCATTTTTGCTTATTTGTTTTTCTTGCATAATTTGTTTTGAACTGTCTGACACTTCTCTTGTTTTCTTGCGAGGGACCGCTGACCGAGGAGGATCGCCTAGGGGGATCCTGTGCATCCTTTAGAGGAGGAGCCGGCCTATTCTAACCCTAGCCGGCAGGAGAGAGCAGGAGAGCTAGAGAGAGAGAGACAGTTAGCTTTTCATTTTTTGTGAGAGAGAGATTTGTATAATTTGTAATAATACAGGACTTGGACACTAGACATCTTCGGGCCTAATTTCCAGGTGTTTTGTTCACCCGGGGGCTCATCGCGGTTTTCTCGTGTTTTCCCGACTATCATTTTTCCGATTTTGATTTCTTTTTCATTTCTTTTGTGGATTGAGCTCTTAGATTTAGGCATTGCTTGATCGATTAGCTTAGGTCCAAACACCTTAACATACAATTGCATGTACCTATAGATCATGCTTGGACTTAGTTTAATTAAACAGCAAAGTCACTCTTCTTTGATCCACGCACCGCGAGCTCTCCCTGTAAAGTGCTTTCTCCTAAACTCAAGTGTGTTGAGCAGAGGAGGGGTGAGCCTAGACTGTACCTTAGGATTGGAGTTGAGTGATTAGCTTGTGGTTCTTCACGCTAGCAGTTGCCTATCTTAGGACGATTTCGCATTGCATACGGCATATAGATTAGGTTTATAAATTTCTTCTTTGCATCCCGCATGGAGAGAGCTGGAATCTGTAAGTCTTCTTACTTTGCATCCATCATTTAGGCACAAAGGTGAGATTTCCATCTTGGTGCCGACTTGCATTGGCTTTTCCCGACTCTTTTCTCCCTCTGATTTTGGACAAAGTAGGATAAAGAAAACACAAAATCGTTAGGCGCTTGTTTGAATTCACTCAAAAGAAGCGATAACACCAAAAAAATTAAAAAAGGAACTGCTAAGAAAACTTTGACCTAAATAAAATTGGTAATTGGACTCATTGATTGGGGAGAGTAACACCCTCACTTGTTTTCAGGTTGCATGGGAAGGCTTCTTCCAAGTGAGGTGAGCGCTTCGTAAGGATTAGAGCCAAAAAACCCAACTTGTGGCTGCCTTGTGTATCGCCTGGATTTCCGAAGTATTGGCGCTACTATCGTACGTAGGCGAGTAGGGCTTGGTCATCATTGGTGGCTCACTCTATTGTGTGAGCATCGACCTTGTCTGAAGTACCGAGCATAGGCCATGCCTTCACGGGTGTGTCTGTCTCACCGTCTGCGTCCGAGTAGGATCTTGCATGCTCACGGGTGATTCCGTTGCGAGCGAGATCCAAAGTATCGGTTTCGCCTATCAGCTTCCTCCCTCTATTTCTTTGGCTGAGTAGGGATCCAGGAAGGGTTACAAGGACCTTAAAAAGCGCAAGTTACAGGTTACACAGGAGGAGGACAAGTACGGGAATACTTTTCTGGCAGTACTCTTGCTCCTATAGGCAGTAGCGCTCTAAGGACTCATTGAAAGATAAATTCCTGAATTCAAGATAAAAAGTACAAAGATAAAAGCCGAACCTTCACGGCTTCATCTTTTGAGTTGATGAACTCCCTTGTCTTGTGTTTGGTTTCTAGTTACATTTAAGTCAAAGATAAAAAATATCGCGCCTTTGCGCCAATTTTGTTCTCTTTTGCTCCATTTGACTTCTCTGCATTGTGATGCCTTCTACTGTTTTTTAATCCTTTGTATTATCTTATATCATCGTGCTCTTCATCCAACATCTTTCCTCTTAGCCTTCTCGAGATGTTGTCACACAGATGGTTTAGTCGGGACCTCGCCGACGCCCATATCGATTCCGTGCCGGCAACATCTTCAATAAAGAGGTGATCTCCGAGAAGTTAATTCGGATCTTGCGAATGTCTCCTTGGACTCCCCTATTCTTGCCTCTTTCAATACTTGCCTTTCTCTAATAAATCCGCTATTCGGGATGGACTCGCAACCCGAACTAGCTCTTCCCCTTCCAATCAACCGGGATTACTCTTATCCCCGAAATAACCCCTTGTGGATGGAGGTCGATTTCAGTCAATATCATATGCTCCATTCACAACATTCTGGGATTGACCTTAATCCCAGATTCATCTCAATAGCAGGTGCTGAGGAAGATACTGATCAGGGTTTACTCCGTCATGCAGATCCTCCACCCGATCACGAGTCAGAGATTCAAGAGCAGTCTGAGATGGCAGGTGGAAGAGGAAAAGGACCACAGCCCCAGCAGGAGCCTGAAGTCAATACAGGGGAAGGACAATACACCACGCAGGGCGAGGTTAACAGTCAACTGCTGGCTTCCATTCAAGCCATTCAGCAGCAGTTGACTAATCAGGCCCTGGCCCAGACAGCCTTCCAAGACATGCTGAACGATCTGAGGAGGAGGGCCGATGCGAGAGACGGCTGACGAGAGGATGATCCGAACTTCGATCCCAATTTCCATGAAGTCAGAGATGAGTTTTCAGTGGGACCCGAATATGAAGCAGCAGAAGAAGATCCACCGCAGCCCAAGCCCACACTCAAGGAGACATACAACCCAGGAGCAGGGCGCATCACTGAGTGGATTCAAGTTCCGCGTATGCATGCCCACTTCGAGCTGAAGCCGCAATTTCTGTCACTGCTTCCCACTTTTCATGGGAACACCACTGAAGAACCATACATTTTTCTCAAGAAGTTTGGTCGCATCTGTTCCACTGCTCACTACCCCGAAATCCCTCTGGATATAGTCAAGATGACCGTGTTTCCCTTCAGCCTTCAAGACAAGGCCCTTTATTGGGTTGACCATCTTGGGAAGGTCATCACCACCTGGGAGGAATTGAAATCTGCCTTTCTCCATAAATTCTATCCTCTCGGGAGATTAAATCAGATGCACGCCCGGATCTCCAGTTTCTTCCAGCAGCCCCACGAGACCATTCATGAAGCGTGGGAGAGATTTAAATATCTGCAGGAGAAGTGCCCCCACCATGATATTCCAAAGACCAGTCTCGTGCAACACTTCTTTGGGGGGCTATCATTTGAGAGCCAAAAGCTTGTAGATGCAGCCTGCGGCGGTTCACATTTCAACAAGGACGAGGACGTGGTATGGAACGTCTTCGAAGAAATGGTTGAAGGAGAAGCAGCCCAATCCTCATCCAGAATATACATGAAGCCACCAACCGCCATCAGCAAGCCAGTGAACATGGCTTCTCATACCGAAGACAAGAATGAGAGCTCCAACCTGAGCATCATTGGGAACCACTTGTCCAAGGTGGATATCATCGAGAAGAGGTCGCAGGACCTCGAAAAATTGGCAGTCATTGAGAAGAGGACCCAAGGTCTGGAAAAGCTCGACCAGATTTCCCAACAGCTGGAGCAACTCGTTCGAGCACTGAATGCAAACATGTGCAACGTTGTGTCTACCTCTGCAGAGCCGAATGCTGAGAAGAAGGATCCTGCAATGCAGCAACACCCTCAGCCGACTCCACAGCAGCCCCAACCTGTCCAGCACGTGTATTACGTGCAGGCCCCGGAGCAGCCCCCGCAGCCCCAGACACAGATGGTTGTGTATCAACCAGAGCCCCAGCCAGCATAATCTAAGCAGTTCTCTCCACCCCCGCCACTGATTCAGGAGATCAATGGCGTATGGAACAATGAAGCGCAGCTGACCCGTCCTCAGGGACAATCTCAGGGTTAGAACATGGGCAACAGGCCCTATCACCAGCAGCAGGGTGGGAGACCCTTCCAGCCTTCCTATCAGTATCAGCCTCCATCTCAGGGTAACACCTGGAGGCAGAATTACCAGCACGGTCCTCAGCAGACCGGATATCGCGGACAGGGATATCATCAGCAACCGGCTGCTCACTACAATCAGCAGAATGCACCATATTCCTCCAACCCTCCTCCTCATCAATTTTCACAAGGTTATCAGTCGCAATCTCAGCAGCCATATCAGCATTCTAGACCCCAACAGGGGACTCCTCTGAGATTGTGTCGATTAATCCGGCCCTGGCCTGTTTGGAGCAGTTAATGAAAAACATGGCTGAGATGAACCAGAAGATCGACGACCTGACGACAGCCAAGACCGCCATACCAGCCCAGGTCGAAGCCAACCCGAACAATTTCGACGCAAGGAGCAGGTAGCCGGCAGTGTCCAACCCGAATTAGGTGAATTAAATTATTTTTTATCTAATGCTGTTACTCTCAGGAGCGGTAGGACACTCCAGCCATCGGTGACGACGAAAGTAAAGCATCTTGCATCTGACGGGGAATCGTCAGCCCAGCCAACACCAGGGCCGAGCAGTATTTTGGGAGCAGCACCAGCATTGAAAAATTCACAAAAAAAATGAAGAAAATAGAAAAACACAAAAAAATAGCAGCAACCTCGGTGGAGAACAGCCAGCATTGGAGACGCCTGTACCCGCTTCACAGCCAGTTCCTGACAGGAGGAGCACTACACCTGCAGCGAGTCCAACGCCAGCACCAGAAGCCGAGCCTGCCATTTTTGGTCCACAAATTGTAGATGAATCCATTCCTTTTTGTCATCTACCTGTACACAACAATACAAACACTGTTTTGAATGAAATTGGTGAAGATTTTGTAAATATTCCTTTTCCTGAAGCAATGAAAAAACACAAAAAAATGAAAAATTTGAAAAATGCTTTGTCTGATCTTGCCATTATAGAAATCATTCAGAACTTGGTGTTGAATATGCCATTGATGAAAGCTCTTGAGTACATGCCAGCCGTAAAGAAAGGATTAAAAGAGGCATGCACGACCAAGCGCAGGCCGAACCCCCACAATTCCAGAAGCAAAGGTGGCAAGTCCGAAAAGCACATTCTCACAATGGCCACAGTTAACGCCATCAGCAACCTCCCAGATAAAAAGCCAGATATGGGAGCACCTCTTGTACGTTGTCAGATGTTCAATCAAGAGTTTGAGCGAACACTTCTCGATAGTGGATCTTCTATCAACTTGATGCCAGCCTCTCTACTCACGGAGTTCAGGTTAGGACCGCTCAAGCCTACAAAGATGATTCTGCAGTTTGCAGACAAGTCAGTCAAGCGGCCTAGGGGCCTGTTGGAGGACGTGATCGTCACGGTGCAGGGAAAGTCATTCCCGGCCGATTTTGTGGTCTTAGATATGGATGTCCCCTCTCCATTGATCCTTACCCCGATCATACTCGGAATACCATTTCTGCGGACATCAAACGCAGTAGTGAACTATGGGACGGGAGAAATCACTTTTGGCGCTGGCAGTGCAATAATCAGAGTAGAGACCCTGTCTGAGGGAACACATGCCGAGCAGACATCTACATCATATGCAAGGGTGATTGAGTACGCTGACGACTGCGACTTTCTAGCTGAGATTCAAGACACCAACTTATTTATGGATGACAATGAGATCCATGAACTCCTTTGCCCTGAGGAGGAAGTGGAGACCGCTGTCGAATTTCCCCTTATCAATCAGGATGAGGAACTCGCTGATGTGCTGCAAGAGACCGTTGTGGGAGTGATGTGCCTTCAGAACCAAGAGCTGCAGTCTGAAGGATCCTTGAATGAAGACGAAATTATTAAGGAATTCTGTCAGGATTTGAGAGAAGAAACAGATCAGAATATGGTGGACACCGAACAGTTGAATGATCACCACCTGTACTGATAGCTGAAGTCACCACTGAAGCAGCTCAGACTCCGCCAGAGCTAAAACCTTTGCCCTCCAACATGAAGTATGCCTTCCTTGCGGGAGAACCTAATATGCACGCGGTCATTATCAATGCCCACCTGACCGAAGACCAAGAATCTCATCTGATGAAGGTTCTTGAACGCAACCGTAAGGCGATAGGCTGGCAAACTTCTGATCTCCATGGGATCAATCCGTCACTTTGCTCACACCGCAACTTTCTGGAAGAAGATTGCAGGCCCTCTCGAGAACTGCAGAGAAGATTAAATCCGAACATGTGGGAGGTTGTTATGAAAGAGATCCAAAAATGGTGCGATGCGGGATTTATCTATCCCATCTCCGACAGCAAATGGGTGAGCCCGCTGCATGTTGTGCCCAAGAAATCAGGGATCACCATTGTGAAGAATGACAAAGGAGAGGAGATTGCCACCAGAATACCCACTTCTTGGCGAGTGTGCGTGGACTACAGAAGACTTAACCTCGCTACCAAGAAGGACCACTTTCCTCTACCCTTCATCGACCAGATCTTGGAGAGATTGGCCGCGAAGGAATAATTCTGCTTCTTGGATGGATACTCTGGGTATAATCAAGTTGCTATTGCTCTTGAAGATCAAGAGAAGACCACGTTCACCTGTCCTTTTGGCACATATGCCTTCAGACGGATGTCATTCGGGCTATGCTACGCCCCAGCCACATTTCAGAGGTGTATGCTTGTAGTTTTTGCTGATATGGTGGGCAACTTTCTCGAGGTCTTTATGGATGATTTTTCGGTCTACGGAGATTCCTTTGATCAATACCTGGATTATTTAGACCGAGTCTTACGGAGGTGCTGCGAAGTCAATCTTGTGCTCTCATGGGAGAAGAGCAACTTCATGGTGACCGAAGGAATTGTGCTGGGTCACGTTGTTTCTAAACGTGGTATGGAGGTTGACCCAGCCAAGGTGGACGTGATTTCTAAACTTGAGCCACCTACAAACATCAAGCAAGTTCGGTCATTCTTGGGCCATGTCAGCTTTTACCGACGTTTCATCAAAGATTTCAGTAAACTGGCCAGACCGTTGACTGAGTTGCTCGGCAAGGACAATGAATTCATTGTAGATGACCATGTGCTCCTTGCCTTTAATCAGTTGAAAGAGCTCATCACGTAGGTGATAAATCTCGTATTCATCACTCTAAATCTCATTTATTAAGCTCAAATCCCCAAAAATCAACAGCATTCTGGCATCTATTTTGCATAATTAGCATTCATGCATGTTTTCATAAGAATGGCATTTTAACACAAAAATCTGCATAAAATAAGAAGCCAAAAATCCAAGCCAAAATGACCTGTAAATAAGCCTAACTTCCCGGATTTTTAACTCATTCATGCTAACTCTGAATAACTCAAAACCACTTCCACTGTGTACATATCACTAACAAAAATAAAGGAAAAATACAAAAAAATAACTAACCCAAATAAGTGGACCAAAAACCCAAACCCTAATTTCAGGATTTTCGGACTAAAAGCCACATATCTTCCCATCCAGTGTCCGATTTAATCCTACTCACTTTTGAACTAATGTGCATTCAATTACCTTCAAAACAAGACCAAGTTCAAGTGAATCGGAGCTCGTATGTGAAAGTTGGGTTTTGGGCCTCTTTTGTACATTGTATATTTTCGCGGTTTTTGACCCTGTATTTTATGTATATATTTTCTTAATCAATAAAAATCCAAAAAAATTAGATTAATGTGTCTTTATTTATCTTTGATTTTACCGTAATTTTTCCGGATTTTTATCTGTTTTAAAAATGAACAAAAAAATTATAAAACCCAAAAATCAAGGTATTCTATGTACATAGGATACCCCAAAAATTCACTTTTTACATTTGACCGATTTTGGTGTTGATGTCCTCATGAAAGTTGTAGATCTCATCGAGACGAGCAATTTTCGTGAACAAAGTTTTTCGATCCGAGGTCATCTACTATTTTTTATTGATTTTACAAGATATTTTAATTTCGAATTTTGTGGGGCTGACACGTGGCAGCACCTGGTGCCACGTGTCAGTCATTTTTGGGCTTTATATATATCGGTTTTTAATTATTTAAAAAAAATAAATAAAAATAAAAAAATAAAAAAATAAAAAAAATAGAAAAAAGGGACGCACGTGCGTCGCACGTGCCTCCCCAGGCACGTGCTCCGCACGTGCCTCCACCGGCTCCCCATCTCGCCGCCACGTGGCATGAGCAGGACCGCCCGATCTCGGCCGATCGGACGGTGCCTGCTCATCGTCCTCCTCAGCCTCCTTTGGAAAGCCACCGCCGCCTCCTTCGTGATCTCCGCCGCCCGCGAATCTCGGTCGCCGCCCCCCCCCCCCAAATCTCGCGCCGATTCCCTATCGCCCCGATCGCCCTCGAATCTCGCCGCCGCCCTCTTCAAATCAAAACCCCCAAATCGAATCCCCCTCCCGATTTGCTTCCTTCGCCGGCCAAACCCCCTTACTATTTAAACCTCCGTCGACCTCAAAGCAAATCATCCGCCGATCAAGCAGAGCTTCAAGCTCACGCCGGTGGTGACAGCCCGGCGAGATTGGCGAGATCCGAAGCTTTCACGAGCTTCGTTGCAGACGAGTCTTCCCCGACGACCTGCCTCAGCTCCGACCCCGTTCGTCGAGCCACCGACCAACGCTACGCCATCAACGCCTTCGTCTCCAATGCCCTTCTTCTCCGACAACCGCTCGCTTCACCTTCGCCGATCCACGCCAACCGCCTGACTTCACCGACGCCCCACGGCCGTGTGTCGGCCACGACCATCTTCGACGACCACCGAGCCCCTCCGCCTTCACTGCCTTCGTCAGCCCGAGGTTCCCCCGCTCCGCCTCGACGACTCCACCGCAGCACCAAGGCCGACGTCGATCCCTCGCCGCACCACCACACTCGCCACCGGCCCCAACGCCACGCCGCACCGCCGAGGCTGGACCGCTCCTCCTCTGCCTGGAGCGGCCCTCCGCCGCTACCGCCCCAGGCCGACTGTGACCCTCCGCCGCTGAAGCCACCAGGCGGTGGTCCCGAGACCCTCCTCACGCGCGTGGCGCGTGAGAGGAGGGAACGTCCCCAGTAAACAACGCCCCAGGGGTCACGTGCTGCGCACGTGCCCCTTGGGCAATTTACAAAGTTTCCCCCCGAAGGACTCCCATTTTGCAGATTAGGCCCACCGACCCAGGGTCACGTGCAGGGCACGTGACCTGCTGGGAATTTTGCACGTATACCCCCACGGGTATAGGTATTTACATTTCAACCATTTGCATCTTTATTTATGTATTTATATTGCATCTGTACCCCTGTGTTCCCCCTCAGTTTTGAACACTTCCTCTACATTATTTTATCAATCTAAAAATAGCATGATGTTTGTTAATTGACTCTCTACACTTTGACATGTTGTGGGTATTTTTGTGACGGACGGTTAATTATTAAATAATTGTTTTGTGAAAATTGGTGTATTTTACCCATTTTCTGATCTGAAATTCATAATTGGTTAACCGTTGCTCTAAAAATCCCCGAAAAATCACATCTTGTAGAGTTAATTATTCTTAACATTGTGCCCAAAAAGATTTGCATTTGCATGCATATTTTGTCCTGTAAAAATCATTTTACATCTTTTAGTATTTAATTTTTAGTGGGTATTAAACCCCACATTTTCGAGGTTTAGGATTTTTCTGAGATCCGTCACCTAGTGATAGATCTCAGATAATTTTGATTCTCGAAAATAAGTAGGTTTGATATTTATTAAAATTAAATATTAAAAATCATTTTGTTTGCATTTCAAAATCCATAAAAAAATTCATATTGCATCAAAAAATTCCAAAAAAATTACAGTACATCCATTTCATTATAATTTACATTGTGGCCAAGTTTCGTATTTTTCGGACATTGTTTCATTGACATTTACATTTTAGTCCCTAAAATAAGGCCAAATTTGCATTTTGCATCTTTTATTGCATTGAAAATTCCAAAAAAAAAGACCGCCTCGAAAACCGAACACGAACTTTGATAGACTTAAGTCTAGGTTGTTCCTTCGCCTCCTTGTGATCGACCTTGGGACTTGCCCAAGTAAAATAAACATAAAACCACGATATTAAAAATTGAATAACTTATTTGTGGTATTTTCTTGATCGTTTCCGATTGCCGCCTACAACGCACAACACGATAAAAACAACTTTTTAAAAGCCGCATTTCCGGATACGTCAATAGGCCCTCGTTTTACAGCCACCGATTTGGACTCAGCCTTTTGAGATCATGACCGACGCGTCAGATTATGCCATTGGAGCTGTATTGGGACAGAGGAAAGATAATGTACCATTTGCGATTCACTACGCTAGCCGAACGCTCGATGAAGCCCAGAGAAACTACACTGTCACTGAAAAGGAGCTGCTAGCGGTAGTTTTTGCCTTGGTAAAGTTCAGATCATACCTCCTTGGGTCCAAAGTAATCATCTACACTGATCATTCGGCCATTCGATACTTACAGCAGAAGAAGGACGCCAAACCACGTCTCATTCGGTGGATCCTTCTCCTCCAGGAATTTGACTTGGAAATCAAAGATAAACCTGGGGTAAAGAATGTGGTGGCCGATCATCTGTCAAGGCTTCCTGAACCAGAGTCTCCTGAACTGAACCTGCAGTCGATCACAGAGACCTTTCCAGATGGGTCAATTCTGTCTATCGCCTCACTTCCTTGGTATGCGGACATCGTGAACTATCTAGTTGCCAAGAAAATCCCGCAGGACTGGCCTAAATTGAAAATAGACAGGTTCTTGTCTAAAATCCATTTCTACCAGTGGGAAGACCTATATCTGTTTCGTGAGGGAGAAGATTGTATCTGGAGAAGGTGCATTCCGCAGGAGGAAGTTCCAAGTGTCCTCGCTTTATGTCATGATCAAGACTCTCGAGGGCACCATTCAGGCAAACGGACGGCAGCAAAAGTTCTTCAAAGTGGCCTCTGGTGGCCATCATTGTTCAAAGATGCAGATGAGTATGTCAAATGTTGCACTGACTGCCAGAAGATGGGTGGAACCATAGGAATGAGAGATACGATGCCTCTGAAATACATTCAGATCTCAGATGTCTTTGACGCATGGGGCATCGACTTTATGGGCCCGTTTCCTAACAGTCATGGTTATGGGTATATTCTGCTTGTTGTCGATTATGTCAGTCGATGGGTGGAGGCTATTCCCGCCCGAGCCGCTGACAGTAGGACTGTCTGTCGATTCTTGAGAGATCACATCATAGCACGGTTCGGGATTCCCAAGATTCTCATATCTGACGGGGGTAGCCATTTCATAAATAGAGAGGTGAAGAAGCTGACCCAAGAATTCTGCATTGAGCATCGTGTTGCTTCACCCTACCACCCACAGTCCAATGGCTTAGCTGAATGTTCAAACAGGGAGATCAAGACAATTTTACAGAAGCTTGTGCATTCGGATCGCAAGAACTGGTCTCAGCTACTGGATTCCGTTCTTTGGGCTTACAGAACAGCGTACAAGTCACCCTTGGGAATGTCTCCCTACCGCCTTGTGTATGGCAAGCCATGTCATTTGCCCGTGGAACTTATTCACAAATCTTTATGGGCTATTAACATCTGTAATTTGGACTCCAAGCAAGCAGGAAAGAACAGAAAACTGGATCTGAACAGATTACTGGATTTCAGAGATTACGCATATGACAACAGCCTGATGTACAAGGAGAAGGTCAAAACATGGCATGACAAGAATATCCGTCGCAAGTCCTTTGATCCAGGTCAGAAGATGTGGTTGTTCGATGCGAAATTAAAGATCTTTCCAGGAAAATTGAAGAGCAAATGGACTGGGCCGTTTTTGGTTAGGCAGGTGTGTGACAACGGAAGTGTACTGATATCTAATCTGTCAGCTGACGCACAGCCATTTGTAGTCAATGGACAGCTTCTAAAGCCATACCTTGAACATGATACATTCATGGCTGTCGTTGACTCAGTTCAAGTAATCTATGAGGATGAGCTGAATATTTCCAAAGAAGCAGAGAGAAGCGAAGCACAACAAAACATTATTGAATGATTTTTTGTCTTTTTCTTTTTCTTCTTTTCTTCTTTTCAATGTCTTTTATCCTCTTCTACCAAATTGATGCCATCCCTTTCATCATTGCTACACTTAGGATGTACTCTATCCTAAGTATAGGGGGGATGTGCATCCCGAGTTGCTCATATCCACTTTCATCCCTTTTTCTCCTTTTCTTCTTTTCTTCTTTTCCTCTTCTATTTTCTTTATCTATCAAAAAGGTGTCGCCCCTTGTAGACAGTTTTCTATACTTAGGGCGTACTTTGTCCTAAGTATAGGGGGGTGTGCACCCCGAGTTAATTCTATTCTTTTCGTTCCTCTCCCTTGTCTCCTCTTCTTGTCTATACTTAGGGATACCTTACCCTAAGTATAGGGGGAGACAATCTGAGTACGATCTGTTCATTCCCACCCTTGACCCTCCCTGCTTTGTGTACAGTCTGCTATACTTAGGATTATTTGATCCTAAGTATAGGGGGGACGGTCAACTTCTCATTCATTCATTAGTTCTTTATTCTTTAGACGTGCCTATACGTAGTACGAGTTATGTCTTCTCTTTTCTCTCCGATCTATGAGGACATAGCTCAAGCTAAGTATAGGGGGGTCGTATATACTATGTATATACTTTAGCCATAACTCGTACTTTCGTTCTTTAAAATTCATTAAAAAACCTTAATAGAAAGGTGTTATGTTCCTAAAAATTCTTTTTGTATTTATTGATTAATAAATCAGGTGAAAATATTTTTTGCAAAATGTTTGAAAAATAGCTTGAAAAACTTTGTGAACATCTATTGAAAACTATTTTGAAAATATTTTGTTACATGTTTTCAACCTGTGTAAAAATGTGTGGTTTGAAAATTATCTTTTCTTCGTGTGAAATAAAATGTTTGAAAAATGATTTGCAAATGGTTTGAAAAATGGTTGCAAAAATACTTTGGAAAATCTATTTATACTGTTTTGAAAGCCTTTGCAAAATGATTTTCAAATGTGTGTACATGTTTGTAAAATATTTGTAAAAACTATTTTGGACTATAGTTTTAAAAATTTGTTTGAAAAGCTTGTGTCAAATAAGTTTGAGGAATACTTACATCACACCAAAAATCTACTATTTATATATACGTATAAAATCGATCACTTACCCTTGTAAATTCTTAAAATCCACTTCTTGTAGATATAAGAAGCACTCCCGTGTACATACTTTTCAACCTAGTTTTCAGCCAAAACTTTTTCTTTTCAAAAATCCCAAAAACATTTGCAAAATTAAAATCCAAAAACATCTGAAAAATCTTTTTGAAAAATACAAAAAATGCATATGCATCATCATCATCTTTTCAAAAATCCATAAAAAATTTAAAATCCTTGAAAATTGCATCACAAAAATATTTTCTGCATTTTGCATTACATAGCATTCGCATTTTTCGGATTGAGTTTGATAGTTGAACGAGTCTAAGTAAAATCCGGAGATTTATAGGAAGACAATCGGAGCTTGATTGGACCTTAAAATCTACCTAATACAGGAGCTTTATAGGAACTGGGTTTGAGGTACTTCAGGTCTAGTTGACTTAATTCTTTGAGGATCACGGGACTTGGTTCAATGGATTCTTGACTGCCTAAGTAGAGTATTTCGGAGCACACGCACGACCCTTGTTGATAATGACCTAACTTGGACACCTGCACCTTTCACATGGCTCAACTCAGTTGGAGTGGTGAGGGGATTGGATTTGCCGGTATGAGACGCACACAAGTGGAAACATTTGTCCTCCTCTAGGGAGGGAAGTGCACCCCAACCCGTCCAGTAATTAGGAAGTCTAAAGACAGGAGGCTGTGGGTTGCGATAAAGCTTCAAAAGAGGGATAGTCTACTGGCTCAAGAGGAAAAACTCCTTATGTAAATGCTGCTGTATATAGTATTCAAAAAAAATTGTGTTCATGCATGTACAAAAATAAAAAGCCTGCAAGTATGTACTGATGAATCTCCATTTCATCACCTTTATTCTATCATTTTGGCCTTAAAAACCCCAGCAAATGCATGTAAATAACATTAATTTGTACATATTAGCATCTATTATTTATTGTATTAAATATACATAAAATAAGGTTTTTAATGCCAAAATTATAGAATAAAGGAAAGAAAAGAAGAAGGAATAAAATATTGCAAATATTTTATGACCCTAACCCCGAGACCAAGGCCAGCATGGACTTGGTCGACAAGGAATAAAGTAGGGGGAGATAAGGGCCAATTCTACAATAAATATCTCATTTATTTCTTCATTCATTTATGCATTTTTGACACCTATTTTGTACATAATTATTAATTCATCAAATAAAGAAACTTTGTACATGAAAGTGTAGATAAAAATGTAAATAAAAATACAAAATTAAGTTTGTGTAAAAATAATACTCAGTGTACATTTTATACACAGAATAAAAAGCCAAAATCTCAACTTCACAGACCCATATCTTGCAAATAAAAACTCCAAATCACCCAAACTCACCTTTAATTGTATATAGCATTCCATGAACTATTTTATAAAATTGGTTTCATAATTTTTGGAGTCCACCTGTGAAAGTTAGGTTTTTGGCCCTTCTTGTACATAATACCTGATTAAAATATTCATTTTATTTAAAATTCACTATTTTTATAAATTCATATTTTTAGAATATTGTAAATAATGTATATAATACATGTACATAATAAAAGTAAAAGAAAATCAAAAAGAATTTGTAAAATAAAAATAAGTCTAGGTAATATACAGGCAAAATACCTATGACAAGGATGTACATAAATAAACAGAGAAAAGCATTCTTTAATTATTTCATTCTTTTATTTCCTATAATAATGTATATATTATAGATAACCTACTAAAAATACAAATCCATAATAAAAACACATAAAATTCATTAAATAAATAAAATGTATATAATATATAGGTAAAGTACCTATAAGTATACATACATATACATACATATATTTATTTAAAAATATAAATAAACTCATAAAAATAAAATAAAAATATACTTATACTCACAAAAATAAGTTATAAAATTATAAAATAAGAAACTAAAATAATAAAATAAAATAAATAAACTAAAAATAAAATATACAAAAATACATGTAAATATACACATATACACATTATTCAATTAAAACCGTAATAAAAGAATTTATAAAAATAAATAAAAATCATATTAAAATACTACATACAATAATAAAGATTTTTTATTTTATACTCGAAAAATAATAAAATCATTTATTAACCTAAATAATTCATTCTTTATTTTTCCAGTCTGTTTTGTCCTCTAGCGGCCTGCGTGGACCAATGGCAGGCCGCCAAGGGTTGACCTCGGTCAACTCTTCATTCCCTAGGACCGACCCTCTGACAAGTCACGGGGCCTCCTTTTCCCCGAATTTTCACGCCATGTGTGTTGCTCGAGGGCGATGGGACCCTTCATAAGAATTATTCCTTGTACATCCCTCTCCCACGCCGTCCTCTTGGATTCTCTGTACATAGCGCCGATCCTTCGAGATTCGCCATTAAAATAAGGGTGCCGTCCTATCTATAAATAAGAAACCTCCGCCTTCCTCCCAATTTTGGTCAGCTTTTTAGCCCATCCAGTCCTCGCATTCGGCCCCGGCGATGTCCCTCGTGACAGGAGGAGCTCGCCCGCGCCTTGAATCGGCTGGAGCGGCGGAGGTTGCACCCACGGCGGTGCTCCGGCACCACCTCTGCTCCCTGGTGTTTCGCCAGGTACGAGCTGCGCACTTTATTTTTCTTAGGTAATTTTCATTCCCGTCGTTTTATTTCTGCATTTAAATTAGTAGTTAGCCCTTAGATTTAGCGTAAAATCGTCCACCCGTAGTTCACCGGAGCTCCGCTCCGGCGAACATCTCCACCCGCCTTTCCTTGCTGATGCAGCTTCATTTCTTTGGTCGAGGGACCTCCCCTCGAGCCTTGTGACATTTCTTGTGCAGGTAAGGAGCCTAATACGGCTCCAGGAGACGCACCAAGAAGTCGTCGGAGGCACCTGGAGCCCCACGTCTTCTCCGACTTCGTGGTGGTGCTCCAGCGTGTCTCCGCTCGATCTAACCACTCCAGCACTACCAGCCACCTGCCAGGAAGCTCCTGGGACCTCTAGAAGCCTCGAAGGACGTCCGGGGAGCGAGATCGAGGACGAGGAAGCTCGGCCATCACGGCCTTCTTCCCTGTTCTTGCTCCTTGCCTCCCTACCGTCGGATGAAGAGCAGCTCCCAGATCAAACCACAGACGTCCGATCTCCCAGTGCCTCAGCCGTTGGATCACGTTGAGTGATCTAATCCCAGACGTCAGATGGCGAAGCGGTATCGACCGCTCGATGTGCGACGCGTGGCAAGTGAACGAAGCTCAACCGTCAGATCACGCGCACTTCGGGGGTAAATTGCAAAACCAACCCCCAGCATTTTTGTAATTAGTTGTTAATTCTATAAATATATTTTAACGTTGTAAATAAATAGTAAAATTTGCAGTAGGACCCCAAAGTTTCTTGAAATTATATTTAGGTCCTTCCGCGCCTCACGTGCAGTCCCACGTGAGGCGCGTGACATTTTGCATGTATGCCCTGGCGTTTTTTGTATATTGTACAATAGTTCTAGAAATTAAAATAAATGTTTATTTCAGTATGTATTTTTGCACCGATGCCCCTGGAGTTTATTTTATTTGCAAAAATGCCCCTGCCAGGCTATTTAAATTTTGTTTCTTTTATCTATTTATTAAAAATACCTATTAGGCTTCTAAAGATTCACAAAAATTAGGATAGATGCTCCATGACATGCTTGTTCACGCCCTTATTTTAGTTTGCATTTTTTGCATTTTTCCTAATTATTGAAAATGAAAAAGAAGCCATTTTTGTACTGTTTAAATTAGAAAATACAAAAAAAATAGAAAATGTTTTTTTGAAAAATTCCAAAGAAAAATATATATAGTATAATTATATACATATTGAGTCCAGAAAATTAAAAACCCTAAAAAAATGAAAAAGAAAAAGATAAAAATCATAAAACCCCAAAATCAACATAAAAATTAGAAAAACTCTTTAAAAACACCAAAAATATATTGTTCTCTTTCATAATTATCTATATATTATTATTATTATATTAAAATTAATTTGGGAATTTTTGGAGTTTATTTTGTATTTTTTAAAACCCAAAATTATATACGGCTATTTAATTGGTCCAATATTATGGACATTTTTGAATTGAAAAATACATAAAAATTAGAAATATAAAAAAAATAATAAAAAAAAATATACGTCTATATATTAAGTTTTTATGTTTATATAGATATATATATTCTATATTACTTCTCTCTCTCTCTTCCGATATATATATATATCTCTTTATATATATAGTATATATATTTGTATAATTAATAATATAAAAAAAAAGTATAAAATATAAAATCAAAATAAAAATATGAAAAAGAAAATTAAAAAAAAATTACAAAACCAAAAACCCACAAAAACCATAAAAGGACATGCACAATTGATTGAATAATTGAACGATACATTACATACAACCATTCGCCTCCCAGTGTTCGACCTCTACCTGTACTTACACCTATACACATTTTACATGTAGAGTTATAATAAATTTTAACTCCACATTTTTGATATTCATTGCATATATTTATTGTGGGTTAATTGTTGATTGATCTGGGGATCTTTAAGTGGTCGATTCAGCGACTGGGTTTCTCGCCTTGTGAGATATCTAGACCCTTGATTTTCCCGCGTCATCAAATGGCGCCGTTGCCGGGGAGGCAACGGATTTTGTGTGATTATATGTTCATTTATTTGATTCTTTGTTCATGTCCTTCATTTGTTTATCTTTGTGATTTTTATTTTATTTTTATTTGATATTATTGATTGACTGCTCTGACCATCTCTTTCTTTTGTCTTTGATGCGAGGGACCGCTAAGCAAAGGAGGACCTCCTAGGAGGCCCTATGCACCCAAGCGAGGCGGTGTTGGCTCTTCTATGCCAAGCCAACAGGAGAGAGCATCGATAGCAGATGAAGGAGAATTTTTGAACACAGTCTCTATTTCATGAATTTTATTTCCTTTATCTTAGTATGTATATTCATGTGAGAGAGTGACACTTAGAATTTTGTAATAATACAGGACTCTCACAGGTACACTCCGACTCCCGAGGTCCATTGCCCGAGGGATTGTTCCCTTGGGGGCCTCGACGGTTTTGACGCTTTCTCATTTTTATTTTATTTTTATTATTTTGTGTGAATGAGCCCTAGCTTAGGAATTGTTTGTCGATAGATTAGGTCCAAACACCCTAAATATATTTGCATGTACCTATAGTGCGTTTTGGACCTAGTCAAATCTAAACAGTTGGTTCATTTATCTCTTAACCACTGTGCCGCGAGCAAGCCCCATCAAGCGCTACTCCTGAACTCGAGCGTGTCGAGAAGAGGAGGGGTGAGCCAAGACCGGACCCTTAGGTTAGGGATAAGTGACCGACTTGTGGTGCTTCACGATAATAGCAGTTACTATCCTAGGGCGATTTCTTCGGCTTGCATTTGCATATAGCATAGGTTTCAATTCTGTTATGCATTCCGCATGGAGAGAGCTGGGAAGCACTGTAAGTCTTCTTACTTAGCATGCATCATCGATTTCCGACTTGCATGGCTTTTCCGATCTTCTCCCTCTATTTTTGCCACCTAGGATGCTTAATGGAAATTGGAACCTCGATAGGCACGTGCATTGAAAATACCCAAAAACAGTGATAACTCAAATTAAATCGGGACTGCTAACTCTATTGGACTTAAAAATAAAAATGTAATGGATTCCTTGTCTTGGGGAGAGCAACCCCCTCATTGTATGCGTTTTAAGTGCTCACGTACACGCTAAGGAGTAGAGCCCAAATCCTATCAAGCCTCCTAAGTGTGTGTACAACTTTGTGATTCTCACCTAACTCTAAAACCGAAAAGATAAATGACCGTCACCTGATGGTCTTCACTGTGTTGAGTAGGTGAATTGAGGGTTTGCCTTGTGTATTAATTGTGACTTGGAGTTCGTTGTGTTTGCCATACATTATTAGAGTCATCGGTCCCGTCCGTGTGAGTCATGCATTTTTCATCTTTGAGTCTCTCTATCTCTCTTATAAATAGACCTCTTCATTTTGCATCGAGTCATGATATTGGCTCTTGAGCTCAATCATTCTTCGCCAAGTCATTTGTTTCCCGCTTCTCCACCATCTTCTATGCATCCATCGTACCATCTTCCCTGGTTCAAGGAGAGCACTCTCTTCGGACCACAATTTTGACGGTGTTCCCGCCTTGTGTGGAACACCCAATTTTGTCGATGTCTCGATCTTTATCACCCGCCCTCCTCGTTCCCTCTATATCACCTTTCTACCACCCATGATATTGGCACGCCCGCTCAATCATCTTCTCCACTCCATTGTGTACACTTCTTACCCATCCTCCTCGTGTACCCCGTATCACCTCTCCCTTTACTCGGGAATGTTGTGCATAATGATGAGGCCCGCATCGAGGATTATTTATACAAGATTATTTGTGTAAGCCGGGCCCATGATGTTGAGGTTGCTGAGATCGATCTGGTGGATTTGTCTTTGATACATGCATATGGATTTCTTGAGGACTTTTGCTGATGCATAGAGCATAGGTGTGATGCATTATTGAGGAATTTTAGTTCTCGCACACCGGATTAAGGATGTGATGTGCTGCGATGAGTTGATGATGATATCATGAGCATTGATTGATCTATCTATTTGAGGTTCCACCCATCTTGATCTTTGAGGATTGACGGATTATTATACTTTGGACTTCCTGATAAAGGTGTGCGGATCCTACATGATCTCTCATCTTCCTGGGTGACCCATCCTTGATCTCCTGACTCTTTGATCCACCCTGGCACTTAGAGGATGCCTGACTATTTTTCGTGCCATCTCAGCTGACTGGATTGACCCGAGGGATGTTTTGTGATTAGCCTGATGATTTTCTCCCTCACATGATCTTATGCCCTCCGAATGATTGAATGATTTATTGCTTTTGAGGACCTGAGATGACTTGCCAGCATTCCCCTGGCCTACATTGATATAGCTCGCATTACTCTCCGAGGACTATCTGTGGGAGAATGCGACAATTTCTAGGACTGTGGTTTCATTCACTACTTGGGTCGCCATTGCGATGGGACCAGGAACCGAGTCAAATGATATGTATGATTGGCCTCCCCCTGTGATTGTGTGCCTGACCTGTCGGTACATGAGGCCAATGTACTAGACTCATCTGAGTATGCTCTCCTTGACGGCCCTCGCAAGGCAGAGCTCCACCGTTCTGACTATTCTTTGCCTAGTTCGTAGTGCTCTCCGAGGACTGTCTGCGAGAGCATGCGACACTCTCTTTACGCTCGGTTCCCACTGCTGATCGTGTCTCCGATCTGCGGAGCACGGAATCGAGTCGTTTGATATACTTGATTTTTGGTCCCATCCTGAGTTACCTATCCGATCTGCGGATCATGGGACCTATCTGATTAGACTCCTTTGAGTCTGCTCGCCTTGACGGTCCTCGCAAGGTTGACCTTCTGGTATCTGCTATTCCCATGACTAGTTGGCAGCCCGCTGCCCGAGGGTTATTTACGGGACGCTGCCACACTGTCTTGATTTGTCGGTCTCTTCTGCTGATAGCCGATCTGTCGCCTACCAAGACCATTTCTATGATCCGTCTGATGGATCAGGCTCCTTTGAGCCCGCTCTCCTTGATGACCCTCGGAAGGGTGAGCTTCTGTTCTGATTATTCATTGCCTAGTATGTACTACTCCCCGAGGGTTATCTGCGGGAGAGTACATCATTTTCTAGGTACTCGGCTTCGTTCCTGGTGTCTCCCAGTTGGTGGAGCACGAAGCTGGGTCTTCTGACTTGTGTACTCGGTTTCCTCCCTGATTGTGTCTCCTGTCTGTTGGAGCACGGAGCCGAATACTCTAATCATTATCTGATTTTGCTCACCTTGAGGACCCTCGCAGGAGTGAGCCACATATTGTGTTGATCGGTGTATTCTTGTGACTGTCAGATTATATCACCACCATGCATCACACAGTCTCATATGCCTTATTTCTGATCTATCTGAGACCATGATTGACTAGGAGGAGTCTGTACTGCTCTTTCTTCCTCCCGGTCTTACGGTATCGGCTATATTCTCCCATGCTGACCATATGAGCCGTTCAACTGCTTCACGCTACCGGACCGGATATCTTTTTTTCCTGATCTAATTGACCCCGGTAGCTGACACCCACTTGATTGCATATTCGGGTGTATTTTCACCTTCTGACCGCGTCCTCGTTCTCACAGGGAGACGACGACGAGAGTACGGTATTCACTTGACAGATACCGTCCTGTACTTCACCAGTCTCTTCACCGCTTGTATATATGTGTGTTCTGTTCATTCTTTCTCCCGTATGTTATGTGTAGCCCAAATCTATCGCCACCTCTTTGTGTCTACACTTAGGACGTACCTTGTCCTAAGTGTAGGGGGGCACACACTGAGTTGTTCTTTCCTTGCACATTTTTCGTCACTCCTATTTCTTTCCTATACTTAGCGATCTCTCACCCTAAGCATAGGGGGAGTAATGTGTATATTCTTCACGATCTTTTCATCAATCGATATCTATCTTTTTTTCTTCTTTTCTTCTTTTCCTTTGCTATCTTCTGTATCTAAATAAAAGGTGTCACCCCTTTGTGTCAGTTTTCTGTACCTAGGACGTACTTTGTCCTAAGTATAGGGGGGGTGCACCCCTGATTTGTTAATTCTTTGATCTATTTATTCCCACCCATGGCCCTCCCTGCCTGGTGTACAGTCTGCTATACTTAGGATTATTTGATCCTAAGTATAGGGGGGACGGTCATCTTCTTATTCATTTATCTCGTTATTCTTTCATTCTTTTAGGCGTTGTAGTATAGACTTTTCCATACTCAGTACAAGTTATGTCTTCTCTTTCTCTTTTCCGATCTATGAGGACATAGCTCAAGCTAAGTATAGGGGGGTCGTATATACTCTGTATATACTTTAGCCATAACTCGTACTTTCATGGCTAATAATTCTTTAAAATTCATTAAGAATTCTTTATAAAAAGATGTGGTTGTTCCTCAAATTCTTTTGTATATACTGATTAATAAATCAGGTGAAAATGTTTTTTGCAAAATGTTTGAAAAATAGTTTGAAAATTATTGTGAACATTTATTGAAAACTATTTTGAAAATATTTTGTTACATGTTTTCAACCTGTGTAAAAACGTGTGGTTTGTAAAATTTATTTTCTTTGTGTGAAATAAAATGTTTGAAAAATGATTTGCAAATGGTTTGAAAAATGGTTGCAAAAATATTTGAAAATCTATATATACTGTTTTGAAAGCCTTTGCAAAATGATTTTCAAACGTGTGTACATGTTTGTAAAAATGTTTGTAAAAATTATTTTGGACTATAGTTCTCACAAATTGTTTGAAAAATTTGTGTCAAATAAGTTTGAGGAATAGTCACATATAATAAATAACTAAAATACTATATTATTATTATAAATCAGTCAAAATTCTTTAATAAGCGTACATATATACCTATAAATAAAAACTAAATTGTAAATTCTTAATTCTTGTAAAATAAAGCGGCACGCCCGTGTAAATAGCTGTACATATTTTATACTTTGAGTGCCAAAATTATTTGCAAAAATATCTTTGTGTAAAAATTCTTCTCTTTGTTTTCAAATTCTTTGAAAAATTGCATTATTCTTTGCATAGTTGTAAATAGCATTTGCATAACATTCATGTTCTTTTATTGAGCTTGATGATTGAACTAGTCCAATAAAGTCGAAGATTGGAGCTTGGTTGGACCTTACCGCACCTAATCGCACTGGAACCTTATGGGAACTAGGTTTAAGGTACTTCAGGTCTATTCAGACTTAATTCTTTGAGAAATCAGGGCTGGGTTCAAGTCACCTCAGTGGACTAACTAGAACTTTTCGAAACACACGCATGACTCTTGTCGGCCGTGACCTAACTTGGACACTTGCACCTTTCACTTGGCTCAACTCAGTTGGAGTGGTGAGGGGGTTGGATTTGCCAGTCTGAGACGCACACGGGTGGAAACATTCGTCCTCGTCTAGGGAGGGAAGTGCACCCCAACCTGGTCCAGTTTCAATGATGTCGAATGACAGGAGAGTGTGGGTTGCAATAAAGCTTCAAAAGAGGGATAGTCTTCTGGCTCAAGAGGAAAAAGTCCTTATGTAAATGCTGCTGTAAATAGTATAAAAAAAAAAAACTCCAAAAAGTGGACAGGCTTGTAAATGAAAATAAAAGTGCCTGCCGAAGTATGTACATATGTTGTATAGAAAATAAGCAAGCTTGAGCATCAAAGTTACACCATGTGAAGCCTGCAGCTGGATGACTTGACTACACTGGTCTTGCATCCTAGGATAGGTAGCTACACTGGCTACCGTCCATTCTTTTCTCTACCCCCTCCTCTTGAGTCGGATGCCACTTGAACTTAGAAGGGAATACCCCGCTCCTTGACGGTAGAGGGCTGGATTAGGGAATCATTGGGTTGTCATTCTGGAGAAGTCAGTTCCTTTGTCATTTCAGTTGGGTAGAGCCACCATCACTTACACCGTACAAGTCAGCTTCATAGTTATAAGAGTTTGCGTATGATGTAGGCTAGTTCTGACCTGGCTATTGAGGTGATTTGAACCGAGTTCTGTGACTCTCGAAGGCTGTCGTGTTTTAAATGTGGTTCTCTACCAGGTTCCACACACATTTTCACACCAAGGTCTAACTTGAGCTCCAAACTTTGATTTTGTACAGATGAGTTTAATAATCATGATCAATTCAATTTATTCTTAATTCTTTATTTTTGCTTTTTCTTTTCTTCTTATTCTTTAATTCTTTTTGTACTTATTGCATAAGTGTTTGCTAGGGACTAGCAAAGGCAAGTATAGGGGGGTGATGAATCTCCATTTCATCACCTTTATTCTATCATTTTGGCCTTAAAAACCCCAGCAAATGCATGTAAATAACATTAATTTGTACATATTAGCATCTATTATTTATTGTATTAAATATACATAAAATAAGGTTTTTAATGCCAAAATTATAGAATAAAGGAAAGAAAAGAAGAAGGAATAAAATATTGCAAATATTTTATGACCCTAACCCCGAGACCAAGGCCAGCATGGACTTGGTCGACAAGGAATAAAGTAGGGGGAGATAAGGGCCAATTCTACAATAAATATCTCATTTATTTCTTCATTCATTTATGCATTTTTGACACCTATTTTGTACATAATTATTAATTCATCAAATAAAGAAACTTTGTACATGAAAGTGTAGATAAAAATGTAAATAAAAATACAAAATTAAGTTTGTGTAAAAATAATACTCAGTGTACATTTTATACACAGAATAAAAAGCCAAAATCTCAACTTCACAGACCCATATCTTGCAAATAAAAACTCCAAATCACCCAAACTCACCTTTAATTGTATATAGCATTCCATGAACTATTTTATAAAATTGGTTTCATAATTTTTGGAGTCCACCTGTGAAAGTTAGGTTTTTGGCCCTTCTTGTACATAATACCTGATTAAAATATTCATTTTATTTAAAATTCACTATTTTTATAAATTCATATTTTTAGAATATTGTAAATAATGTATATAATACATGTACATAATAAAAGTAAAAGAAAATCAAAAAGAATTTGTAAAATAAAAATAAGTCTAGGTAATATACAGGCAAAATACCTATGACAAGGATGTACATAAATAAACAGAGAAAAGCATTCTTTAATTATTTCATTCTTTTATTTCCTATAATAATGTATATATTATAGATAACCTACTAAAAATACAAATCCATAATAAAAACACATAAAATTCATTAAATAAATAAAATGTATATAATATATAGGTAAAGTACCTATAAGTATACATACATATACATACATCTATTTATTTAAAAATATAAATAAACTCATAAAAATAAAATAAAAATATACTTATACTCACAAAAATAAGTTATAAAATTATAAAATAAGAAACTAAAATAATAAAATAAAATAAATAAACTAAAAATAAAATATACAAAAATACATGTAAATATACACATATACACATTATTCAATTAAAACCGTAATAAAAGAATTTATAAAAATAAATAAAAATCATATTAAAATACTACATACAATAATAAAGATTTTTTATTTTATACTCGAAAAATAATAAAATCATTTATTAACCTAAATAATTCATTCTTTATTTTTCCAGTCTGTTTTGTCCTCTAGCGGCCTGCGTGGACCAATGGCAGGCCGCCAAGGGTTGACCTCGGTCAACTCTTCATTCCCTAGGACCGACCCTCTGACAAGTCACGGGGCCTCCTTTTCCCCGAATTTTCACGCCATGTGTGTTGCTCGAGGGCGATGGGACCCTTCATAAGAATTATTCCTTGTACATCCCTCTCCCACGCCGTCCTCTTGGATTCTCTGTACATAGCGCCGATCCTTCGAGATTCGCCATTAAAATAAGGGTGCCGTCCTATCTATAAATAAGAAACCTCCGCCTTCCTCCCAATTTTGGTCAGCTTTTTAGCCCATCCAGTCCTCGCATTCGGCCCCGGCGATGTCCCTCGTGACAGGAGGAGCTCGCCCGCGCCTTGAATCGGCTGGAGCGGCGGAGGTTGCACCCACGGCGGTGCTCCGGCACCACCTCTGCTCCCTGGTGTTTCGCCAGGTACGAGCTGCGCACTTTATTTTTCTTAGGTAATTTTCATTCCCGTCGTTTTATTTCTGCATTTAAATTAGTAGTTAGCCCTTAGATTTAGCGTAAAATCGTCCACCCGTAGTTCACCGGAGCTCCGCTCCGGCGAACATCTCCACCCGCCTTTCCTTGCTGATGCAGCTTCATTTCTTTGGTCGAGGGACCTCCCCTTGAGCCTTGTGACATTTCTTGTGCAGGTAAGGAGCCTAATACGGCTCCAGGAGACGCACCAAGAAGTCGTCGGAGGCACCTGGAGCCCCACGTCTTCTCCGACTTCGTGGTGGTGCTCCAGCGTGTCTCCGCTCGATCTAACCACTCCAGCACTACCAGCCACCTGCCAGGAAGCTCCTGGGACCTCTAGAAGCCTCGAAGGACGTCCGGGGAGCGAGATCGAGGACGAGGAAGCTCGGCCATCACGGCCTTCTTCCCTGTTCTTGCTCCTTGCCTCCCTACCGTCGGATGAAGAGCAGCTCCCAGATCAAACCACAGACGTCCGATCTCCCAGTGCCTCAGCCGTTGGATCACGTTGAGTGATCTAATCCCAGACGTCAGATGGCGAAGCGGTATCGACCGCTCGATGTGCGACGCGTGGCAAGTGAACGAAGCTCAACCGTCAGATCGCGCGCACTTCGGGGGTAAATTGCAAAACCAACCCCCCGCATTTTTGTAATTAGTTGTTAATTCTGTAAATATATTTTAACGTTGTAAATAAATAGTAAAATTTGCAGTAGGACCCCTAAGTTTCTTGAAATTATATTTAGGTCCTTCCGCGCCTCACGTGCAGTCCCACGTGAGGCGCGTGACATTTTGCATGTATGCCCTGGCGTTTTTTGTATATTGTACAATAGTTCTAGAAATTAAAATAAATGTTTATTTCAGTATGTATTTTTGCACCGATGCCCCTGGAGTTTATTTTATTTGCAAAAATGCCCCTGCCAGGCTATTTAAATTTTGTTTCTTTTATCTATTTATTAAAAATACCTATTAGGCTTCTAAAGATTCACAAAAATTAGGATAGATGCTCCATGACATGCTTGTTCACGCCCTTATTTTAGTTTGCATTTTTTGCATTTTTCCTAATTATTGAAAATGAAAAAGAAGCCATTTTTGTACTGTTTAAATTAGAAAATACAAAAAAAATAGAAAATGTTTTTTTGAAAAATTCCAAAGAAAAATATATATAGTATAATTATATACATATTGAGTCCAGAAAATTAAAAACCCTAAAAAAATGAAAAAGAAAAAGATAAAAATCATAAAACCCCAAAATCAACATAAAAATTAGAAAAACTCTTTAAAAACACCAAAAATATATTGTTCTCTTTCATAATTATCTATATATTATTATTATTATATTAAAATTAATTTGGGAATTTTTGGAGTTTATTTTGTATTTTTTAAAACCCAAAATTATATACGGCTATTTAATTGGTCCAATATTATGGACATTTTTGAATTGAAAAATACATAAAAATTAGAAATATAAAAAAAAATAATAAAAAAAAATATACGTCTATATATTAAGTTTTTATGTTTATATAGATATATATATTCTATATTACTTCTCTCTCTCTCTTCCGATATATATATATATCTCTCTTTATATATATAGTATATATATTTGTATAATTAATAATATAAAAAAAAAGTATAAAATATAAAATCAAAATAAAAATATGAAAAAGAAAATTAAAAAAAATTACAAAACCAAAAACCCACAAAAACCATAAAAGGACATGCACAATTGATTGAATAATTGAACGATACATTACATACAACCATTCGCCTCCCAGTGTTCGACCTCTACCTGTACTTACACCTATACACATTTTACATGTAGAGTTATAATAAATTTTAACTCCACATTTTTGATATTCATTGCATATATTTATTGTGGGTTAATTGTTGATTGATCTGGGGATCTTTAAGTGGTCGATTCAGCGACTGGGTTTCTCGCCTTGTGAGATATCTAGACCCTTGATTTTCCCGCGTCATAATGTTGTAAAGTCAATAAGCAAGCTTGAGTTCCAAAGTCAAATATGTGAGCCTGCAGCAGGATGACTTGACTACACTGGTCTTGCATCCTAGGATAGGTAGCTACACTGGCTATCGTCTATTCTTCTCTTCACCCCCTCCTCTTGAGCTGGTTGCCACTTGAACTTAGAAGGGAATACCCCGCTCCTCGAGGATGGAGTTATTGTATTGGGGAATCATTGGGTTGTTGTACTGGAGAAGTTAGTCTCTTTGTCATTCTAGTTGGGGAGAGCCAGCATCACTTACACTGTACGAGTCAGATTCATAGTCATAAGAGTTTGCGTATGAGTTGAAGTATTTCTGACCTGGCTATTGAGGAGACTTGAGCAGAGTTTTGGGATTCTCAAGGACTGTTGGATTTCAAATTCGATTCTCACTAAGGTTCCGCCCGCACTAAAATTCCAAAGGTCCGACTTAAGCTCCAAACTTTGATTTTGTGAAGACAAGTTTGATAATTGAACTAAATACAAGTTCTTCTTTTTCTTTTCTTTCTTTTTCTTTCTGCACTTATTGCATAAGTGTTTGCTAGGGACTAGCAAAGGTAAAGTATAGGGGGATGATGAATCCACATTTCATCATCTTTATTCTATCATTTTGGCCTCAAAAACCCTGGCAAATGCCTTTAAATAGCCTTAATTCCTGCATTTTAGCATTCATGCACATAGGTGTAAATAGTGTATAAATGTAGTTTTTAAAAGCCAAAATTATAGAATAAATAAAAGAAAAGAAAAGGAATAAAATATTGTAAATGTTTTATGACCCGAAACCCCGAGACCTAGGCATCTTGATGAATAGGTCGACTAGGAATAAAGTAGGGGGAGATAAGGGCCAAATACCTATATTTATTAACTCAATCTTTATTCATTTTGGGACCTATTTTTGGTTCCACTTTTTGTGCATCAAATAAAGAATGTACATGAAAGTTGTAGATAATTAATAAAGAAAAATACAAAATTAATTTCACAGAAAAAGAATGTACAGATAAAAAGTTATGGTCTGAATAAAATTCCAGAATGCCAACTTCCCAGACCCGTATCTCACAACTGACAACTCCAAATGCAGCAAACTCACCTTTAATTGTATATAGAATAAAATAATCCTTTTAATGGTGGTAGTTTCGCATTTGGCGGAGCAACGGTTTGAAAGTTGAGTTTTGGACCCACCTTGTATAGCTGTACTGATTAAAATATTCAATTTATTATTTATTCATTATTTTTATATTTTTATATTTTTTTAATCTTTTAAATATTACTTATAATAATGTGCATTAAAATTAGAATAAAAATGCAAAGCAAATATAAAATAAAAATACTTGTATATAGAATACATAGGTATACTACTTGTATCCATATCTATACAATATATTCCTTTATTTTATATACAAAACATCTCAGAAAAATAAAATAAAATATAATTATATGCATAAAAGTATGTTATAATTATATAAATTAATTAAAATAATTAATAACATTAAAATACACAAAATAAAAATAAAAGAACAACATATGTAGATATTATACCTATATAGGCCAAAATAAGTAACTTCTAAAATACATCTCATAAAATTAATTAAAATTCATAAGAAAATACTTCATAAATTAATAAACATTTTTTATTTTTTAACCAAAATGAAATTCATCCATTTACTATTTTATTTCGATTTTTGAAATCATTTTTTGAGGATTTTTCCTGGTTGGTCCACGAGGACCAACCAGGTTGGTCTGACAGTTGACCTAGGTCAACTGTCTGACCTTCTCCTCCAGACTTGTCAGAATCCATTTTTGTCTCTTCTTCTCGCATTTCTCTAGGGCTGACCTTGCATCGATTCATGACAATGCCTTCTGCATTTTTGCTCCTCTATCAATGGTGATTCACGCCCTAGTGAAATCTGGGGCTGAGGACCACTGATCGAGGCGTTTCGAGCCTCGTCTTCCACGCCGCCCGTCAACCCTACAAAAGAGAACCCCCGACTTCAATTCAAATCTAATCCTTCTTCCGCCATTTCTACCCTCAAACCCCTAGCCCTTCACGCTCCTGGTGACAGCAGGCGTCGAATCGAGCCTGGGTTTGCAGTGTTTGGCGTCGAATTGAAGCGATTCGTCCCTCACCGGCGCTCCGCCCGAAGCCCTCCACTTCCGTCTCCGGTGAGCTTCTCCCTCTTCTTTTTCCTTTTTCTTGTAGCTGTAGCTTAGAGTAGGCTAGGTCCATAGCAGTTTTGTGTTTCATCACGTCGAACGCCGTGAATCTTTGATCAAAGCCACGGCGGAGCTGAGCTCCGCCCATCATTTCCGATCACTCAACGCCTCGACCCGACCACAGACCACCTCCATTCTCTTCCCCTTCACTCCGTCGCTCCGCTCCACCCGTCATTTCACCTCGATCTCGCCCAGATCGAGTCCCCCGAGCTCCCTTCTCCGCCGCTCGCCGGAGCTACTCGCTTGAGCCATCCTTCGCCTCCATCGAACCTCCCGAGACCACCTTTTTGTTCGCATGGGTTTTGTGCATCTAACCTTGCAGGTTCGAGCCCAAGAGAAGGCTCCATCGACCTTCATCGATTCCAGGAACAGCCGTCCAGGTCTCCTCCCAGCCAGTACCTATTTGTTCCATATTTCATAAACTTTACTTGAAAATTAGTTTGGAAAATTTTTGTGACTGTTTGTTATTTTTAATTTGCATTTTCCTCCCATCCAGTACCTATTTCACTGTTTTATTTCATTTCAGCATTTAAAAATACCAAAAACACTTTGAAAATTACCCAAAAATCACAAAAACAGTAAAAATTATAAAAATACCGAAAAGATTTTATTTTTGAATTTTTGGTTATTTTTGCATACTTTTCTTAATATTCTACCTTCCTTTTTATTACATTATCTTGTTTTCCAATATTGAAAAAGAAAATCAGAAAATTAAAAATCAAAATACAAAAATATAAAATTTAAAATTAAATAAAAAAATAAAAATTAAAAACCCACAAAAAATTTTAGTTTGGGTGTGGTTCATTAGACCTAGGTTTGGATTTTTGTCTCTACTCTACACCCTTGCTTCCTGTGTTTGACCCCTACTTTCTTGCCACTGTACTTTGTTAGTAGGGTATAATAAATTTAATCCTTGTTGTCGATTGCTTTATTGATTGTGTGGGTTAATTGTTGACGAACGAAGAGGCTTGAGTAGCGCATCAGCGATAGTGAGTCTTATTTGTCAGACCACTATTTAGCGGCTCTCGCTTTTTCACTTTTCAGTCATCCAGATGGGATCTGATGCAAGTGTTGCAGCAGTCGCCGTCGGGACTTGTCGGCTATCATTATCTAGTGGAAGAGTCCTAGTACTTAAAGAGTGTCTTTATGTACCCGAAGTCAGATGGAATTTGATATCTGTATCTAAGCTAGTTAGAAATGGATATTCATTCCTGTTCTGTAATAAGCTAGTCATAAATCATTATGATAAATATATTGTAGATGGTATTTTGACTTCTGATGGACTCTATGAATTGTGTATTGATGAGCATGTCATGAATGTTACAACCCACTAATAAAACCCTAAAAGATCCAGGAATAATAAAAATCATTCAAACATGATTTGGCATCAAAGGCTTGGTCATTTATCTGTTGATAGGATCAATAGATTGATAAAGGATGGAATTTTGGATTTTCTACAGGTTCAGTCTTTACCTACTTGCGAACATTGTATTCGAGGTGACTAGGATGCCTTTCCGTAACAAGGTTACTAGATGCGAAGGTATTTATTGACCTAATACATACCGATGTATGTGGTCCCTTCAGTACCGTGACTCGTAATGGATATCGATATTATTTGACGTTTATTGATGACCATTCGCGATACGGGGTTTGTCTTCCTATTACGTCATAAATCTGAAACCTTTGAAAAGTTCAAAGAATTCAAGGCTTTGCTTGAGAACCAAACCGATAGGAAGATTAAATGGATTCGATCTGATTGAGGTGGTGAGTACCTCTTAGATGAATTCAAGGAATACCTTAAAGTGAATGGAATTGTCTCCAATCTCACTACTCCTGGAACTCCCCAACTTAATGGTGTTGCTGAAAGACGCAACAGGACCATCATGGATATGGTCCGTTCAATGATGAGTAAAGCACAATTTACCACTTAGTTACTGGGGATATGCAGTAGAGACTGCAAATATATATCCTGAAATAAGAGTTCAAAATATGTACCTAAGACTCCTCATGAGCTCTATTATGGAACCAAACCTAGTGTTAATCACTTGAGGGTTTGGGATGCTTGGTTCATACGAAGAACGTGGACACAAGAAAGATGGAATCTCACACTCGTGAGTGTTACTTCATTGGGTATGTTAGAGATGGTATTGGATACCCAACTCTATGACCTTGAGACCCAAAAGGTTTTTGTCTCTAGAGATGTGAAATTTCTGGAGGATGATTTCCTTAAAGGTCAAGACAAAAATGAAGTAGAGGAACTCATAGAATCCCCTGAGGATTCTGAGCTTCCTAGACCAGAAACTGAGGAAGTAAATAAAGATGAAACACCCATACCTCTTCGAAGGTGTTCGAGGGTGGTTGAACCACCTGAAAGGTATGGATTCCATGTGTCAAGTGAGATTGACAATGATCCTACTTCATTTGATGAAGCACTCGCGGATCATGACATGGATAGATGGATGCTAGCACTGAAGTCAGAAATTGACTCCATGCATAAGAATGGTGTATGGACCCTAGAGGATCCACCTAAAGGGGTAAAACCCATTGGGTGCAAATGGATCTTCAAGGGAAAAGGTGACCTAATGGGAAAGTAGAGACTTTCAAGGCATGGCTCGTAGCCAAGGGCTACACGCAGAGAGAAGGCATCGACTATGATGAGACGTTCTCTCCTGTGACTATGCTTAAATCCATCAGGACGTTGCTCGCTATAGCTGCATATCTTGACTACGACATCTGACAGATGGACGTCAAGACGGCTTTCCTCAATGGATACCTCGAGGAGGATTCTACATAGAGCAGCCCCACGGCTTCATGATTGAGGATGGTAAAGTATTCAAGCTGAAGAAATCCATCTATGGGCTCAAGCAAGCTTCTCGTAGCTGGAACATTAGATTTGATGAAACCATAAAGAGTTATGATTTTGTACAGTATCCTGATGAACCTTGTGTGTATAGGAAGCTTAGTGAGAGCGCCATTGTGTTCATCGTGCTTTATGTAGATAACATCCTTATCATTGGGAATGATACATGGATGATGACCAGTGTAAAGATTTGGTTGTCCCATACCTTTGAGATGAAAGATCTTGGAGAAGCCTCTTACATCTTGGGTCTGAAGTTGTTCAGAAACCGAGAAAAGAGGATATTGGGATTGTCACAACATGGATACATTAAGAAGATTCTTGAACGATTCCGTATGGATAGTTCCAAGAAAGAATTCCTACCCTTAAGATATGGTATCCACCTGTCTAAAGGAATGGCTCCTCAAAATGTTGAGGAAAAGAAGCCATGGTTGGATGCCCTTATGCATCAGCCGTAGGAAGCTTAATGTATGCCATGATGTGTACTAGGCCAGATATCTGCCATGCAGTGGGAGTGTTAAGTCGTTACCAATCCTGCTATGGAGAACAACACTGGAATGCAGTAAAGAATATATTTAAATATCTAAGACAGACGCAAGATTACATCTTGGTCTATGGAGATGGAGATCTCCAAGTCTTGGGATATACAGATTCTGACTCCCAATCGGATATTGACGATTGAAAGTCGACATCAGGTTTTGTGTTCCTGTTGAGTGGTGGTGCTGTGAGCTGGAGAAGCAAGAAGCAGGACACTACAGCAGATTCAATAATAGAAGCTGAATACATTGCCGCATCGGATGCTGCAAAAGAGGTGGTGTGGTTGCGCAAGTTTGTGCTGGAGCTTGGCGTAGTTTCCTCGGATACTCCCATCCCGCTACTCTGTGATAACATGGTAGCCATTGCCCAGGCGAAGGAACCCAGATGCATCAGAAGAGCAAGCACGTAGAAAGGAAATACCACATCATTCGGGAGATTCAAAAGCGTGGTGACATCATCATCACCAAGGTAGCCTCTGCCGACAACGTTGTTGATCCTCTTATCAAACCTCTGACACAGAGGGTTTTCGACCAGCATGTAATAAGTATGGGTTTAAGGATTGTTCCTGAATGGTTCTGAGGGCTAGTGGGAGATTGTTAGTAATGTGAGCCCGAGGCGAACCATTCCTACAACAAATGTTATTGTAATAAATGATTTATCAATAAAAGTTATTGATTATGTTTGTTTCACTCCCTTTCTGATATTGAATGAATGAATGAACTATAAGGTCCCTCTGTACGATATGGGTTATGTACCATGGCCAACTTGATAATCATACAGTTGTTGATTCATTGAATGAATCATAGAGGTTGATGCTTGATGAATATATAAGGGAGTTAGATAGAGGACTCATCAAGCATCATCAAATGATTGACAAGTGATGATCTCCAGCTTGAGAAGGAGATGGCAATCCTTTCTCATTAGGCCGATATCTGATCGACCTCTTGATGCAGGTCCTCTGCATGGGAATAGTGATTCGGAGGTATCAGATTAGTTGAGTCAATGGGTTGACTTAACGAGATCGACATAACCAAAGACCGATGATGAATATTGTCACATCACAGGCAAGCATCCTCTGACCAGAGACAAATGTATTGCTATATGTTTGAGTGTGTACATTTGGCAGACCAATAGGTTGATGACCTAACCAAGGTCTATACATCGGCGAGCTGATGTGCATGTAAGGGCATATGAGTAATACGATCTCTCAAAGGGATCATACAGGTTCACTTGACATGAGCTCACTCATGAGGTATTGGGACTGATCAAATTCCATGCATGGTCGTCATGCTTTAGAAGCATGACATGAATTTGAAGGTAAGATATATGCTTTGTGAAAAGCATATAATCTGTACCATATCCCAAGGACCAAGATTGAGAAACTTAGTGATCAAACCATGAAGATGACAGTGTAAAAGTGATCTATATCATCAGGATGATCATGAGTCTTCCAGTATGTAGGATGTACAGGTATTAGGAATACCTGAGGGTGATTTGATCATAAACGATTGTATAACCATGACGCTTCCATTCCGAGGGAGTGATGACACGGGTCTGGATTTTAGTGACTCCTCTCATTAGAGAAGTGACCTAATCTTAGTCCATGTACTGGACATTGATCTGAATGAGATTCAGATGCAATGAGAAGATTAGGTTTACGGTTTGACTTAATCAAGCATCTATGAGAGGTCCATGGGATCTGGATTTGAGATGTGATCTCAATATCCAAGTCACTATACGTGGAACAATACAATCGCCATGTCCTTATCTCCAAGTATCTAAGGGAGAAATAGCATTGTTCTTAAATGGTTCAAGAACAATTCCATGAGATCTAAGCATTGAGAAATTGATAATTAAATGTGATTTAATTATCATGATGTATGAGGAATTATCCAATATAATTAAATGTGATTTAATTATTATGGATAAGAATAATGTGGATAGTGATATCCAATTATTCAAAATATATTATAAATGTGATTTATAATGTATTAAAGAGAGCTAATTATAATTTATATTTGTTGATTAATTATTAATGTGTATTGGATACACATTGTCTAATTAATTGAAATGTAAATTACATTTTGTTTTGGGTTGTGAATGTGATTCACAATTTCCCAATATCAAGGTTGCAATATTCCCAAAATTAATTATGAATTATTGGTGAATAAATCCCAACAAAAGTTGTTGGATAAATAATGGAGAAAATCAAGGAGATATGCAATCTCATGGAGATCCATGAGATTGCCCACCCCACATGGAAGGTGGTGGGCGGCACCCAATTTCCTATATGGATTTGGTGGTCGTCCACCCTATTCCTTGGGGTGGATTGATCTCCTTTGTAATCTTCTCATTATTTAATTGGTTTAATTTTAGGATTGATGTAATTTGATTTATCAAATATTTTTAATCCAAAATTAAATCATAAGTTGTTGGTTTTTACCATCAACAATCTTGACCATTGGATTGACATAAATCAGTCTCATCCACTGATTTTATATGTCCCATGGATTGAGATCCATGGATCCCAAAACCCTATAAATAGAGAGGCATACCTTGCTCTCTAGTACATGCTATTGGTAGCACATCTCTCTCTCTTTTCTCCTCACTCGCCAACCCTCTCCCTCTCTCTCTCTCTTGGTGGCCGACCACCATTACCCTAGGAGAGGATCTCGTCGTCGCCTACGCCACAGCGCCGCCGCTTCGACACTCTGTGGTTCTCCATCTTCTTGGAGTGCTACGCTCTCGAAGGAGACGTTTGATCTCCTACGACGAGATCAGGAGCAACCGTGCTTGGATCAACTTTTTGGATTGCGAGGACAACGCGACTCATCCCTGCGCTCGCAAGCCGTTTCTCTGACAATCGGACTTGATACAGGAGGTCTCTTTTCTTAGAGACTCGATCAACCACGCTTCAAGAGGTATTGCATTATACTTGTTGTGGTTATAGATGAAACAATCCGAGAATCGTTCTAGGATCATGTGGTTTCATCGCATGAAAAAATTTAATTCCGCCACACCGAACAACTAGTACGACTAGTCGTTCTCCGTCGTATCTGATACGACGATCATGCTTCTGTGATGCGCTTGAGGATTTTTTCCATATCCTTCAAACCGCACTCGCTTCTCCTTGTTGCAAATTTCTACAAAAGAGATGCGGATAACCTGTTGCATTATCATCGTATTTGTCATCCTGAGAATCACTGGAGCTCCATCACTTGTCAACGGTTCTTCCCTCGAGTGGGTATACCATGTTATACATCCTCGTCCCTTGCATCAACACGTATTCTCCCTTAGTTGCTCTGAGAACTCTCCCTTCATTGATCACTCAATGTCCTCGTGACTTGGTCATTCCTAGTGAAATTAGATTCTTCTTGGATGTAGGAATGTGTCTGACACTATCAGAGTTCAGAATGCTTCATCTAACATGTGAAATTACACTACTTCAATTCCCTTGATGAGGTGAACATCTCCACCTCACATCTTAATCGTGCATGACGAATCCTAAATCACCCCCGTTACAATGCCATTTTTATGTTATAGTCGTGTAATTGGGATCAATCAAGAAATAAATACTTAATTAATGAATCAATTTTGATTCAAGTGGTTTAATGTTTATCTAGCCTTGGCAAGCCTCGGTCGAACTCGATGAGGCAAAGGAACTAACCTAGGTTACTATCTATCAAAGTTCGTATACGATTTTCGATACGGATATTTTTGGTATTTTTAATGCAATTTATAGTTGCAAATGCTAACATAGAAAATTTAAAGGACTAAATACAATTTCCATTCAAACAGAGTCAAAAATTATGAACTTGGCCGAGATGTGAAAAATAATGTAATTAATGCACTCTATTTATTTTTGAAATTTTAAGATGCAATTTGAATATTTAATGAATTAATGAATTCACACAAGGTGAATCATAATAATTAATTAAATAAATATTAAACCTACTTATTTTTAGGAAATAAAATTATCTAAGATATATCACTAGGTGATCTATCTCAGAAAAATCTTAAGGCTAAAAAATATGAGATTTAGTATTTATTAAAATTCAATTATTGAAATACACAAAAGATTTTTATAGATCATATAATCATATGATGCATGTAAAAGTAATTCTTTTTTGTCACAACGTAGATAATAATTAATTCTACTACCCTTGAATTTTTGGCAAGTTTATGAGCAATGGTTAATTTTATATGAATTATTGAGCACAAATTAGGTAAAATATGCAATATTCCATAGAAACAATTATTAATAATTAACCACAGAGCATAAACATATAAAGAGTGTGCCACGATGTAGAGAATTAATTGTAGAATATAATGATATTTATTGAATAATAAAATGATGCAATGAAGTTATTTAAATCTACATATGAAGTTGGGGTTCTGCTTGCAAAAATACAATAATAAAATAAAAAAAGAGTAGAACAAGGGTATGGATGTCAATACCTAGACCCAGAGGGGGTCTTATGCAAAATTTTCAACGGGTCAGGTGCACCTCACGTCACCCCTAGAAGGTGGGGGTTCGGATGTAATAATCAGAATCTTCAGGGGTTTTCTACAAAATCTCCACCCCCATGTGTTTATCATGTGCGTAGGGGGGGTTCTTCTAGAAGAAGGCAGAACTGGGGGATGCCCTATGTAAAAGATCCCTCCGCACGTGCTCCTTACGTGAGAGGGTCTCGGGCCTCCCTCCCGGTGGTGCGTGGTCGTTGGAGGATGGCAGTGCGAGGTAGCCAACGTGAAGAGGTGATATCGATGGTGTGGCTTTAGGAGAAGGTAGCAATGGCGAGACAGAGGCGGTGATTCTAGTATGGTGGGGAGCTACATCTGAGGCCGATGGGGGCAGATCACATATGGAGATGCTCCTGGAGGTGCAGACTAGCGACATGATGAAGTCTAAGGCACAGGAGGAGTCGATGGACCTCCTGTGAAGAGGTTGAATTCCCCTATGTAGTTGTCGATGATGAAGGTGAGGTTGTGAGATTGAGGCGAGGGCTGAGTAGTCGGAAGGAGGAAATGACAATGAAGGAGTGACGGTGGATCGATTGGTTGAGCAGAGGGTAGAGAGCGACGGAGCGAAGAGATAGATAGAGGATGGAGATGGTGAGGCGGGCAGTGTTGATGTGATGGGTGTGTCGGCTGGAGTGGCTCGATGACGAAGGAGGATCTATGAAGTACAACACTCGATGGTTCGATGGTCGAAGCAGGTCAACTTCAC
This sequence comes from Ottelia alismoides, assembly GCA_037367405.1. NCBI lineage: Eukaryota > Viridiplantae > Streptophyta > Magnoliopsida > Alismatales > Hydrocharitaceae > Ottelia > Ottelia alismoides. Next base: position 309,985 of record JAZKJV010007583.1, on the reverse strand, counting down.
GCGAAGAGTATAGCAGTGTTGCAACAGTGGGTAAACCCACTAGACCTCATCGAGGAAGGAGGAGGGTTGGGTTAACACCACCAGTCCTCCTCTACTTTTGGGTTTTGTCGGTAGATGAAGAACTAGGGCAAGGGCAGAGGTGCTCAATAGCGATGGAGAGGTGGCGGTTGATTGGGAAGATGAGATCGGGAGGGGATCCGTGGATCGAGGGATTGATTGATGGAGGTCGAGTAAGGAAGGTGTTCGGATTTGGAAGTTGGCACCGGATCTGATTGGGAAGAGGCAGCGTAGTGATGCTTGGTATGGCAGGTGACAATAGAGCAAAAAGGAAAGGGGTGGCGGGCGGCATCGACCGATAAGGAAGGAGGGCGAAAATCACAAGAGATTGACGAAGATAGACGGTCGTCCGATCGGCCATGATTGATAACCCTAGTTGTGCCACATGGAAATAAACATTATTTATTTATTATTTTCTAATTTTTTTAAAAATGAAATTTTAAAAGCCAAAAAATGGGTGACACGTGGTGGCTCCAGGAGCAGCCACGTGTCACTCCTAGAAAAATCGTAAATTAAAAAGAAAAGGAAAATAAAAAGAAATAGCAACACCTAGAATCAAAAAATTTTCTTTAGAAAGTTGCTTGTCTTGACGAGATCTACAACTTTCATTAAGAGACCAAAACCAAAATCAGTCATTTGGATAAAGTGATATTTTTTGGGGTACTCTGCGTATAAAATACCTTGATTTTTGGATTTTATAAGTTTTTTTGTCATTTTTAAATAAGATAAAAAAGTGAGAAAATATGACAAAATAAAAGTAAAATATTTAGACGTTAATATATATTTTTGGATTTTTAATATTTATGAAAAAAAGAAAATAAAATAAAGTACGATAAAGATAACTTTTGTACAAACTATTAGTGAATACTCAGACTCAGTTAATTTCTTTGACTTCAAGCTTATTTTGGATTTGGATTTTAGCGTGTTTGATGAAACTTTTTCAAAGAAAATAAATGAAAAGAAATAAAATAAAAAGAGTCAAATATGTACATAAAATAATAGGTCAAAATTGGGTAAAATGCACAAAGTACAAAAGAAGCCCAAAATGCAACTTTCACATACGAGCTCAAATCCACTTGAACTTGGTCATGTTTTTAAGGTAATTGAATGTATATTTGTTCAAAAGTGTGTAGGATCAAATCAGACACTATATGAGGAAGATATCAGCATTTTAGTCCGATTATCCAGAAATTAGTGTCTGTGTCTCTGGTACACTTATTTTTGTCAGTGATTATTTTGTATTTTTTTATTTATGTTAGTGATATGTACACAATGGTGGTGGTTTTACTTAATTTCGAGTTAGAATGAATTAATTAAAAATCAGAGAAATTAGTTTATTTTATAGGTCAATTGGGATGAGATTTTTGTCTCCTTAATTTATGCAATTATGTATGATAAAAATGTAATTATTAACTACACATGCATGAATGATAATTATGCATGGCAATTGATAAAATGTAGACAAATTTTGGGGAACTGATCTTAATTAATCTCTTTTAGAGTAATGAATCACAAATTCATCATCCCCCTCTCGTCCTCGAGCAACTAAAGAAATGAAATGAGGTGAAATGAGATTGGGTTCCATACCAAGAACATGAGGAAAAGGTGAAAATGGATCTAAACTTGACCTTTGGATTATTATTTCAGTGGAACTCCTGTGAGAATTAATATTTTAAAATCAACAACCTCCAAGTTCTACACATCATTGTCACAGTTTTGGTTCAAAAGTCATCATAAATCAATCATCTTCTCAAAGCACACCCCATGAACATTGAACAATTGTCTCATGTGTGTAAAGGTTTTAGATCTTCCCATCAAGAATGTTGGATTACCATGCAAACCTCTCCTCCAATAACTCGTCAATCGGAGAGTCATGTATTTCCTTCTAAGTTCAGTCGTGTTGTGTTCACAATTGAAAAGGGGAGAAATTATTAGAAGAAGGAGAAAAGAACTAGAGTATAGTCACCTCTCCTTGTGAAGTCGACCAGTTTAGCAAAGTCTCCACTAAGATCTGCAGGTTATTTTGAAGCTTGGATCTTTTTGTTCAAATATTATTTGGTAGTGGGCTTCTTTTTGTTTGGATTTTTGGTTGCTCTGCAATGATCTTTTTATGCCACTATGGATGTGGAATCTTTCTTTCCGCACATGTTTTGGGGACTTAGAAAAAATTGTGCCCAGTGTCCATCCGTATCTGAAGCTTTATTTCAACCCATACTCCAATCTTTAGATGTCAATGCTAGCAGCAAATAGACTCACACAGTTTTCCAACATCCCATCTGAGTTGAGCTAAGTGCATAGTGCGAGTGTACATGTTAATTCCCTATTCAAGAGTCGTAACCAGAATGAGGTGACCATGTTTCATACTAAGAGTCAATGTCTGCACATTGTCATGCGGAACTTGAAGAATTAAGTCAAACACCTGAAGCTTCTAAAATTCTCTTTCTTGATGAAGTTCCTCTGAAAATTAGGTGGAATAAGATCAAGTCAAGACCACTCTCGATTTTTGCTCATAACTCAGTTCAGAACCCAAGGACTTTTCACCAATGCATATGCATGTAATGCTGGATAAAGTACATACGTATGGAATGCAGAAAAATTTTTCTTAGTTTTTTACTACAAGAGTTTTTGTTTTTTTTTCAATTTTTTAAATTTATTTAATGCAAAAAAATGAATAAGAAGCCAATTTGCAAAACTTTTGTTACACTCGCAGTATTAATTGCACAAAGTTAATTAGTTTTTTTTTATTTTTAAATTTTTTCAGATTTTACAAGTTAGTTACCCATCCTTAGTTACCCATCCCGTAAATAGAATATAGACTTACACGAAAGTATGAGCTATGGTAAAATATATATATAGAGAGAGAGAGTATACACACCCTCTATACTTAGAGAGTGTTATGCCCTCAAAGCATAAGAAGCGCAGAGAAGACATAACTCTCTAATTGTAAGAGAGTGAAAAAGAAAAAGAAAAATATATAGCGGCTTGCCCCCTATACTTATGCTATGCAAGGCTAGTTATAGATAAAGGAAAAAATGAGGCAGACAAGGGGGAAGTTGAAATGAGGAGAATATATACAGTGGGCATCGAATCACCCTATACTTAGGCTCTGGTTAGCCGAAGTATGGAAGAAGGGTGAAAATGGGACGGTCGAGAGGAGGAGCGGATGAGGAGAGTATCTACAGAGGGCATCAGTTACCCCCTATACTTAGGCCTTGGCCAAAGTAGAGGAAGAAGAGTATAAGGGAACCGATGGGTCAGAAAGAAAGGTTGTTGATGATCAAGGAGGTTTTCGACAGATTTTTTTGTAAGCATGTGGTGGGAGTTCATAATGATAGGAAGAAGATGCAGTCGATGATTCTCAAACATTGTCGAATTTATCCTCAGAAGAATAATATTGGAAGGCGTATTGATGGGAAGAAGATGAAGCAAATGAAGCATATGATTCATAGCCATCGTCAGAGTTATCCTTGGAATAATAGTACTGAATGGTGGAGGCACTCCAAATATTCTTGTTCTTAAGTTGTTTTCTTAGAATTTGTTCAGTCTTTTGGTCAATTGATTCGTGCTCAGATGATGAATACTCTGAAGCGCCAATCTCAGTCTAGTCATAAGTAATTATTCCAGTATATCTAATGAGATCAGGAGAGTCAGATCTGGAGGAATAGTAGTGAGGAGTCATCCAATGAGGATTGATATTTGGTTGCTCACTAAGATAGGGCTTCAGAGCTGTCGAACTGAGCTCACTCACAAAGATCACCTTATCCGGACCTGATGAAGAATCATCAAAAGATTCCTTTTTCGTTATGTCAAACACAACTTTCATAGTCAGTTTTCTAGAACCAGAATCAATAAGAAGATGAGGAGATTGATACATCTTGAAGTGTTTGGGGGAGCACCTCGAGGAATCAGTACTCTTCTTCTTCTCACCAGATAATCGACTAGATGAAGGAGCAATTGTTTTAACAGAAATGTTCAATTTAGTCCTTATCGTCTGTGAAGGTTCTGGGGGTGAGGTTATGAGAATTGGATATTCTTCATATGAATAATCAAAGTAATAATCTTCCTTGGTTAGCGGACATCTTGCGTATGTGTTCTCAGTTGGCTTGGCGTTGGTGCATTCCTGTGTTAGATCATTAAACAGGTCAAGGCATTCAGACAAGATCTCATCCGGCTCAAGATTAGCCCATGATTGTGTGTCCTCCTTAGGATCACCATCTAGTTGGTAAAATTCCTGCATCAGGTGCTCCTCTGTAGGATTTGTCACGATAGTGGTAGAGTGCAAGTAGTGGGATATGGGAGGATGGGGGAAATTTTTGGTCCAACGGTCGGCTCAACAGTCGTTATCTCAGGTGTAGAAGTGGGTAGGGATCTTTTACAACTTGATGGTTACGGTTGTTGATGGTTTTGTGGGTTGCCTAAGAATATCATGTTTCCTCAAAGACTGTGTGTTGAAGTGCTCCCAATGCGATGAAATTGATTTCTCAAGTCTCGCAATCTATAGTTTCCTTAGACAAGGCTAAGAACTGCTTTCCAAAAATAATTGGAGATTGTGTAAATTCTCTTTGATGCTCAATATCAATGATCGTGAAGTCCATTTTGAGCGGAGCACCTTGAAATGTAGTGATGTCTGTAATAGTTCCTCTCAACCTTTTGATAGATCACTCAGCCAACTGAACGATCTCTCTTGTCTTCCCGATTGGTCCGAGTTTGAGCTTGTCAAACACGGAGGTTGGGAGAATATTTATTGGTGAGTCGTCATCGATTCAGGCATAGGTGAATGTTGTGTATTTGATTCCACATTCGAATCGAGGCAACCGCTTTACGCTGTGGCTCTTGGTCTTTCTCCCCATCACTAAGGATGTGGCCATTGACAATATGAGTCTTTCAGTCCATTTTAATTTCTTCTTCCATGTATTGACTTGTTATCCTCCGAACTTTTCTCTTAAAAAATCATGGAAGGAGTCTGCTTAGTTGGTGGGAATTTATAGGTCTCATACTCAACATACTGTGATTCAAGCATGTTTTGTTGGGTTGAGTAGAGCCTATTTATGTGATTGTTAATCAGTCCCTTATATAATCAAGTCGTCATGCATGGTATTTGTGTGTCGATATCATTAGTCCATTCCATTGTATGAGTGCCTTGTCTAAAGGAGTAGTATGAAGTATTGTCATGGTAATCCAATATAGGTGATCATTAGGTGAGGCATGCTCCATCTGGTTTGTTCAAGTTTTCATATTATTAATGAAGTTAAGTCGGAATGTGGATTTGTGAAGTGTTGACCAGCGCCAACAATATTGTGAGGAGAGAATGAAGTCGGTTGGAATTGGTATCTTGACCGGTCATCAGTTTTAAAAGTAGCTTGATCTTCATGATCAGAATATAAATCCATGGGTGAAGTTGGTTGGAATTGGTGTTTTGGAAGGTGGAAAATTTGGAGGAGTGGAGACTTCGGTCAGATGATTGACTTTATGATCAGAATATAAATGATTGTCATATGAAGGAGTGGAGACTTCGTTCAGATGTATGACTTTATGTTCAACATATAAAGGATTGACATTCATAGAGTAGATCGGATTCATCTGTGGGTGAGAGTCTCCCACGAATGTTGGTGGATGTCTGGAAGAAGAGGGTTTAGATGATCGGGTTTGATCGGAAAGAAATAATCTGGTGGGTACTCGGACCAATGTCCCATCATTTTCAAAGGAGATGGATGAGCTAACATGATGGATCTTGGTTAAAAGATGCAAGTACACAGGATACCCACAAGAAGAAACCCTAATTTTTATAAATCAAGGAGGAAGAGTGAAGGCATAAGTGTGTGTTTTTTGATATTCGAGCTTGGTTTATGTACACCAATGCAAACACAATACAAACCCCAGGTTCACCAACTCACACAGTTAAGGCCGCAAGAGTCTGGTCAATTATCTTGTCAGTTTTAATTGGTGATAATTGAAATCTTACATCTGTTAAGTGAGTTGTTATGTGTCGGAAATTTTCCTAAAGAGTGGCATGAATTCGTATGACTAGCTGCATCCACTTTCAGCTAGTATGGGTGTAAGTAAGGACCGTAAGACATCTACCCGTGTTACTTCAGGACAATGCTAATCGCGTTTTCCTTTAACCACCCGCTTTTCTAAGGGATATCGTAGTTCCCTCACTATGAAGTAGCTAGTCATTTTTAAACTCATAAGTCTGAATGAATATTCCAAAGCTTGGCTCTATCCTTGTGTGCGTCTCTCACTCTCGTAGAAAGAAAAATGAAACAACAAGAGGGTTATTCTCCCACAAAAATTCTTGATTTTATGATTTAATTAAAGTCAGCCTTGTTTAGTAGTCTAATTTTAATTTAGGCGGTCATTGAAGAAATAAGTGGCCAGAAATACATGTCTACCGTCCTGCCCAATTTCCTTTTAGATCTTAAGTGGCAAAACAAGGGGTGAAATCGAGAAAAGCCAATGCACGTGAGCAATAATGATGTATGCTCAGTTAGAAGACTTACAGTGATTCCTCACAATCTCCATGTAGGATGCTATACAAGAATTTAAAAATTATTCTATATGATATGCAAGTCGACAAAACCGCACCAGACAGAAAATTCTATTAGTTGGGAAGAATCGAGTTAAATTGACTGGTTGAACGATCTAGAAGTGTGTCTCAATTAAGTACAGTGTGGTCCTAGGTTTTATGAGCACAAGCAATAAAATTATAGAAGCTCTAATAGTTGAAGTGCAGGTCTAATCCTATGAACTACTCTAGTCGGGCCCCACCCTCACTGGAGAGTGAAATAGGTCCGACACTTCACAGAAAAAATATTCATGTCTCGTTTACACACATGAGATTCCAAACAGAAACCGTTATAAAGATTAAATTATCTACAAAAATTAAAATAGCAAAATTTAAAATTGTAAAAATTAAAATCCTACACTCTACGCTCTCTCAAGACTCGATTCGATCTTAATTTAGTATGCGGTTTTTCGGTCGTCGATGAAGATGCGTCAATTTCCGAAATATCACACCACGAACGTCAGTCCCTCTCATCAAAAATAAGAGAGAAATGTAAGAGAGTGACACAAAAAATAATCAAAAAGAATAAAAGACGGAAAATAAATGTTGGACAAAGAAAAATTTTGGGAAAAATAAAGTAGAAAATTTACAAAGGTGGTTCAGGGGTCAGACTACACGAATATGTGGATTACCTAACACTAAATTTATAGACAAAAAACCTAATCCATTTGCGTCCCCGACAACGACGTCATCTGACTAATCCAGAATCACCCTCGTTAAAATGTCATTTTTATGTTATAGTCGGGTAATCAGGATCAATCATGAAATAACCATTTAACTAATCAATAAATTTTAAATCAAGTGGTTTATAGTTTATTTAGATTGAGCAAGCCCCATGATCGAACTCGAGGAGGAAAAGGAACAACTATGTTAATGCCTATCAAAGTTCGAGCATGGTTTTTGAGGCATTTTTTTTGGTATTTTTAATGCAATTTATCGTTGCAAATGCGAACATGGCCAATTTTAAGGACTAAAATACAATTCCTATTCAAACAAAGTCCAAAAATTATAAAACTTGGCCGAGATGTGAAAAATGATGTAATTAATGCATTGTATTTTTTGGAATTTTTTGATGTAATTTTAAATTTTAATGAATTAATGAATGCACACAAGGTAAATCTCAATAATTAATTATAATTAATATTAAATCTACTTATTTTTAGGAAGTAAAATTATTCAAAGTATGTCATTAAGTGATATATCTCATAAAAATCCTAAGCCCTAAAAAATGTGAGATTTCATATTTATTAAAATTCAATTATTGAATGCAAAAAATGATTTTTATAGAGCACATGATGCATTTTAGGCATAATGTAGATAACAATTAATTCTACTATCCATGAATTTCTGACAATTTTCCGAGCAATGTTAATTTCATATGAATTATAGAGCACAAATTGGGTAAAATATGCAATATTCCATAGAAAAAATTATTAATAATTAATCACATAGCATAAACATATAAAGAGCATGCCACAATGTAAAGAATTAATTGTAGAATGGAATGATATTTATTGAATAATAAAATGATGCAATGAATTTGTTCAAGATACAGATGAAGTTGGGGTTCTGCTTCCAAAAGTACAATAATAATAAAAGAGTAAAAAAAGGGTGTGGATGTCAATACTTAGACCCAGAGGGGGTCTTACACAAAATTTCCAACAGGTCACGTGTGTCTCACATGACCCCTAGAAGGCGGGGGTCTGGATGCAATAAGGGGAATCTTCATGGGCTTTTTGTAAAATCTCCACCCCCCGCACATGAGTATCACGTGTGCACGGGTGGGGCGTGGTTCTTCAAGATGAAGGTGGAACTAGGGGGAACCCTCTACAAAAGATCCCTCCCTCGCATGCTCCTCACATGAGAGGTTCTCGGGCCTCCCGCCCGGTGGTGCGTAGTCGTTAGCAGAAGGTAGTGTGAGGCGGCCGACGTGTAGATGTGATGTCGATGTCGTGACTGCAGGCGAAGGTGGCAATGAAGAGGAGGATACGGTGCATTTAGGACGGTGGGGAGCTATGTCTGAGGCTGATGGGGGTAGAGCACATCTGGAGATGCTCCTGGAGGTGCAGTCTAGCGGCGGTATGAAGTTGAAGGCACGAGCAGAGTCGACGGACCTCCGGTGAAGTGGTTGAGTTCCCCTATGCAGATGTCGATGATGAAGGGTGAGGCTATGACAACGAGGCGACGGCTGAGTAGCTCAGAGTAGGAGATGACGATGAAGGAGTTACGGTGGATCGATTGGTCGAGCGGAGGGCAAATAGCAGCAGAGCGAAGAGATGACGGAGGATGGAGATGATGAGGTAGACGATGGTGATGCGAACGGGGTGTCGGGTGGAGTGGCTCGACTTCGAAGGAGGAGCTCTGAAGGACAAGGCTCGATGGTTCGATGGCTGGAGTGGGGCAGCTTCGCACGAAGGGTATGGCAGCGTTACAACGGTTGGTAAACCCATTGGACCTCGCCGAGGAAGGAGAAGAGCCTAGCTGCCACCACCGGTCCTCCTCTACTTTTGTGGCGGATGAAGAACTGAGGTGAGGGTGGAAGTGCTTTATAGTGATGGAGAAGCAGTGGTTGATTGGGAAGATGTGATCAGGAGGGGATTTACTGATCGAGGGATTGATTGGCGTAATCGAGTAAGGAAGATGGTCGGATTTGGAAGGTGGTGTCGGATCTGATTGGGAAGAGGCAGTGTGGTGGTGCTTCATTTGGCAGGCGATGACGGAGCAAAAAGGAAAGGGGTGGTAGGCGGCACCGACGGATAAGGAAGGAAGGTGAAAATCACAAGAGATAGACGAAGATGGAGGGCCATCCAATTGGCCAATATCGGGTGGCCCTGGTTGTGCCACATGGAAATTAATAATTTTTTGTTTTTTCATAGATGAAATTTTAAAATCCTTAAAATAAGTGACATGTGGCAGCTCCAGGAGCTGCTATGTGTCACTCCTAGAAAAATCGTAAATTAAAAAGAAAAGAGAAATTGAAAAGAAATAGTAAACAACCTCAGATCGAAAAATTTCCTTCACAAAGTTTATCGTCTCGATGAGATCTACTAAATTTCATGAAAAGACCAAGCCAAAATAGGTCATTTTGCAAAAAGTGATATTTTTAGGGGTACTCTATGTGTATAAAATACGTTGATTTTTTGGGTTTTGTAATTTTTTAATCATTTTTAATGAGATAAAAATTAAGAAAAAATACAATAAAATAAAAGACAAATATTTACACATTAATTAAATTTTTTGGATTTTTAGTAATTACAAAATAACAAAATAAAATAAAGTACGATAAAGACGACTTTTGTATAGACTATTAGTGAACACTCAGACTCAGTTAGTTTATTTGACTTCAAACTCATTTTGGATTTGGATTTTTGCATTTTTTGAAGAAAAAATTGTTAAAGAAAATAAATGAAAAATAAGTAAAATAAAAAGAGTCAAATATGTACATAAAGTAATAGGTCAAAATCGAGTAAAATACACAATGTACAAAAGAGGCCTAAAACCCAACTTTTACATATGAGCTCCGATTCATTTGAACTTGGTCATGTTTTGAAGGTAATTGAATGTATATTAGTTTAAAAGTGAGTAAGATCAAATCAGACATTGTATGAGGAATATATATGCATTTTAGTCTAATTATCCTGAAATTTGTGTTTGTGTTTCTGGTTCACTTATTTTTGTAAGTGATTATTTTTTATTTTTTTATTTGTGTTAGTGATATGTACACAATGGAGGTGGTTTCAAGTGATTTGGAGTTAGCATGAATTACTTAAAAGTTAGGGAAGTTAGCTTATTTTACAGGTCAATATTGCGATAAGATTTTTGTCTTCTTATTTTATGCAATTATGCATGATAAAATGAAATTATTAATTACACATGCATGAATGATAATTATGCAAGATAATTGATAAAATGCATATGTAATTTGGGGAACTGAGCTTAATTAATCAATTTTTAAATGATGAATCACATATTCATCAACGCCCTCATTGCATGCTTGATATGTACGGAACTGCTCCCTGGATGAGCACATGTGATCTGAACATGCTAAGACCAAATCCATCCTGAATCTACCTTAATCTCCGTAGAGAATGCTAGCAACTCTTCCTCACAGACTGCATTGTCATCCTCTTGGTCAGATTCATAATCATTGGCCTTCTTATTTCCTTTTGCCTTCTCATGTCTCTGACAATCGGCTACTTTGTGACCTTTCTTGTCACAATAGAAACATCTTATCATATCTCGTGACTTGGATCGACCTCTGAATCGTGTCTCCATTAATATTGAACATCTGCCCTCAATTTACCCTCAATTACCAGCATATGACATTCATCATTCATTGTCCTATTTGACCTCCATCGAGACTCGTTTATAAGCAACAAAATAACTATCGCGTCCAATGTGATTGTCTCCTTGCCATAGAGTAATGTCATCACTATATGATTGAAGGAAGATTGAAGAGAGCTCAGCAAGATCAGTGCCTTATACTCCTCCTCGAAGAGAAATTCTCCTTTCACATTCTTCTCCCCAGTGTGAGCACGTCTGTTAGAACTTGTAAAATTCATTCAAGTGCACCTTGAGTTTTGTTATATCAGTCATCTTTACACCATAGAGCTTCTTCTTCGTCGATAGCCAGTTTATCAGATATTTGAACGTGCATCACCCCTCGAGCTTCATCCAAACATCTATTGGATCCTCCAGGCTGATGACTTCATGAAGAGTGTTATCCGATAAGAATAGTTGTATGTACTATTCACAAGATCCCTTATCTCCTTCCACTCCTCCTCTTTCATCTTCCGACCTTCTTTTTTATCCTAGAGAGCTTTCACAAGTCCTTCTAATATAAGTATATTCTTCGCGTATTTTTGCCACAAGGTGAAGTCATTCTTCCCGATTAAGGCTTCCACGAAGAATGATGCACCCTTCATCGTGAACTTTGCCATCCGATTTGATATCGTACTTCCTTGCACGATCTAAAAAATCGAAGGAGAATCCTCTCTATCTAAACTATCCAACTTGGCCTTGAAGGATATGGGGAAATCCATAAGCGTGTTACGGAAGCATGATGATCGCATCATATGCGATCGGAGCGACTAGTCGCTCTAGTTGCAAGGTGCAACGGAATTTAAAAATTTAAAGAGATAAAACCACGTGATCCAAGAACACTTTTCAGATCATTTCATCTAACCACAAGTAATATGTAGGATTACCTCTTGAAGCGTGGTTGCAATCAAGTCTTTAAACCAAGACACCTCATGCCTCAATTACGATCCGTCAGAGGAGACATTTGCGAGCGTGTTGATGAGACGTGTACTCCTTGCAATCTGTGTTGAAGATCCACAAGAAAATCTCCAGATCTCATCTCAGGAGATTCGATGTCTTCTTCACAAGCGAGGCGCGCCGAAGGAAACAGAGATCCATGAGTAGCCGAAGAGATGACACGACGGCATGACAATGATGGCAACTCTCTCTAAGGAACAAGGTGGACTGCCACTAAGAGAGAGAGAGAGAGATGGGGTGCATAGTATGAGAATGAGAGAGTGGGGGGAGTATGGAATGCCACAATTGTTGTATGTACTAGAAGAGCTATGATTTCTTCTTCTTTTATAGTATTTTGGGAGTCCATGGATCCCAATCCATGTTAAACACAAAATCAATGGTTGAGATTGATTTGTGTTTCCATTCAATGGTCATGATTTTGTTGTAAAAATACAACAACAATTAATTTAGATTAAATTAAATATATATTGAATAATCAACATAATGTTATTTGAACTAAATTAATTTGCATAGAAGGATTAGGAGGGAAGCCATTCACCCTCCTAAAAGGGGGGGACGACCACCCTTGAGACCAAGTCAAAATGTGGTTGTCCACCATACATTAAATGGATGGTGTTGGCTCCTCCAATCCTTCATATTTATTTACAGCAACTTTTGTTGTATATTAATCCATAAAAATAATTCCAAATTAATTTTGTGAATATTGCAATCATGATATTAAATATATATGAATCATATTCACAACCCAAAACAAAATTAAATTATATTTCCAATTACTTTTCAATACAAATCCAATTCACATCAACAATTAATTCGAAGATACCATTTACAATAAGCTATCTCTAATATATTATAAATTACATTTATAATATATATAAATAATATGGATAGCACTATCCATATTATTTACATCATCGGTAATTAAATCACATTTAATTATCTTGGATCATCATTATCATGTATTTAAATAATATGAATCGCATTCACAATATTCATGATAATTAAATCACATTTAATTATCAACATCTTAATGTACATATACATAATTCAACAATGAAATTACTCTTGAACTCGTTCAAGAACAATACGCTTTCTCCGCAGATACTTGGAGATAAGGACAAGGTTGATTGTACGTTCCATGTATAGTGACTTGGATATAAAGATCACATCTCAAATCCAGATCTCGAAGACCTCTCATAGATGCTTGGTTAAATCAATGTCGTAGATCTAATCTTCGTATTGCATCCGAATCACATTTAGATCTATGTCCAATATTTAGACTAAGATCAGATCACTTCACTAATAAGAGGAGTCAATAAAATCCAGACATGTTTCATCACTCCATCGGAATGGAAGCGTCATGGTTATACAATTGTTAATGATCACATCACCCTCAGGTATTCCTAATACATGTAAATCCTGCATACTGGAAGACTTAGAATAAACCCAAAAATATAGATCAATTTACACTATCATATTTAGGGTTTTATCATTAAGTTTCTCATTCGGTGAGTTGGTATCGATCATAAGCTTTCCAAAAGCATATATCATACCTACAAATTCTTGTCATGCTTTCAAAACAAGACGACCATGCATGGAATTTGATTAGTCCCAATACCTCATGAGTGATCTCATGTCTTCTGGTCACAAGTGGACCTGTATGATCCCTTTGAGAGATCGTATTGCTCATATGCCCTTATATGCATACCAACTCGCCGATGTATAGACCTTGATTAGGCCATCAACCTATCGGTCCGGCAAATATACCTACCTAGGCATATAGAAATACATCTATCTCCAGTCAGAGGATGCATGCCTATGTCATGATAGTATATGACATAGGACTTGGTCATTTCAATCTCGCTAAGTCAACTCTTTAAACTAACTTATCTGACACCTCCGAATCTATATTCCTATGAAGAGAACCCGAATAAAGAGGCTGATCAGAAATCAATCAAATGAGATAGAATTTCCATCTCCTACTCAAGCTGGAGATCATCTCTTAATAATCATTTGAAATTTCTTGATGAGTCCTCAGTCTAACTCTATAGATATTAATCTAAGCACTAGCCTCTATGATTCAGCAATTGAACCAACAGTTGTATGATCATCAAGATGGCCATTGTACATAATCCTAATTGTACTAAGGGACCTTATAGGGCATTCATTCATTTAATCTTAGACTGAAAGTGAAAATAAACCAATAACTTTTATTGATATATCTAACATTGTAATAAATTTATTGTTGGAATGTTTCGCCTCGGGTTCACATGATTAACAATCTCCCACTAGCCCTCAGAACCATTCTTGTATAATCCTTAAATCCATACTCATTACATGATGGTTGAAAACCTTTTGTGTTAAAGGCTTGGTAAGCGGATTAGTAATGTTATTGGTAGAGGCCACCTTCGTGATGATAATGTCACCATGCTTTTGAATCTCTCGAATGATGTGGCATTTCATTTCCACTTGCTTGCTCTTTTGATGCCATCTGGGTTACTTCGCATGAGCTATGGCTCCCGTGTTATCGCAGAGTAGCAGGTTGGGAGTATCAGAGGAAACCACGCCAAAATACAAGATGAACTTGTGCAACCACACCACCTCTGTTGCAGCATACGATGCGGCAACGTATTCAACTTCTGTTGTTAAATCAGTCGTAGTGTCTTGCTTCTTGCTTCTCCAGCTCACAGCACCACCGTTCAATAGGAACACAAACCCTAATGTTGACTTTCGATCATCAATATCAGACTGGAAGTCAGAATCTATGTGTCCTAGGACTTGGAGATGACCATCTTCATAGATCAAGATGTAATCTTGTGTCCGTCTCAAATACTTGAAGATGTTCTTCACTTTATTCCAGTGTTGTTCTCCATAGCACAATCGGTATCAGCTTACCACTCCCACGGCATGGCAGATATCTAGCCTTGTGCACATCATGGGTTACATTAAGCTTCCTACAGCTGATGTGTAGGGGTATCCAGCTATGTCTTTTTTTCCATAACACTTTGGGGAGTCATCCCTTTATATAGGTGGATACCATGTCTTAAGGAAAGGAAACCTTTCTTGGAGTTCTCCATATGGAACCGCTCCAAGATTTTCTTAATATACCCATGTTTTGACAATCCCAATATCCTCTTTTCTAAGTTTTTGAACAGCTTCAGACCCAAGATGTAAGAGGCTTCTCTAAGATCTTTCATCTCGAAGGTATGGGATAGCCAAATTTAATACTGGTCATCATTCTTGTATCATTCCCAATGATAAGGATGTCATCTACATAAAGCACTATGAACATAACGGTGCTCCCACTAAGCTTCTTGTACACACATGGTTCTTCATGATTCTGCACAAAATCATAACTATTTATGGTTTCTTCGAATATGATGTTCTACCTACGAGAAGCTTGTTTGATCCCATAGATGGATTTCTTCAGCTTGCATACTTTTCCTTCCTCAGTTATGAAGCGATGGGGCTGCTCCACATAGATATCCTCCTCAAGAAATCCATTGAGGAAAGTAGTCTTGCTGCCCATTTGCCAGATGTCATAGTCAAGATATGCAGCTATAGCTATCAGTGCCATGATGAACTTAAGCATAGCCACCAGATGTCATAGTCAAGATATGCAGCTATAGCTATCAGTGCCCTGATGAACTTAAGCATAGCCACAGGAGAGAATGTCTCATCATAGCGATGCATTCTCTCTGTCTGTAGCTCTTGGCTACGAGCCATGCTTTGAAAGTCTCTACTTTCCCATTAGGTCCCCTCTTTCTCTTGAAGATCCATTTACACCCAATGGGTTTTACCCCTCTAGGTGGATCCTCTAAGATCCATACACCATTTTTATGCATGAAGTCTATTTCAGACTCCATTGCTAGCATCCATCTATCCATATCATGATTCTTGAGTGCTTCATCAAATGAAGCTGGATCACTTTCAGTTTCACCTGACACATGGAATCCGTACCTTTCAGGCGGTGCAACCACCCTCGAACTCCTTAGAAGAGGCACATGTGTTACATCTTCAATTTCTTCCTCAGTTTTTTGTTCAGGAAATTTAGTATCCTCAGGGTGTTCAATGAGTTCCTTTACTTCATTTTTGTCTTTACTCTTAAGGAAATCATCCTCCAGAATTTTACATCCTTAGAGATGAAGACTTTCTGAGTCTCAGGGTCATAAAGCTGGTATCCAATACCATTCTTAACATACCCAATGAAGTAGTACTCTCGAATGTGAGATTCTAGTTTACTTACATCCACATTCTTCACATGGACCAAGTAACCCCAATCATTAAGTGCCTAACACTAGGTTTGGTTCCATACCAAAGCTCATGAGCAGTCTTAGGTATGGATTTGCTAGGAATCTTGTTCAGGATATACATTGCAATCTCTACTACATATCCTCATAAATTAAGTGGTAAATGTGCTTTACTCATCATTGAAAGGACCATGTCCATGAGGATCCTATTGCGTTTTTCAGCAACACCATTAAGTTGGGGAGCTCTAGGAGGAGTGAGATTGGATACAATTCTTTTCTCTTTAAGGTATTCATTGAATTCATCTCAGAGGTACTCGCCACCTCAGTCAGATCGAATCCATTTAATCTTCCTATCGGATTAGTTCTCAACCAAAGTCATGAACTCTTTGATCTTTTCAAAGTTTTTATATTTATGAAGTAATATGAAGATAAACCTGTATCGTGAATGGTCATCAATAAATGTCAAATAATATCAATATCCATTTAGGGTCGCAGTACTGAAGGGACCACATACATCAGTATGTATTAGGTCAAGAATACTGCATCTTGTAACCTTGTTACGAAAAGGCGTCCTAGTCATTTTACCTCGAATACATTGTTCGCAGCAGGTAGGCAAAAATTGGACCTGTAGATAATATAAGGGTCTATCCTTTATAAATTTATTGATCCTATCAACAGATAAATGACCAAGCATTTGATGATAAATTATGTTAAAATAATTTTCATCCTCCCTGGTTCTTTTAGGATTTTTATTAGTGGTAGTAACATTCATGACATTTTCATCAATGCACAATTCATAGAGTCCACCATAAGTCTAAACACCATCTGCAATTTATTTATCATAATGACTTATGACAAGTTTATTACAAAATAGAAATGAATATCCATTTCGAACTAATTTAGATACATATATTAAGTTCCTTCTGACATCTGGAACATAAAGACATTCTTTAAGTATTAGGAATCTTCTACTAGATAATGAAAGTTTGCATATCCTGATGGCAACTGATGGAACAATTGCATCAGATCCCATCTGGATGACTATCTCCCCTTCATCAAGACTCTCAGTTTCCTGAAATAGATGCAACAAATTGCATACATGAACAGAAACTCCAGAATCGATGATCCAACTAACTTCTCATCCTACCAGAAAATTGGTTTCAATGATGAAAGTAGAATTCATACATGGTAGGGCTTTACCTTTATTAGCAGACTTCAGGTAATCTGGACAGTTACGCTTCCAGTGCTCTGGCTTCTTGTAGTGATGACGCACATCGATCATCTTTGATGTCACCAGTGTGGAAGCAGTAGAAGATGAGCCAACTCCTTGACTCGTCTTCTTTCTCTTCTAGGTCAGTCCCTTCCGAGATCCTTACTTCCGATTGTGCTTCCCTTTGACCTGTGCAACCATTGCACTATCAGAGGGATTATCTTTCTTCATTATGTCTTATGTAGACTTTAATGAATCCAATAACTCAGCGTTAGACCAATTCATCTTGTTTAATTAGAATGTCACCAAAAAGTTACTGAAAGACTTAAGGAGCGACAACAGAATGAAGTCGAACTGCATATCTGCCTCCATGTTGGCCTCGAGAGTTTCTAGTTTTGAGAGGTACCCAAACATTTTGAGTATGTGTTCCCTAACGGAATTCCCTTCCTGCATTTTGCAGCGAATAAGCTCTTTCATAATGTTATACATTGAGTGCGGTTGACATCACCGAATATCTCCCTGAGATTCAACATTATATCCTGGTAGTTGTCCATCTCCACATGTTGCTTCTGAAGTACATTGGAGAGAGATCCTAGAATATAACACCTAACCAATGTATGATCTTCATCATATTTTTCATTATATTGAGTTTCTTCTGGTGTCTTAGGGTTTTCATATTTTTCCTTGGACAACACATAGGATATTTGTGTCGCGGATGGGACAAGATCCAAGTTACGGATCCAATCTGAGTAATTTGGTCTGATCAACTAGTTGACCTATAGAAGCCTACTGAGTGGGTTCATGAACTTCATTGTCTGAAATTAAGTATGCACTATATTAGAACATATATATATTCAATATTAGATCCTTTGATTAAGGATTTTTAATAAAATTAGTCTTGCTTTTTCAACTTTGAAAGTTCATTCCACTAAATTACTTTCAAAATAAGAGATATACTTACCGTTATATCTCTAGTAAGAACTGGGACTTCTTTTCTACCTTAATTACATCCCAATAATATGAGGAATTGTAATTCATGTAAAAAAAGCGAGAACACATTCCTCCTTGCAAGTCCAACTTGCATTTCCCAATTCAATCTTTAACATCCAGGCCCACCACCCCTAAGGCGATGTTGACCCGTCATTAATTGAACCAACCGTCAACAAGAATAGAATCCATCATGCACAATCCATTATCACCACAATAATATGAGGAGCCGATATTGAGGTTACTACGCATACAACCTTACTATTTTGAGAATTAAAGAGCCTGATCCAGATGCACTTGTATGCAGGAGCTGTCACTTCAGACAAGCGTCTCCTACATACAATCCCCGGCGACAGAACCCTTTGCCTTGACAGGAGACCATGGATGTCACTTATGTGATCCTTCGTATCATGTTCAAATTTTATTTAATTATTATGAATCATATTCACATAATTAATTCTTCCAAGGGAAATACTACTCTATTTATAATAGAGTATTATTAATTGAATATAATTCATTTAATCATATTAAATCAATTATCAATCCATTTTAATCAACCAACAAACAATCTTGATTGTTACTTGAAAGGATGGTATAATCTCAAAATATGTATTATTCAAATTTTAATAATTAGAAAAATACATCATGATTTCTTCAAACATTATCCTTAGCTATTTTCATGGCCAGTACACACAGGATATGCGACAGACCACTCACAGAGCAACCTTCTATCCCATCGATCCCCCACTAGACACCATATTCGCCTCAAGTAAAGATAATATGATTTGAACATTTTGTATTTGAGATGATAATCGATCTTTCAACCGAAGTTATACATATAATATTTATCAAATCATTTTGATTAAGATTATAATGAGATTTGCTAAACATATCCCCAATCCTAGTCAAGCAATAATGTTTTGCATGTAGAGATTGTCCTACAACTATTGTGGGATAAATTATGTTTTTCATGAAACATCCATTCAATAACCTATGATGATTAATCAATTATTTTATAATTACTAGGCATCATATTTGATCAAGAAAAATTCATAATTTCCATGATTTCCATTGAATTATAAACAAATTAAGAAAAGATGTTTAATGATCTTATCATCTTCCGGCCCATCTCCGCTAAATATGGGATATCTAGGGCAAATAGAGTCGGAATCATGTGAAATAAATTCGAGAAGATTGCGGGTTTGATTTAATACTTAATCCAAGTGTTTATTTCATATTTCATGATAGAAAAACAGTAACTAAAAATAATTTCCTTACAGATCCGTGATTTCATGCAAAACATCTTTCATAGCGGGAACTCTTCGAATCATTTTCTGCACTTTTGGTACCAATTATAGGTTACTATTTTTGGGACATATTTAGACATTTTGAATACATTTTATTAATCAAAAAACACATCCAAATAATGCATAAACAATTGCTTCTAATTTAGATTAAAAATCGATTCCAATCTTGCATCCAATGCAAAAATAATGATTCTCGTGCATCCGAAACTTGAACCTTGATCGTCAAGGGTTTCGGATCATATCCAATCCCTCAAAATAAGGCTCGGATACCACTTTAAGGATATGGAAAAATCCTTAAGTACATCATGTAAGCGTGATGATCGCATCGTATGCGATCGGAGCGACTAGTCGCACTAGTTGCTCGGTGCATGGGAATTAGGAAATTTAAAGAGATCAAACCGCGTGACCCAATAACACTTCTCGGGTCGTTTCATATAGCCACAAGTAATATGTAGGAGTACCTCTTGAAGTGTGGTTGCAATCAAGTCTTTAAACGAAGAGACCTCCTATCTCAAGTCCGATCCAACGGAGGAAACGCTTGCGAGCATGTTTGATGAGGCACGTACTCCTCACAATCTGTGTTAAAGATCCAAGCCACAGTACTCTTAATCTCATCTCATGAGATCTGATATCATCTTTAGAGCGAGGTACACCGAAGGAGACAAAGATCCACAAGCGGTAGAAGCGACGGCACTACGATGTGGTGACGACAACGACTCTCTCTAGGGTACAAGGTGGATGACTACTAAGGGAGAGAGAGAGATGGGACGTATAATATGAGAATGAGAGAGTGAGATGACTCAATTATTGCTTGTACTAGAAGAGCTAGGGTTGCCTCTTCTTTCATAGTATTTTGGGAGTCCATGGATTCCAATCCATGTGAAACACAAAATCAATAGTTGAGATTGATTTGTGTTTCCATTCAATGATCATGGTTTTCTTGTAAAAATACAACAACAATTAATTTAGATTAAATTAATTATATATTGAATAATCAATATAATTTAATTTGAACTAAATTAATTTGCATAGAAGGATGAGGAAGGAAGCCACCCACCCTCCTAAAAAGGGGGATGGCCACCCTTGAGATCAAGTCAAAGGGTGGTCGTCTACCATCCTTTAAATGGATGGTGTTGGCTCTTCCAATCCTTCATATTTATTTACAACAACTTTTGTTGCAAGTTAATCCACAAAAATAATTCCAAATTATTTTTTTGAATACTGCAATCATGCCATTAAATAATTGTGAATCATATTTACAACCTAAAATAAAATTTAAATTGTATTTCTCATTAATTTTTAATGTGAATCTAATTCATAACAACAGTTAATTCGAAGATACCATTTACAATATGCTCTCTCTCTAACATATTATAAATCACATTTATAATATATATAAATAATATAGATAACACTATCCACATTATTAACATCCTTAATAATTAAATCACATTTAATTATCTTGGATCATCATTCTCATGTATTTAAATAATATGAATTGCATTCACATTATTCATGATAATTAAATCACTGACGAATCACATATTCATCATGCTAAAATTGATCAATTAGGCTGTGTTCTTCAAAATTCATATGCATTTAATAATTAATATAGCATCATTAGCATTCATACATGTGTGAATAATATTAGCATTTCATCATGCATAATTGCATAATGTGTAAATTGGCCTAAAAGATGCTAGCTTCCCATGTTTATAATTAATTCACCCTAACTGCGATCGACCTGAAACCATTCTATTGTGTAGACATTACTAAGAAGAATAAATAAAAAATACAAAAATTTACTAACTCAAATAAGAGTCAAATAAACCGAAAGTCTAATTTCACATCTAACAGATTAAAACGCACATATCTTCCTCATACAGTGTCAGATTTTGGTCTACTCACTATAAGTACTCCATTTTCAAATATCTTCAAAACAAGACCAATTTCATAAAATTCGGAGCTCATATGTGAAAGTTGGATTTTGGGCCTCTTTTGCGCATTTTATCTTTTTGCTATTTTTGACCTGAGATTTTATGTACATGATTAACCCTTTTAATTATTTCTTCCTCATTTGTTTTCTTTGATGAATGTTATCAAACGACATAAAAATGACTGAAATTAAAGAAACTGACCGAGTCCCAGTGTCATCTGTGAGTGTAAAAAATCTCATATTTTATACTTCTATTTTATTTCCTATTTTCTTATTTATTAAAAATCCAAAAAATATATTAATGTATAATTAATTTTCTTATATTTTATAGTATTTTTTTCTATAATTTTTTTATCCTTTTTAAAACCATCAAAAAATTATAAAATCCCCAAAAGTCAATTTTCTATACACATGGAGAACCACCAAAAATACCTCTTTGTACAGATGACCTCTTTTGCTCCTAGGCCCCTCGTGAAAGTTGTAGATCTCGTCGAGACGAACAACTTTTGTAAAGGAAATTTTTTTATCTGAGGTACCTTTTATTTCTTTTCTATTTTTCTTTCTCTTTAAATTTTGAATTTTTTTGGGGGTGACATGTGGCCGCCTCTGGGCATTCCACGTGGCACCCCACTTCTCTCCAGCCCCTGGGTCACATGCCTAGCACGTGACCCTCCAAAGTCCCTCTCTCACCCGGTCACGTGCGGTGCACATGACCCTCGTCCCCTTCTCCACCTCTTTCTATAACTCGTTCTTCTACTTATTACCTGGCGGGTCTCTTCTCTGTATAGCGTTGGCTTGGGGGTTGCCCCATCCATGCTTGCTTTCCTACTTCTTTCTGCTTGGAAGACATAGAGGGGGTCCCTAGGGCGAGGCATCGAGGGATGCTCTGTCTTTTCCGGGATGGATACGATACCTAGTCCTAGGCTTTTGAGGGGGTGCGTCTGACTTATTTATTCTTTGATAGCTTTTCCACCACTTGCTTTCCAGTGTCCAAAGTCCGATAGATGAGGTAGAGGCACCAGGAATTCCCTGCTTCTGTCTGCACCTCCTTCAACCTCGACCCCCCCCCTCTTTTGAATTTTCCTCCTCGGATGCTAGGTTGTCCGTCATGACGGGTCCTCATGATGCTCTAACGGGGAAGAGAAGGCCAATTCAACCTTCTCGGATGGTCAGGAAGATCGTGGAGTGGAAAGAGATGTGATTGAGCTCAAAAGAAAGGTCTTTCCATAGAAGGGCAAAGAGAGAGTGGAAAGGCCGGAAAGTGAGGATGACAGCCGAGACTCATGCCTTGTCCTAGTCACCCCCGCTCGATCGCAAAATCGCCGTAATCGCCATCCACGTAATGCCTTCGCCTCCTCCTCCCTCGTAACGGTCGCCAGTGCCTCCACCCTCTCTGGCCATTATGAGGCCCGCCCAAATAACCATCGTCACCCCCGCTCCTTTAAAACCCCTTCGACAGCCACTCCCACATGCATCTGCCCTTCTTCCCCACGAGAGCCGGTGACAGCAGCTTAACAACTTTGACGGCGTGATCTAGAGGTCTTCGACCTCTACCGCTGCTCCAAGCAGTTGAATCTCGTCGTGGTCTACCCCGCGGTTGAGGTGATCATCGGTAGCAGGCCCTTGCTCCCCCCAACCCCCAGGCAGGCCCATCTTATCCTTCCCCATCACCATTCAACCACTCTCGCCCTTAGAGCTCCATAACCATCCGCCGACCTCGCAGCTTATCATTAACCTCCCTCAGCTCCATCCCTGTCTGCCTACCATCCCCGCCACTAGCAGCGACTGTGCACTCCACCACTGCACGTCACGACCCTTCTGCCACAAGTTGCGCCTCCCACGCGCTTGCAGCCGGCCGCACTCCTTCTGCACGTCTGCCAGCCGACCTCTTGTGCCTCGACTGCCTCCTGCCCTTGATGCTCTGCCTCAGCCCACATGTCCACCACCTTGGCCTTCTCCTCGCAGCCAGCCCACAAGTTCCCCTGCCACCGCCACAACACTTACCGTCGTCGCACGCCCGCTGTCGTACCGCCACTTCTAGCCACTGTTGGATTAGGTCCAAGCTCCTAATCTAACGAACCTCATCACGCTACGTAGCTTCCCTGAGCCTCGGCTCCAGCCTCGAGGCTCGGGGCCTCTGAAGCAATTCATCTCTGCCACGTGGAGCCTCGGGTGCTCAACCTCAGCCACGGACCCAAGGCTCCACCCGAGCCTCCCTGCTGTTGCCACATAGCCTCGGACGCTCGAGCCTCAACTTCATCAGCCAAGGCTCCATTTGAGTCTCCGCCCCGACATCCGAGCCTTCAAGCGCACGTGCAACGCACCTGCGTAGGGGGTAAATCGCGTCCACATCCCTTGACTTCTAGATAATTGCAAAAAGCTCCCCCACTAGCACATTTACGTGCCCCATGCGTGTGCACGTGGGGAATTTGCATAGAGACCCCTCTGAGTTTTGTTATTTGCATATAAATCCTCCAAGCACTTAATTGAGAAGAAAATATTTCTTTTATTGCATTTCTGTCCCTGACTTTTTAATTTAGCATATCTTTTTTTTTGAACTCTGATTTTAGAAAACAATATGTCGTTTTGAAGCTTATTATGTGCTCTTTCTTATTACATATCTTGTAGACAGATTAGAGAATATTTATTGATGATGATTATTTGAGATTAAATCTGATAAATGCAGGATAAATTCTGACTTATTTGCGGCACACTTCATTGAGAAAATTCTTGATTCCACAGGGTCTTTATTGATGATATTTTTTAAGATAAATTATCTTACTACTCATGATTATTATTATTATTTTGAGAAACTAAACTTATCAGGGGGAAAATAAAGGAGGAATTATTGAATTGCATAGATTTTCGAGGAGATTTTCCTTAATTCCTCTCGTAATTTTTGATCATATAAATTGAGGATTTAATATGTGATGGGGATTCAATTGAGATAAAATGAATTTAACTCACAATATTTTAAGTGATTAAAACTCGATTACTTGCGAATTAAATTAGAGAGAATTTGGAGATAAAATCTTTATTTGATTTCACTAATTGCAGGATTATGCATAGGTTTATTTGAACTCTAACTTGCATCTGGATTCAAAATATTTTTGGATCTGATCTTTGTTGATCTGTGATTTAATATAGAGGACACTGATTATTATTGTTTGGATTAAAAATCGTAATCTCATATCCTGAGCCTAATTATTTTCTCTATTTATTTCCTTCTCCTTGCATTCCATTTCATCACATTTTCTCTTTATTTTTTGACATAGAAAATAATTGAACATTAAATTAATTATTTAATTTAATTTAAAAACATGCAACTAAAAATCACATTCCGTGTGTTCAACCTTGGTAGACTTTCCAAGTTAAAAATACTCCACAACATTTAAAGATTGTGGTTTTTGTTGAATCGTTTTTTGCCTCCTATACTACAACTATCGATTATTAAAGAGGCGGAATCCACATTCATCAAATGGCATCACTGCTGGGGTATGACATATTTTTAGGGTTTTAAATTATTTTCTGTAATTAATTTTTGTGAAATTAGATTTTGTGTAATTTTTTCTCTTTCCTTTGCATTTTATTTTTCTGCATTATTTTTTGCATATTTCTCTGTCTACATATACTAATCACAATTTCTCTATTCGCATATAGCTCGGAGCCAACTTTGGATAGAAAATCAAGGATCTACGAAGATGAAGATTGCATTCTATTTTCTGTGAGAGAGAGTTACCTTAGATAGTTTAATTTTCTGCATTATTCTCAAGGTCCCTCTCTCTAAACCCTTGTAATAATTCAGATTGGACTTCTTTGTGGTGTGTCGAGTTTGTTTCAACCCCTTCTGTGTGATTAGGACCTGACTTGAGTGGCGTAGGAATTAGGCACATATACGCTTGCTTATTTATCCTTGATTGTGCTCGTAATTTTTAGACTACACTTCTTCACTATCTAGACACACTATAGATCGTTCGACTTAACCAAAATTTTAAATCAATTCTTTCCCCTAATAGATATATCTGCTTAGGGCGATTTCCTCTATGCATATCATTTAGTGTAAATTTTAAATTCCTTGTATTGCATCCCGCATGAAGAACGCAAGGAATCACTATAAGCCTTCTTCTTAAGCAGGCATCATTAATTTACGCTTGCATTGGCTTTTTCGATTCTCCCTCCTCAGTTTTATAACTTAGGAAATAAAGGAATTTGGACTGCACGTTAGGCATGAATTTCTACGCTCACCTAACACTTCAGTGATAATCTTAATTTAAAATCGGGACTGCTAATCAAGGCAACTGTAAGTAAAATTGATATAAAATTAACCCTTGTGTTTAGTGAATTAAACTAACACTCATTGTTTGTAAGGACAAGATCGCACACTTAGGACAGAGCCAAAAACTGAAAATTTTTGCTCAGACTACTATATTTAGAAACAACTAGCTACTTCTTAGTGAGGGTTTCGATTAAGTCATTTGCGGTCCGACTCCCTTAGCAGATTGAAAGGTTTAGAGGACACCGTGAAAGGCTCTGTCCTCAAGTAACACGGGTAGCCGTTTAATGGTCCGTACTAACACCCATACTGGCTGAAAGTGGATGCAACTAGTTGTATGAATTCAGGACAGTCTTTGTGAAATATTTCGGTACCTAACATCTCCACTTAAATTTTCAAGATTGCTTTCTCATTAAATTAAAAATGAAAAGATAAGCGGTTGAACCTTGACGTGTCTTCACAAGTGTCGAGTGGGTGAATCAACTGGTTTGTTTTGTTTCTTTGTCTTATGTTTGTTTCGCTCCCTGTTAGGATCATAATCTTCTTCTTTTCCAACATGTATTCGCGATCCACCTCGTATATGAACCCTGAAGTTGGAACTTCGATCGACTTCACCACCTCACCCGACTTCACCACTTCTTGATACTTCTCACCTTCTACATGTTCTTACCCACCCGATATCCTCCCATACCAGTCTAGCACGCCCTCTATCCAAAAGTTTGCTAGCCAACATGACATATACCTTAAGCAAACAATTGCTGAGAATGATGATCAGTCGATCTTCATGGGTCAAGATTACACCTATACACCTTTGACCCATGGATTTCCTGTTGATGACCAAATAGAGAGGCCTACATCTTATATTCATCCTAACTAGATCGAACCTCATAGGCCATCTTTTTTTGCACTCAATGAGCCCTCATACACTGAGAATGGGATTCAAGATCCAACTCCACCTTCCCACTATCGATGGGTGCCCGATTTTGAGGCTTAGACTATCGTAGGAACAAACCCATACTCAACTCAGAAATATGTGCCTATGTCTAGGCATGCTAAGTATGGAACCTCAATCTCTCAACAAAATCATTCCAACCAATCCATTAATCTTCTCAAGAAAGCACTGGAGGATGAATACTCGCAATTTAAAAGAAAGAGATATTTACACCCATAACCCTGAGTAATTTCGTAACTACCCTGGAAACCCTCGATAAACATGAATTACACACACGACCCCGAATAAATGCTCCGTTTTACAGTCGTAACCGTCCGTTAGTTTCATTAACTCAACTACATGAGTGAGTTAATCTAACCGAGGCATGATATAACGGCCAGGATTAATCAAACGTTCAAGAAAAAATAAAAAACAACAGGTTGTCGGGCTTCCAGAAAGGATTGGGGATGGGGCTCTTGCAGTGAGGGGCTGACGATGGGGTTCGGGGGCGCGGCCTTGTAGGTTCGGGGGCACGGGGGAAGGGGTATAGGCTTGCGGGTGCGGGGGCGCGGGGGGAGGGGGAGGGCTTGCAGGTGCGGCAGCGCATGAGGCAAGGCTCCCAGGTGCGTGGGCGCGGGTGGAGGGGGAAGGCTTGCAGGTGCCAATGCGGGGGGAGGAGGAATGCTTCCAGGTGAGGCGGCGCAGAAGGCGGGCTTGCAGGTGCGGGGGAACGGGGGAGGGGGAGGGCTTGCAGGTGCGACGACGCGGGAGGCAGGCTCGCATGGGGGGAGGGGTGCGGGCTCGCAGGGACGTGGGGGGAGGGGGAGGGCTTGCAGGTGCGGCGACACGGGGGAGGGGAAGGGCATGTAGGTGTGGCGGCACAGAAGGCAAAGCTCGCAGGTGCGGGGGCGCGGAGGGAGAGGGAAATCTTACAGGTGCAGCGGCGCAGGGGAGGGGGAAGGCTTCTAGGTGAGGCGGTGCGGGGGGCGGGGGAAGGCTTCCAAGTGAGGCGGGCTCGTAGGTGCTGGGGTGCAGGGGGAGGGTGAGGGCTTGCAGGTGCGACGGCGCGGGAGGTGGGCTTGTAGGTGCGGGGGAGCTGGGGGATGGGGAGGGCTTGTAGGTGCGGCGATGCGGGAGACAGGCTCGCCTGGGGGGAGGGGTGCGGGTTCGCAGGGACATGGGGGGAGGGGGAGGGCTTGCAGGTGCGCTGACACGGGGGAGGGGAAGGGCTTGCAGGTGTGGCGGTGCAAGAGGCAAGGCTCGCAGGTGCAGGGGCGCGGGGGGGAGAGGGCGGGGGGAGAGGGAAAGCTTGCAGGTGCGGCGGTGCGGGGGAGGGGGAAGGCTTTCAGGTGAGGCGGTGCGGGGGGAGGGGGAAGGCTTCCAGGTGAGGCAGTGCGGGAGGCAGGCTTGCAGGTGCAGGGGAGCGGGGGGGAGGGGGAGGGATTGCAGGTGCGGCGACACAAGAGGCGGGCTCGCATGCGGGGGCTCGCTGGTGCGGGGGCACGGGGGAGGGCTCGCAGGTGCAGCGGCGCAGGAGGCAAGGCTCGCATGTGCGGGGGGATGGGGAAAGATTGCAGGTGCGGCGGGCTCGTAGGTGATGGGGTGTGGAGGAGGGCGAGGGCTTGCAGGTGCGACGGCGCGGGGGGAGGGGTGCGGGCTCGCAAGTGCGGGGGCGCGTGAGGAGGGGTTGCAGATGCAGTGATGCGGGGGGGAGGGGGAGCTCTCGCAGGTGCAAGGACACGGGGGGAGGGGGAGGGATTGCAGGTGCGACGACGCGAGGGCTCGGCGGGAGCTTCAGGGGGACAGATGGGTGGAGATGTGAGGTGAGCAGGAGGAATGGAGGGAAGCTTCGCCAGCCTCCCTCCTCTCAATAACATCATAGAATGGTATTATATTATAAATATGATCTGTGTCGAAGGGTAAAATTGTCAACATATGACTTTTTCCGTTAGACATAACGGAGAATTAAGACGGAACTTGACACAGGGTTATACCATGTAAAGGTTAAGCATTATTTAGGGTTTTGGATGTAATTCATGTTTATCGAGGGTTTCCGAGGTAATTATGAAATTACTCAGGGTTATGGGTGTAAATATCCCTAAAAGAAATGTGGAAGAATTGAGGAATGAATTCAGAAAAGAATTGGAAGCAAAAAAATAGTATGTGCTAACCTTGGCATCGAGGTTTATTCAAGTGGAGTTGATCTCGAGGACAGAAATGATATTAAGGCATGAACATCTCCTGTACAGCTGGAGTCACCACCACCACTGACCTCTGACCCCATACTAACCATATCATAGAAAATACCAAAAAATGAAGAAGAAAAAATATAAAAATAAAAAAATTGGACAATTCAGAAATGGAAGCATTTTACAAGAGTCTGGTCTTAGAGCTTTCGTTGATCAAGGCCATAAAATATGTGGCCGATCTTAAGCTATTTGTGAAGAGTCGACTAAACCCTAAAAAGATGGGCAAGAAACGATCAAGGACTAAATATCATGACGTATCTATGGCCAGCTCTTTGGTGATGAATCATAAAATTAAAAGTTGCAAAGTCAAGCAGTTGACTCGGATCACATGTAAAATTGAGGATATCTTATTCACTCATGTTTGGTTAGATGATGACTATGCTTTACATCATCCTGTAGTCCGTCTTAGATCACCTCAAGCTCGGATGACTCAAAAAGACAAGGGTGATTGTTCAAATTTCTGATCGATCAATCAAAAGACCGCAGGGGATCGTTTATGCCGTCTTAAATTTTCGAGGTGAAGAACAAAAAGTGGACTTTATTGTCCTTGACATTGAACACCCCAGAACATTATCCGAGTCTCCTATCATTAGGAAAGTTGTTCTTAGACTCTGCTAAGGTGATTGTTGATTGTGAGACTCGGGAAATCAAGTTTCTGAACTTAGACCACAATGCACAAAGCCTCAATGACACGACCTACTCTGATGAAACCCGACCTGAAATTGACAGTTGTGACTAGGAGACAAATGCTTCACATGATCAAACCTCTCCTCACAAAATACCGACACAAGTCCTAGGAGAGACACCCATGATACCAACTATTGGACAAACCTTTGATTCTCACCACACCTCCCACCCTGCAACTACTCCTAGGAGGAAATATTATTAGGAGCTTATGAAGAATTGGACTGTATTTCTTAGGAATGTCATGATTATTTAAGTATTCCAATCTTTGAGTCGGCAATAATTCATGAGATACTTGAACCATACAAAGAACCGACTCAGGAAATCTCCGATGTCACAAAAATTAACGATTATCAGGAGGTGACATCAACAACCCCTGCCAATACTAACAAAGACACCAGGAACATGCTCCCTCACCCAAAGCAGCGTAGGACCTTGCAAGAATTGGTCGACTTTTACAGGGATTCATCTGCAAAGAACTCATAAACGCCACACCGGTTACTCAAGATAGGGAGATGAAGATTATCCATCTTCCTCTCAATGCTTGTCAAGGAAACAAACCGACCAAGAAAGTCACCTTTGACCTTAGACACTAGATGATTTCCGAAGAGTCCCCGTTCGGCCCTGAGGTGGTTAATCAGGTAAGTGCAATAAGTACAGCTCTATTCCAACGGTACTTACCTCTGGTTGACAATAGTTGGGGATTCTCTGCGTATGACTACTATTCTTCTGAGGACGAATCTGATAATGGTAGGTCTTCTTCATCCGCCCCATCTTCACCCCCCTTCACATCTCCATATTATCTCCCATGCCACTCCTGCAAGAAGGTCCTTCGCAAACCTCCTTGACATTGTACCCGTAAATCTACTTGGTTCCCCATTTGTAATTATCCTATCATACTTAGGCTGACATGAGCCTAAGTATAGGGGGACCGGTACCATTGTGTATACATCACTTCTATTTTTTCCGCTCACCCTCGACTGCCTCATTTCATGCTTTTCTGCTATGCTTAGTTCCTTAAAAGTCTAAGTATATGGGAGCATGTCGACTTCTTTTCTTTTCGCTCAACTATACTTAGTACGAGCTATATCTACATTTCACTTTGTGCCATGAGGACATAACACTAGCTAAGTATAGAGGGTATGTTTGTATTCTACTTACTTTATCCATAGCTCGTACTTTAATTGTTTTCATCTCGCATCGGGGATGGGTACAAGTAATGTTTATTATTTATATTATATTAAATTCTTTCTGTAGATAATACCTTTTTTAAAAAAAAACCAACAACAACACACAAAAAATAAAAAATAAACTTTTTGAAAAAAATCACCCATGGTCTTGCAATTCATTAAGCATCTCATGTATCCATGCATTCCTTGGTTGATTTATTCATGACACTTTCACTATCACTCAAGGCTTAAGGATTTGAATACACTAGATTTCTGAGGTCTTGAGAAACTGAGTTAGCCATCCTTAGTCATCAGGGTTTTTGAAACTTAATAATCCACACTTCTCTAGTTTGAAAGATTTGAGCGCTATATTGCACTCTTAATTTCTACCTTCTAAAGAATATGATCAGCACATCACTTTCACAACTACATGATTGATGAGATGAGTTGGGTTATCACTTGAGGAAGTGGGACTGTGATGAATCCATGATTCATTAACTTTTCTGTCGCATTTTGTCTTAAAACCCTTAACAAATGCATGTAAATATTCATTAATTCCCATCTTTTATTCAAACTTCAATCATGAATAAATATTCACTTTAAGCATCAAAATCAAGTAAATAAATAAAGAACAAAGAAAAGAAAATAAGGAAGATTGGAGATATGTATATATGTACAATATGACTTATAAATATAAATATAACTGCAAGGTATATTTATAACCTAACCCCCGAGACCAAATCAGCATGGATTGGTCGACAAACCAATAAGTAGGGGGGAGATAAGGAAAGAAAATCATAAAAATAAATTAAGACACACTTCATATACTTCTCACTATTTATCAAATAAATACAAAACTTCAATGATTTTTAGTTGATTCATATGTATATATTTTTCATTAAACTCTTTTCCTAATTATTTCTAAAAATGTATATAAAAATATAAAAATAAGTTAAAATATTATCATGTATATATGCCAAGAAATCCAGCTTTTAAATTGTCAAAATCTCAACTTCCAAATATCATAACTTCTTCATACGAACTCCAATTTCACTCTACTCACCTTTGCAAGTTCATAAAATAATATTCTCTAATTAATAAAGGTGGTTTCATTAAATTCGGAGTCCGTTTGCAAAAAGTCGGTTTTGGGACCAAATGACAACGGGGTTTCTAGGCTATTTATTTTATGAAGAACACATTATTTACACTTTTATTAATTTTATAATTTCTAATTATTTAAATGATCTTGTAATTTATCCTTAATTTATTTCATATTTTTTGGAGCTTAGTTATTATTTTAATAAAATACAAAACCCTAAATTATAGATGAAAATGAACCGATTAACTTATACCTATATTTATTAATATTTGTAAATAAATTTATTAAAATCCCTAAAAATTCACACAACCCTTATTTATTATTCTAATAATTAAGAAAATATAAGATTAATATTTAATTATTTATTTATTAAATTAAAAAATTCAAAACCCATTTATCTATACATATTTATTAAATATTTATAATTCAAATAATATTTATTATTTATAAAAATTAATTATTTTATAAATTAGATAATTTAATTATCTACATTTCTTGTTTTTACACTTAATTAAAATAACGTTATTTAATATTTATTATATAATTTATAAGGAATTCCGTACATCTGGCCAACCAGGTGTTGACACGTGTCAACACCTGGTTCATCTTCTTCAAGAAGCTGGTAATGAATCTGTTCTAACAGGCCTTCTTCACCTATTTTTCTCGCGTGCATCCTAACTCATTCAAACGATCCAAACCCTTGAAATCCTTCTCCTAACAACCAACATTCACGGCCACCCTTCGATTTAACTTGGATATCACGAAATCTATCTATAAATACCCTCAAAGTTCGCAAATTCGAACTAACTCTCCATAACCACTTGCAGCTCAGGCATCCAGTGGTCGACCCCTCTCTTCCTCCCCGCGCTCCGCTCGCCCAGGAGGTGACAGCTCCAATCGACGGTGCCTGCATGGGAGAAGGACCACTGGGGAGGAGTTCCATGGTGATAGCTCCGCCTTGCATCGCCGCCTTGCGCGCGTCCAGCTCCGGCAAAGATCGGCCGTCGAGCAGTTACTAGAGGTAATACACCTCTGCTTTCATAGATATATACATCCACCGTCGCCGAATTTTATCTCGATCCTCATGCCATGATTAGCGTGGCTAATCACGTAATTAGTCAATCTAATCCTCTAGCTTAAACGCACAACCAAATTCAATTCCAAAATCGTTTCAAATTCCACTCGAATAACAATCCAATTCTCGAGTATCTCTCACGCCTAGTTTCATTTATTCTGGAAACACATATTTGAGCTTGCAAAACTATAATCCATTTGTCGATTTCTCATGAATCGAGCATACATACTTCTTATTTACATGTTCTTCTTGAATCTGGAGCCATTCCAAAGCATCTGGAGCCCTAAATCATCAAGAAAATCGTGATTCAAAGAAGGCGTAACAAACTCCATCGACGCCAGGAACAGTGGACCGTCAGCTTCGTCGACCATTCGCCGCCGCCCTCAGTCGTCTCCGATCGACGTCCACCGCTGGCGAGCTCGAGGGTTAGAGGAGCTAACCCTCTGGCCCCGCTGGAGGTCCAAGTGAAGAAGCTACTGCCCGTGGAAAATCGGAGAAGGAGCACTCGTCAGCCAGCTGCGTAACAACCCAAGAACAGTTGAAGAACAGTCAGAGCACAGGCTCTCGACACGTGGCATCAGCGGATGCTCCAGATCACATCTCACGTTCTAATCATGTCCGTTGAAAGCGAATAGGTGGAAGATTTGCACACTAAACCCATAGGACTTCCAAAATTTAAGCCCAGCTCCAAAGTTTTCCAGAATTTACATTTAGGTCCCTACACAGGGATCTAAATGTAAAATTTCTTATTTTCTTTACAAAACAGTCCCTGACTGAGGACCTTTTTGCAGAACTTTTGTTTCTTTTTCTTGCATTTATACCCCTGGGCTGTAGGGGAGTTTTGGACGTGTTTTGACATAATTTTTCGTAGATTTTTTAGGGTAGTTAGGCAACTACCCCAGCAAGGTTTTCAGTATTTTTTGTGTATTTTCGATGTGTTTTCATCGTGTTTTGCTTTATTGTATGTTGACTCCATTTTGATT
Source organism: Ottelia alismoides (assembly GCA_037367405.1). Classification (NCBI taxonomy): domain Eukaryota; kingdom Viridiplantae; phylum Streptophyta; class Magnoliopsida; order Alismatales; family Hydrocharitaceae; genus Ottelia; species Ottelia alismoides. Next base: position 275,933 of record JAZKJV010007583.1, on the reverse strand, counting down.
TATTTTTGTGTATTGACCGAGCCCCTTGCTCGTCCGCTTTACCTATTATATAATAGCACATCAATTTCACCTATATTTCATCTATTATATCGTAGGTAAATTGTGTGAAAAATATCACTTCAAAAAATAAATAAAAATTGGAAAATATAAAATCAAATTAAAAATAAAAAATTAAAATTCCATAAAAATTATTGCTTTTCCTTGATTGCTCTAAGAAGAGATAAAATAATCACAAAATACATTTTCTCTAAAAAAAATTCAAAATATACTATTATGCCTTCTTGTATTCGACCCAGGCACACTTCCCTGGTTAAATAATTAGTGTAAGATTTTTCTTAAAAACCGATCTTTATTTGATTGACTAGGATCTCTTTGCGATTTTTCTACACCGACAAACTTTTCTTTTAAAAGCCGCAATCCGATTTAGCGTCATATCAAAATGGCGCCGTTGCCGGTGAGGCGTTAGTGTATTTTGATTCTTTTACATATTTTGTGATTTTCTTTTATCTCTTCTTTTGTTTCTTTTCGTAGTTTTTACTCGGTTTTTCTTATGGCTTTTTCTCAAGTTGTTTCTCGATCTTCTTTAGCCGCTAACTAATTTTTGCAGGGCCTCCAGGATCAGTCGGTTTCTTAGGAAGCCGAATCAGTTGAAAGAGCAGAGGCTGATTCTTTCTTTATGAGTCGGTTGCAGAGGGCAGAAATTAATTAGTGTAATTTTGTAAAAGAGAGAGAAAGAGAGAGAGAGAAGTTGTACTGAACTCTAGTAGAAGGGGTCCACTAAGGACATCCCGACTTGTATGCCCCCCCCCATTTTTTTGGGGCCTGATTCGCCGAGTACCATGTATTCGGGGGATCAGGGCACCCACCGTGGTTTTCTTGCCTCGATGGTTTTTCCGCAGCTTGTTTGATAGATGCTTGTTTAGGAGTTTTCTTTCTATCTGATTGTGCTTATGTAGCTAGTCTCAGGACTTGCAACCTAAGTGCATGATTTTAGGATTTTTTATAAAAAGAAAATAAAAAAGTTGACGTTTATTTGAAAAAACTCAAAAAAATATAGAAAAACCCAAAATAAAATCGGAACTGTTAAGTTATCTGATCTAAAAAACGTAAAGGTTCATCTAATTTGGGAGAGTAATCCCCACACATTTTCTCAGAGTGCGCGAGTGAGAGACGACCCATAAGGTTAGAGCCAAAAATCTGTATTTCTCGCGGAATACTACTTAGTCTATGCACCTAATCATTGTTCCTCAGTGGGTACGCCCGGGTAGCCGGAAACGGTCCAGGTTTACTTAGCAGAGTGGGAGGGTTAGAGGACACTGCATAAGGCTCCGTCTTCAAGTAACACGGGTAGCCGGAAATGGTCCGTACTTACTCCCATACTGGCTGAGTGCAAGTGATTTTCTGTAAAGACGCGGGATAGTGTTTCAGAGAAACTATCGGGCACCTATCAGCTCGCATCAGCTCGTGTTAATCGATTATACTTGTTTGCTAATTACAACCCTAAAACCGACAAGATAAAAGACTGAACTCTTACGGACTTCATTGGGTTGTGTTGGTGAAAGCGGGGTTTGCTTTGTGTTTGCTTGCGGGGCGTGAGTTACCGCGGCTTTACACATTTTCCCTCTCTCTTGAATCACGAATCGTGCTCTCCCGATCATTCTCTTGATATTGAAGATGATGTCTCAATAGCTTTTCTTCTCAGACTCCATGAGCCTTCGACCGTTCACCATCATTCGTAAATCTTCACAAGCTTGGGATGACTCTCTTCCCAAGCTGGTCCCATCTAATCTCGAGGAGAGTCAGACCCAGACTCCCTCACCTTCCGGCCAGACTATTGAGATAGACCCTTGTCTCAATACATCATCAAGATCTCCAGCTGATTTTTCGCTGAGTTCTTACGAGAGCTTTTCTTTCACAGAAGATTTGAAGCAGATGGCTCGCGGCAAAGGACCAGCAGACGAGAGGCCACCGGCTAACGAACATCATGAATGAATACCAGATTCAGCTGCAGATATTACGACTGGAATTCTCGACACTCTCCAACAGAAGAACATCCAGATTCGAGAATAATGCAGAACTCAGAACAAGTTGTGGGCTGAGATAGCCACGCTACGAGCAGGGAACGGGAACCAATTACTGTATGTAGTGGTTTCCGCTACTTTACGGGAAGAGTATGACCTGGACGCGAGAACGCTCCATCATTGGATTCGACTACCGCTGAATCAAGGGTCATATGAATTGAGACTGTCCTTCATTTCATTGCTTCCCAAGTTCTACGGGAATGCCACAGAGGAGCCGTTTACCTTTCTACGGCAATTCGAGATGATTTGTGGTATGGCTAGTTATCCAGGAGTTATGTGGGAGGCTATCCACCTCAAAGCCTTTCCCTTCGCCTTAGCCAATAAGGCGCTTTACTGGCTGAGTCACCTGGGAAGGGAAATTTCTACATGGGACGATCTGAAGTCCACATTCCTACGTACGTATTTTCCTCTGGGGAGGACGAACATGATGAGGAGTCAGATCTCCAATTTCACGCAGCTTCCGCTTGAGTCTTTACATGAGGCATGGGATATATTCAAAGACCTTACGGACAGATGCTCGCATCATGAGATACCAATGAAGGTGATAGTTCAGAATTATTTTGGAGGACTCCAGCCAGACATCCAGGGGCTAATGAGTGTCGCATGTAGCAGCAGCTATTTGAACAAGGATGCCGAGTCAGTCTGGGCCATCTTCGAAGGGATGGCTGAGAACTCAAGAGTCGTTGACTCTACTCGGGCATTTCAGAAAGCCCCTCAGCCACCACATCACCGAGAACATCATAAGGTGGCTAACATCTCAGAATCTGAATCAAACACAAACATGGGCTTCATTAGCGAGAAATTAACGTTGGTGGATGTGATTCAGAAACAAGTCCAGGACTTACAGTCGCTGCGAGAGTTGGAGAAACTCTCATCTCTACCTCAGCAGCTGAGTGATCTTTCGAAGAAGGTTTCTGAGCTTCAACTTCAGTACCAGCGGAGCCAATCTTCTTCGACCGCACAACCTACACGGAGGATCTTACCTGCTCCACCTACCCGTCAGATTCACTACGTACAGAGCGAGCCAGAGACTCTGTAGATTGATGGCATGAGGATCAGTCTCATGCCAATCCAGGCCAGATCACCAGTACTGCAGATATGGAGGTTGAGCCGCAAGCCACTCTCGAGATTAACGGGATTTGGTATACTTTGATTCAGCAACCAAGTATACAGCAACATCAGCAGCAGCCGTACAACAAACCGCAGCATGGACGTCCACATTTTCAGCACCAGCAGAATTTCACCCAGCAACAGTCTCACCAGAATGTTTATCAGAGACCACAATCATACCAGTATCATGCTCACTATTCACAGACATATCCTTATCAGCAACCGCAGCAATCTTCCTCCACACCGCAGAGATTCTCTCAGCCTTCCACCTCTCAGCAATACATGCCAAGGCAGGAGAGAGGAGCAAGGCAGGGCCACCACACCAAACCTGAGATGTCTTCACATGCCCAGGCATTAAACCAAATCATGGATATGCTGAGTACGCTCCAAATTGCACATAAGACAGAGATGGAGCAGGTTTACCGTCATCTGGATGAGTTAACCGCACCGAAGACCACTCTTCCAGCACAGCCTCATATGAACCCGAACAATAAGAGGAGGCATCCAGATCAGGTAGACACTACAGGTATGATCTCTTTTCCTAAATTTTTATCTAACTTCATTCGTCTCAGGAGTGGTAGATCACCACGAGCACCTGCTGGAGTAGAGGAGAGGGCACTTAATGAGGAGCAGGAGCAAATCCATGAGCAACAAGATTCTGATGCTGAGGAGGAGTACCATCATGTTGATGAGAACCACCCTGAAGATCCAAGAGAAAGGAGCAATGCCGATACAATTGATATGGACACTGGTGAATCAGACGATGATATCATGCGAGACCATGCAGATACTCCCGACAAAAACATGTCTTCCCCTGTTTAAAGAGTTTTGTACATAATTCTGAAACTCTCGATGTACAAGTTGATTCCAATATCAATAAAAATTCTGATTTTCTGATTCTTGACATTGTTCCTTTTTCCGATGCTCTATTTGGAAAAGGAAAAAAATAACAAAAAGAATGTTGTGACTCGAGACAGAAAGGTTACTAAAAGATCACATCTTTTTGAAGATACCACTTCATGATGCCTTAGATCATTTTCCTACGCTTAAGAATCAATTGAAAAACCAATGCACCACACGTAGGAAAAAGAGATCCCGTACAAAGAAACATGTTTTGACTAAGGCTACATCCTGTGCTATTCAGAATAAGTTATCAAAGAAGAAGAAGGACTCGGGTACACATTATGTCAGATGCAAGATCGCAAATGCTGAATTCGATCGCACTCTCTTAGATAACGGTTCCTCGATCAATCTGATGCCATCTTCCTTACTCGACAAGCTCGAGATAGGTTCTCTTTACAAATCATGTGCGATCCTTCAGTTTGCTGATAGATATGTAAAGAGACCTAAGGGTATATTAAGGAACGTTATCGTAACCGTGCATGGTTTGCAATTCCCAGTGGACTTTATGGTCCTGGACATGGATTGCCCTATACAATTAAACCTTACCCCAATCATTCTTGGGAGGCCTTTCTTAGAAACCCAAAGGCTCTCTTCGATTATGATACATGGAAGGTATCTTTTCGCGTCGAGGGCGAGAAGGTACATATAGAGATGGCGAGAGAATACAACACATCTAGTGATGAATCTTCTGATTTTTTGAGTTCTTTAGCCACCTGCGATTACATGGATGAGGTACGTCTTGATGACCTCGAAAGATATCAAGTAGAGACCCAAGAGTGCTTAACATAGAACGGGTTCGAGACTACAGGGGGCGATTCTTTAGAAGGTACTTTATATTTTAGTCTGGATGATGAGAAGCAAAGGGATCAGACTTCTGAGGAGTTTATTGTAGACCTTTCAGATTCAGGGATTTACACAATTCCTCCACTTCAGATGATCTAGAGACCGAATTTTATTTAGTTGAGTTGTTTTCCTCTGATCAGTCTGAGGATGAGCATAGTAGCGAGTCGGATGATGTTTTGAACATCTTCTGTAGTCTGACTCTAGAGCACATTGAGATGGTGGATAACCAAATCGCAGACAAATCCACAACCAATACAGATCACAATACACATATGGATGAGGTTTCAGCAGAGCCAGAATCTACCTTACTAGAATTAAAGACTTTTCCACCAAATATGAAGTATGCCTTACTTGCGGGTCCACATCGATAGTTTCCCGTCATTATCAGTTCATCTTTGACCGACGACCAAGAATCTTGTTTGATGGAGGTTCTAGAAAGAAACTGCAAGGCTATGGGTGGACTGTATCTGATCTCCGCGGGATTAATCCTGCTTTGTGTTCTCATCATATATATCTCGATCACGACAGCAAACCCTCCGGAGAGTTTTCAGCATAGGCTGAATCCGGTTTTACGAGAAGTTGTCAAGAAAGAGATTACAAAATGGTGCTACGCAAGCTTTATTTATCCCATCTCCAACTCTGAATGGGTCAGCCCATTACATGTTGTCCTGAAGAAGTCGAGAATTCAGATGATTAAGAATGAGAGTGGAGGGGAGATTCCAAAGAGAGTAACCACGTCGTGGCAGGGGTGCGTTGATTACAGAAAATTGAACGCCGCAACGAAGAAGGACCACTTCCCATTGCCTTTTATAGACTAGGTCATAGAACGGTTGGCAGGGAATGAGTACTTCTGTTTCCTTGATGGTTACTCCGGATACAACCAAGTAACAATTGCTCTTGAAGACTATGAGAAAACCACCTTCACATGTCAGTTAGGCACGTATGCCTTTAGACGGATGCCCTTTGGATTGTGCAACGCTCCTGCTACTTTCCAGAGGTGTATGCTTGCTATTTTTGCTGGACATGGTCGGTGATTTTCTAGAGATTTTTATGGATGATTTTTCGATCTATGGTGAGTCCTTTGACGATTGTTTAGCATACCTAGACCAGGTTCTTTCGGAAGTGCTGTGAGGTAGATCTCGTTATGTCCTTGGAAAAGAGCCATTTTATGGTTACACACGGGATCGTGTTGGGGCATGTCATCTCCTAGTTAGGCATGGAGGGTCACATCTCCCAGCGAGGCATGGAGGTTGACCCTGCCAAGGTGGATGTCATCAAGCGCCTCGAACCATCATCCAACATCAAGCAGTTACGGTCATTTTTGGGGCATGTCGGTTTTTATCGATGGTTTATCCAAGACTTCTCCAAGATTACCCGACCGTTAACTGAATTATTAGGCAAAGACATCGAGTTCTTGTTAGATGATAAATGTCTTAATGCCTTCCTCACACTAAAAGAAAAGATTATCAGTGCTCCTTTCCTACAGCCGCCTGATTGGTCTCTACTCTTCGAGATCATGATGGATGCTTCAGATTTTGTGGTCGGACTATATTAGGACAGAGGAGGAATGGACTTCCCATTGCTATCCACTATGCCAACAAAACATTAGATGATGCTCAGCGTAATTACACAATGACAGAAAAGGAAATGTTGGCAGTGGTATTCGCTTTAGATAAATTCTGATCTTATCTTCTTGGCTCTAAAATCACAATATACACAGATCATTCAGCTATCCAATTTCTGATAGAAAGAAAGAAGGATGCTAAGGCATGCCTTCTTAGATGGATTCTATTACTCCAGGAATTCGATTTGGACATTAAAGATAAACCTCGGGTAAAGAATGTGGTAGCTGATCACCTCTCTTGATTACAGACAGATCAGCCTTCAGATGAGTACACACCAGAGGTTATAGAGAGATTTCCTGATGAGAGCATCTTTGCAGTTACCGAACTTCCATGGTATGCAGATATAGTTAATTTTTGGGTCACACAAAAAAGTCCTCAAGGTTGGCCAAAGAATCGAGTTGATAAACTAGTTTCTGAGGCACGATACTACCATTGGGAGTATCCAATTCTTTTTCATGAAGGATCGGATTGTATTTACAGGTGTTGTATTCCTCATGAGGAATATAATAGTATCCTCACTTTATGTCACTCTTTAGAGGCAGGGGGACATCACTCAGTGAAGAGGACAGCGCAGAAAGTACTTTAGAGAGAATTATGGTGGCCGACTCTTACTAGATATGCCTGCACATTTGTAAAGAGTTGCCCAGATTGTCAGAAAGCAGTAGGGACATTCAGTGCTAGAGATGCAATGCCGATGCGACCCATTATTATTTGTGAGATCTTTGACACATGGGGCATAGATTTCATGGGATCGTTCCCTTCCAGCAGCAGCTTTGAGTACATTCTTCTCGTTGTAGATTATGTTAGTAGATGGGTGGAGGCTATACCCGCATGAACCACAGGCAGTAAGATAGTTTGCAAGTTCCTAAGGGTACACATTATTTTACGGTTCAGGATCCCACGTATTCTTATTTCAGATGGGGGTAGCCATTTCATTAATAAAGAGGTCAAAAAGCTAGTGAAGCAATACATCATTGATCACAGAGTAGCTTCTCCTTACCACCCACAGACGAACGACATGGCTGAAGTTTTAAATAGGGAGGTGAAATCAATTCTCCAGAAATTAGTACGATTGGATAGGAAGAACTGATCACAGCTTCTAGATCAGGTTCTTTGGGCATATCGTAGTGCTTACAAAACTCCCTTAGGTACTTCACTGTTTAGATTGGTTTATGGAAAGCCGTGCCATTTACCCGTAGAGATCATACATAAATCTGAATGAGCTATTCGAGAAATTTTACTTGATGCACATCAAGCAGGATCCAAGAGAAAGATAGATCTGAATGAGATGGTAGAGATTCAAAATCAAACATATGAGAACACTCTCATTTATAAGGACAAAGTGAAGAAATGGCATGACATGCATATTCGGCACAAGATCTTTGTCCCTGAACAGAAAGTCTGGTTGTTCAATGCAAGATTAAGAATTTTTCTTGGCAAATTAAAAAGCAAGTGGGAAGGACCTTACATAGTCAGAACGGTGCACGACGATAAAAGTATAGCAATATCAGATGTGTCACCTGGTGCAGAATCGTTCGTGGTTAACGGGGAGATGCTGAAGCACTTCGTCGAGATTACTGATCATCTGGCCCGTATTGAAGTGATCTATTTTGTACAGGAATCATGATCATTTTTTCACTTCATCTCATCCTGTACAAATGCTTTTGAGCCGTTCGATTTCTAGAGATCCGCAACACTTGTATATTCTTCTAGACCACAATCGTCCCCATTTTTTCTCGTCTTCTATGCTTAGGATACTAGATCCTAAGTATAGGGGGGACTGATTATTCGTTGATTGACATTTTATATTTTGTTCTGATTCTTTTGTATATCCTTTTATTTTCACAAATCACTGGTCTTCGATTTTTGGCTACACTCTTTTCTATACTTAGGATGTCTTATCCTAAGTATAGGGAGGACCGAATGATTTCGATGATTTCCTTTTCTTTATTTCTTTTGTTTCTTCATTGTATATTATTTTTACTCAGTCACCTCGTTTTTGCTCTTCCGTTATACTTACGATGACCTGATCGTAAGTATAGGGGGGTTGACTAACTTGTACTCTCTATTATTTTTCACCCACTTTTACTTAGCATGAGTTATGTCCTTCTTGTTCTCTTTTGATGCTATGAGGACATGGCACAAGCTAAGTATGGGGGTGCGTGTATATGGTATATATACTTTTTTCCATAACTCATACTTTTATGTATTTTCTATATCTATAAAATCCATAAAAAGTGGGTGAGGGTTAATTTAAAATCCGCTTATATATTTATTTATGACTTATAAAATCCTTGTAAATAAGTAAAATATGTCTAAAACTTATATTTAAAATATGTAATTAAAATATGTATTTAAAATTTGTATTAAAAATTTGTATAATACTTATTTAAAATCCTATTTATTAAAACATGTGTAAAAATCACTTAATCCTTGTAAAATCCTTTGTAGATAAAATCTATAAAATACATTAGATATTTAACCCAAATAAAAATTATCTTATAAAATTCATGTACAAAAAATTGTTTATAAAAATCAGAAAATCCATAAAAAAATACAAAAGGCCTAAAAGTCATAAAAATTACAAAAGCCTTAAAATCCATAAAAATGAGTAAAATTCAGAAAATATACTTAACAAAAACATGGTTGCATTTGGATTCACATTTTTCAGAATAAGTTTGATTTCTGGAACTAAGAATTGAGTCTAGTCTAAAGGATGGAGCTTGATTACGGCTTTTAACTTTCGTTGTAAGGAGCCTAGTTAGGATCTGGAATTTAGACTCTTCAGGTCTTGTGACTTAAAATCTTTGGGTTCCATAAGACCATATTCAGGAAATCAAGTCATATGTGCTTAAGTAGACCATTTGGTGTCATCCGTACAACTCTATGCCAGTGAACTAATCTTAAACACATGCACTCTGCACTTAGCTCAACTCGCATGGAGTTACGAAGGGCAGTACATCTTGGTAGTGCGTTTCTATCCCTATCTTTGCGGCATTGACGTCTAAAGACGGGAGAGATTAGGGTTGCGATAGTTGTTTCGGATGAGGGAAGGATCTGCTGACAGAATTTTTCTAAGACCTTAAAAAAGGGACGGAACAAAAAGATGTTATATCCGTCGAGGCACAAAAAGCTGAATGCAGTGCAAGCAAATTACAAAGTCAAATCAAAGTAGAAGCCACCAAATACGACCACAATGGTCCAAGCTTCCACCAAAAATGCCTGCACATCTTAGTGGAGACTTAGCTACACCAGTTGAGCTTCACAAGGAGATGCGTCTACACTGGTCGCACTCCACTTCTTTTCTCATTCTTCTACTTTCTCTCTATACTCGATTGTGGACATAGCACAAACTGACCTCAAAAGGGAATACCTCCCTCCCCGAGGAAATAGTAGCTGGATGAGGAAGCCATAGAAGTGTATAGCCGGGATGGACGGTTTCTACATTTCTCTAAGCATGAAGAGCTAAATCAATTCACAAACTGCACAAATAGACTTCAAGGATGATAGAGTTTACGATACGAATAAGTGAGTCTGAACTAGCTGATGAAGTGATCTTGAATAAGGATTTGTGGAACTTGAGGACTGTTGAGGATAAAATCCTAATCCTAGTTAAGGCTCCGACAAAATGCTTATTTCAGGCCCGATCGAGCTCTGTCCTTTGTCTGTTCTCATGAATTGGTTTAGGAAAATAAATTCATTTTAAATTTCTTTCTTTTTCACTTACTTTTTCAAATAAGTGTTTGCTAAGGGACTAGCAAAGTTTAAGTATAGGGGGTTGATGAATCCAAGATTCATTAACTTTTCTGTCGTATTTTATCTTAAAACCCTTAACAAATGCATGTAAATATTCATTAATTCCCATCTTTTATTTAAACTTCATTCATGAATAAATATTCACTTTAAGCATTAAAATCATGTAAATAAATAAAGAACAAAGAAAAGAAAATAAGGCAGATTGGAGATATGTATATATGTACAATATGACTTATAAATATAAATATAACTGCAAGGTATAGTTATAACCTAACTCCCGAGACCAAGTCAGCATGGATTGGTCAACAAATCAATAAGTATGGGGAGATAAGGAAAGAAAACCATAAAAATAAATTAAGACACACTTCATATACTTCTCATTATTTATCAAATAAATACAAAACTTTAATGACTTTTAGTTGATTCACATGCACATATTTTCACCAAACTCTTTTCTTAATTATTTCTAAAAATGTATATAAAAATATAAAAATAAGTTAAAAATATTATCATGTATATGCCAAGAAATCCAGCTTTTAAATTGTCAAAATCTCAACTTCCGAACATCATAACTTCTTCATAAGAACTCCAATTTCACTCTACTCACTCTAAAGTTCATAAAATAATATTCTCTAATTAATAAAGGTGGTTTCATTAAATTCGGAGTCCGTTTGCAAAAAGTCGATTTTGGTACCAAATGACAACAGGGATTCTGGGGTATTTATTTTATGTAGAACACATTATTTATACTTTTATTAATTTTATAATTTCTAATTATTTTCATGATCTTGAAATTTAAACTTGATTTATTTCATATTTTTTGGAGCTTAGTTATTATTTTAATAAAATCCAAACCCCTAAATTATAGATGAAAATGAATTGATTAACTTATACCTATATTTATTAATATATGTAAATAAATTTATTAAAATCCCTAAAAATTCACGCAATCCTTATTTATTATTCTAATAATTAAGAAAAATATAAAATTAATATTTAATTATTTATTTATTAAATTAAAAATCCAAAACCTATTTGTCTATACATATTTATTAATATAATATTTATAATTCAAATAAGATTTATTATTTATAAAAAACTAATTATTTTATAAATTAGATAATTTATTTATCAACATTTCTTATTTTTATACTTAAATAATATAACATTATTTAATATTTATTATATAATTTATAAGCAATTTCGCACAATTGGCCAACCAGGTGCTGACACGTGTCAGCCCCTGGTTCATCTTCTTCAAGAAGCCAGTAATGAATCTGTTCTAACTGGCCTTCTTCACCTATTTTTCTCGCGTGCATCCTAACTCATTCAAATGATCCAAACCCTTGAAATCCCTCTTAACAACCAAGATTCACGGCCACCCTTCGATTTAACTTGGAGATCATGAAATCTATCTATAAATACCCTCAAAATTCGCAAATTCGAACTAACTCTCCATAACCACCTACCGCTCAGGCATCCAGTGGCCGACCCCTCTCTTCTTCCCCACGCTTCGCTCGCCCAGGAGGTGACAGCTCCAATCGACGGTGCCTGTGTGGGAGAAGGACCATTGGGGAGGAGTTCCAAGGTAATAGCTCCGCCTTGCATCGCCACCTTGCGCGCGTCCAACTCCGGCAAAGATCGGTCGTCGAGCAGTTACTAGAGGTAATACACCTCTACTTTCATAGATCTATACATCCACCTTCGCCGAATTTTATCTCGATCCTCGTGCTACGATTAGCATGGCTAATCACGTAATTAGTCAATCTAATCCTCTATCTTAAACGCACAACCAAATTCAATTCCAAAATCGTTTCAAATTCCACTCGATTCGCAATCCAATTCTCGGGTATTTCTCACACCTAGTTTCATTTATTCTGGAAACACATATTTGAGCTTGCAAAACTATAATCCATTTGCCGATTTCTTGTGAATCGAGCACGCATACTTCTTATTTACAGGTTCTTCTTGAATCTGGAGCCACTCCAAAGCATCCGGAGCCCTAAATCATCAAGAAAATCATGATTCAAAGAAGGCGTAACAAACTCCATCGATGCTAGGAACAGTGGACCGTCAACTTCGTCGACCTTTCGCTGCCACCCTCATTATTCTCCGATCGATGTCCACCGCGGGCGAGCTCGAGGGTTAGAGGAGCTAACCCTCTGGCCCCGCCGGAGGTCCAAGTGAAGAAGCTACTGCCCGTGGAAAATCGGAGAAGGAGCACTCATCAGCCACCTGCGTAACAACCCAAGAACATTTGAAGAACAGCCAGAGCACAGGCTCTCGACACGTGGCATCTGCGGACGCTCCAGATCGCACCTCACGTTCTAATCATGTCCGTTGAAAGCGAAGCGGTGAAAGATTTGCACATTAAACCCAGAGGACTTCCATAATTTCAGCCCAGCTCCAAAGTTTTCCAGAACTTACATTTAGGTCCCTGCGTAGGGACCTAAATGTAAACTTTCTTATTTTCTTTACACAACAGTCCCTGACCGAGGACCTTTTTGCGTAACTTTTGTTTCTTTTTCTTACGTTTATACCCTTGGGATGTAGTGGAGTTTTGAACGCATTTTTGACATAATTTTTCGTAGATTTTTTAGGGTAGTTACACAACTACCCCAGCAAGGTTTTCAGTAATTTTTGTGTATTTTTGAATTGTTTTCATCGTGTTTTTCTTTGTTGTATGTTGACTCTTTTGATTTGTTTTTATATGTTGACCGAGCCCATTGCTCGTCCGCTTTACCTATTATATAATAGTACATCAATTTCACATATATTTCACCTATTATATCGTAGGTAAATTGTGTGAAAAATATCACTTTGAAAAATAAATAAAAATTGGAAAAATATAAAATCAAATAAAAAATTAAAAATCAAAATTCCATAAAAATTATCGTTTTTCCTTGATCGCTCTAAGAAGAGATAAAATAATCACAAAATACATTTTCTCTACAAAAATTCAAAATATACTATTCTACCTCCTTGTGTTCGACCCAGGCACACTTCCTTGGTTAAATAATTAGTGTAAGGTTTTTCTTAAAAACCGATCTTTGTTTGAACGACTAGGATCTCTTTGCGGTTTTTCTACACCGACAACCTTTTCTTTTGAAAGCCGCAATCCGATTTTAGTGTCGCATCAGACTGGTGATTTGAGTCTAGACCCGATCTAATGATGCTCGAGGATGGGATAAAGTTAATGAAGGCATCAAGAAATCTAAGTGTCGGTAAAACCCTAGCCAGTATGTGAACAAGTTCACATGCTATTATTTGATATTGACCTATGTGCCATGGTGTGTTGAAACTAAATAATTGTTGATCAGTGTGCGCCAACTTTTAGTAAAAGCAGTGGAGCTAGCCAAAAGGAAAAGAAAGAAAGAAATATTCAAAGAAAAGCTATATCCTTCAAAGTCAATTTCAAATGAGCTTCCACCAAGGCAAGCGCTCCCAAACATTTTCAAAGTGTCCACTTGGACCAAACAATTCTAGGACCAAGGAGTCAGGCTAGCACCATAAAAGGGCTATGCATCGTATAGTGATACTAGTTTGGATTTTGAAGGTATCTTAGATACTTAAAAGAGACACACCCCAGTGTACTCCCAGTTAAACAAGTGCAGACAACTCCAAATACTCAAAAATATGCATGTGTTGAGTAATAAGGCACTTGAGGGACCCCTTGTTCCAATGTGGGGGAGAGAAAAATATACACAATCCTATGGCCTCCATCATTTGTTCGTCCATCTACACTTTCAAGTCTGACAAACTAATGAGACGGTAAATTGAAGTAAGAACCAAATTATTCCCTAGTGTTGAGGATTAGGTCTAGAGGAGAGTCTCTTGGACTGGGACCTTGGGTGACATCTCAACTCGACTCTCATGAATGTAGTACACTAAAAGTTATATCCTTATATTATACATACAAACAGAGAGTCTGATAAATAGAGAAGTTGGATTTCTTTTGATTAAAGCATGGTTGAGCCCGGAATTTTAAAATCGCTCAAATAAAGGGTCTTCAATGAATTGAGCCTTGAAAATTCACATGCATAGTCAGGGATTTATCCAACTAAGTCATTCATTCATTGATGCTCGGGGACGAGCATGGTTTAAGTATAGGGGTATGATGAATCTCGTATTCATCATGCTAAAATTGGTCAATTAGACTATGTTCCCCAAAATCCATATGTATTGAATAATTAATATAGCATCATTAGCATTCATACATGTGTGAATAATATTCGCAATTCATCATGCATAATAGCATAATGTGTAAATTGGCCTAAAAGCTGCTAACTTCCCATATTTGTAGTTAATTCATCCTAACTCCGATTGACATGAAATCACCTCCATTGTGTAGATATTACTAACAAGAATAAATAAAAAATGCAAAAAATTTACTATCTCAAATAAGTATCAAATAAATCGAAAGTCTAATTTCACATCTGACTGACTAAAACGCACATATCGTCCTCATACAGTGTCCGATTTTGGTCTACTCACTTTTAAAATACTCCATTTTCAAATAAATTCAAAATACGATCAATTTCATAAAATTCGGAGCTCATATATGTAAGTTGAGTTTTGGGCCTCTTTTGCGCATTTTATCTTTTTATTATTTTTGACCTGAGATTTTATGTACATAATTAACTTTTTTAATTTTATTTCTTCTTCATTTGTGTTATTTGATGAAAGTTTTATCAAATGATATAAAAATCCAAATCTAGATTAAGAGTGAAATCAAAGAAACTGAGTGAGTCTGAATGTCCTCTGTGAGTCTGTACAAAAATCTCGTATTTCGTACTTCTATTTTATTTCCCTATTTTCTTATTTATTAAAAATCCAAAAAATGTATTAATGTGTAACTAATTTTTTTATATTTTATAGTATTTTTTATATATTTTTATCCTCTTTTTAGACCATCAAAAAATTACAAAACCCCCAAAAAGTCGGTTTTCTATACACATGGAGAACCACCAAAAATACCACTTTATACAGATGACCTCTTTTGCTCCTTGACCATTCATGAAAGTTGTAGATCTCATCAAGACAAACAATTTTTGCGAAGGAAATTTTTCAATCCGAGGTATCTTCTATTCCTTTCTATTTTTCTTTCTCTTTAAATTTTGAAAATTTTTTGGGGTGACACGTAGCCGCCTCCAAGCGTGCCACATGGCACCCCACTTCTCTCCAGCCCCCAGGTCACATGCCTAGCATGTGACCCTCCAAAGTCCCTCTCTCACTCGGTCACGTACAATGCACATGACCCCCGTCCCCTTCTCATTCCCTGCAACCGCCGCCACCGCCATCCGCGTAACGCCTCCGACTCCTCCTCCCTCATAACGGTCGCCAGTGCCCCCACTCTCTCTGGTCGTTACAAGGCCTGCACGCATAACCATCGCCTCCCCCACTCCTTTAAAACCCCTTCGACGACCACTCCGACATGCATCCGCCCTTCTTCCTCACGAGAGCCAGTGACAGCGGCTTAACGACTTTGACGGCGTGATCCAGAGGTCTTTGACCTCTACCGCTGCTCCAAGCAGTTGAGTCTTGTCGTGGTCCGCCCTGCGGTTGAGGAGATCATCGGGAGAGGGCCCTCGCTCCTCCCAACCCCCAGGCGAACCCATATTATCCTTCCCCATCGCTATTCAACCACTCTTGCCCTCAGTGCTCCATCACCACCCGTAGACCTTGCAACTTATCGCCACCCTCCCTCGGCTCCATCGCCGTTCCCCTACCATAGCCACAACCAGCAACAACTGCGCGCGCCACCACTGTACGTCGCGACTCTCCCGTCGCCGGTTGTGCCTCCCATGCGCTTACAGCCGGCCCATGCGCCTTCTGCGCATCTGCCAGACAACCTCTCGCACCTCGACCGCCTCCGACCCTCGACGCTCTGCCTCATCCCACACGTCCACTGCCTTGGCCATCACCTCATAATCGGCCCACAACTTCCCCTGCCATCGCCATAGCACCCGCCATCGTCGCCCGCCCGCCGTCGCGCCTCCTCTTCCAGCCACCGTTGGATCTGGGCCAAGCCCATGATCTTACAACCCTCATCACGCCACGTAGCTGCCCCGAGCCTCGGCCTCAGTCTCGAGGCACGACCTTCGAAGTACTCCCTCGCCGCTACGTGGAGCGTCGGGTGCTCGACTTCAACCTCGGACCCAAGGCTCCACCCAAACCTCCCTGCCATTGCCACGTAGCCTCGGACGCCCGAGCCTCCGCTTCATCACCCAAAGCGCACGTGCGTTGGGTAAATTACGTCCACACCCCTTGACATCTAGAGAATTGCGAAAAGTTCCCCCGCCAGCATAATCACGTGCCCTGCGCATGTGCGTGTAGGCAATTTGTAGAGACCCCTCTGAGTTCTGTTATTTGCAGATAAGTCTTCTAGGGACTTAATTGAGAATAAAATATTTCTTTTATTGCATTTCAGCCTGACATTTCAATTTAGCATATCTTTTTCATCCAAATTCTGATATTAGCATACAAAATGCGGTTGTGACTAGCATGTCTCGAATATTAAGACTACTTAATGCCAAATGCCTATAGTTAAATATACATAGAGCTCATACGCCCTATGAATGGTGATTCTGGTTTTCAGTGGTGAGTTATAGTTGGAGAAAGTTAATGCGCCTGCAATTTTATTCTAATTCGAATGGAAGCTGCAATTAAGCAAAGGTATCTCGATATTATATTATATTTTAAAAGATTGTACACTAACTACTTTACTGTAAAAAAGATATTACACTAAGGTGCCGTTCGGCCGAGGTTTCCCAATAAATCCTGCATTGCAGTCCACACATTTTATTTGCTATCATGTGGGGTCTACTAGAAATCACATTTTCTCATTTAATATATTAAATCGGTCATTTCCTTTTCTTCTATCACAGCTAAAAATATTATAATATACTATATTATTATCTAAAATTTTTAAAATACTTAACATTTAATTGTTTTTCAAACATAAATAACATCATATCACTACAAATCCTTTAAAAGCAAACTTTTAATCTAAATACGAAGACATACAAAAGAGTTAATCAAATTAGCCCTCTATCAAACGCATTCTAATGGAACACCTGAATACCATGTGACATCAAACTGACGATGAAACTGAACTCCGTATTAAAACCAACAATTGTTGTGTTCATTTATTCAAGCGGCAATCTTAAGATCAGACACAGTCCAGAAGATATCTTCCTATTAACTGTTGACTAAATTATATCTGTCCTCAAATAATGGAAAAAATTCTGATCGATCATCAATGACACCCTTTTACATGGCATATTATATCATCAAATTCTCCCTACCAAGAACATGCTTAAGACGGCCGCTTATTATTGCAAATAAAGGAAGGGAAATTCAAATTAAAGATTTATCACGTCAAGTCAATCTCAAATTATTGGCCCTCAAATCGGCACACAACCACGCGGGGAAACGTGAGCAACTCGAGCAGTCCACACCGGTTTGGCCAACACTGCACCTCCCTACTCCCCCACCACATTCCCGGCAATATAATTACGTTATCATCCAATCTCTCATTGTACTAGTAATAAATGGCTCCTTATTACCACGTCCCCTCGCCTTACTTTATTCCTCGTTATTTATTACACATGACCCTTCGGTTTCGCAGTAGCATCTTGATTTGACGTTTTTTATAAATACCTTACAAAAAGGCTGTCCTCATCGCGGGCTCTTTCTTAGGTGGGTGTTTTTCACTTAGATACCTCTGAGATTCAGAATAACATGGGAGCCCCAATTTTCGGGGCCTGCAGGAAAGGTGGAAGGATTATAAGATTCTTCATGCAAAATAACCAAATGAACAAATTTTAAATTAAAAAGCCCAAAGAAGTCGAAAAAAGGATTTTTATCCGCCAGATCTATAAATTTTGTCAATTACCTCCACGACCTTTGAAATAACTTAATTCCTCCCTCGAGCTCGTAAACTTACCAACTCTTACCCCATGAACTCTGCGGGTAATCTGTTTGAAGTCCGTGAGGGTTCTTGGGTAATTTACAAGATCGATGGGGTAATTACGTTGTGCAAAAAGTCGTAGAAGTAATTTAAAAAATTTATAAGATCTGCAGGATAAAAATCCCCCCCCCCCCTTGTCCTCTTTTGTCCTCCTTCCCTCCTATCCCCTATCTATATTCTCTTCCTCCCCAACCAGCAACCAACACCTTCCCAAGCTAGCCATCAAAAAGAACCCAAACCCACCACCGCCACCTTCTTTGACATGGGCACCGGCTGGCGACGCGCCTTCTTCACCTCCGTCCGCAGCGACCCTCCGGACTCCCCCTCCCACTCCCCTACTCCTTCCCCGCGAGCCTCCTCCCGCTTCTCCTTCTTCGGCTTCCACAACTCCAGCAGCAACCCCTCCACACCTCACCAGCAACCACCACCACCGGACAACTCTACCCCTTCCCTTACTTGCAGGACTACTACCACCTCCAAGCCCACCCCGGAGCCTCCCAAGAGCTGCTCTCCTCGCTCCCCTTCCCGGTTCACCCTCCTCAAGAACACCCTCCGCCTCTCTCGGGTAACCGCACGCACAGCACAGCTCTCTACAATCCTCGAGATCTGTAATTAAGTACTGCTATTGATAGTACTATTATTATACAATCAATAGATTGACGTGTTTTGGTGATATGGGTCTTTCGCAGAGTAACTGCGGGATTTGCCTGCAGAGCGTCAAGACCTTGCAAGGCACTGCCATCTACATCGCCGAGTGCTCTCACACCTTCCACTTCCCCTGCATCTCCACTCACGTCAGGAAACACCGCGCCCTCTCCTGTCCAGTCTGTGCCGCTACGTGGCGTCAGGTACCTCGCCTTTCCTTGGAGGCAGACGAGGACCAGAGCAGCAACGGCGGGTGGAGAGCCGCCATCGAACGCGTAAGAGCCAAGAAGGAACTTGAGGAGAAGACGTGCCACGTTGTACCCAACTCGAACTCCAAGGCCTACAATGACGACGAGCCTCTCCTCTCCCCCGGCGGCTCTCGCTTCAACCCCATACCGGAAGCAGAGGAGGAGGAGTTCACGCGCACGTCGTCTTCGGAAATCCAAGTGACTGTTTCCCCCGACGTTGCGCTCCTGTCCTCCACACGCAGCCATGGGAGTTACGTGATTGCTCTAAAGGCAAAGGCCGTAGCCCCGATGGGTTCCTCGCCTTTCGACCCGTCCCGCCGGGCACCGGTGGACCTCGTGATGGTCGTCGACGTCGGCGGTACCATCGCCGCTTCGAAATTCGATGTCCTGAAGAAAGCGCTGCGCATCGTCATATCGTTTCTTGCCGCCGGTGACAGGCTTTCCATCGTTGCATTCTCCTCCGCCACAAAGCGGCTCCTTCCCTTTAGGAGAATGTCTCTGCAAGGCCAGCGCGCTGCTCTGCGGATCGCCCACCATCTCGTGCGGACGAATGGCACCGGAGCTGCTTCCGAAGCGATACGAAAGGCCAACCGGATACTTGAAGATAGGCGGGAGAGGAACGCCGTCGCCGGTGTTGTTCTCCTCTCCGACGCCCAGCAGCAGAGGCACCACCAACGCAATTCAACTAGGTATCCGTCGTCGCTGTCCTGCTGGGTATCCTCTACATCTCCCGGCAGTACCCGCTACGCGCACGTCGAGATCCCGGTCGCTTCCAGTGACTGCGAGTTGCCAGAGAATGCGCTTGCCAATTGTGTAGCAGGGCTTCTCAGTATGGTCGCCATTGACGTGCGGTTAGAAGTCTCGCTGCCGTCCGGCGAGATTACCGCGTGCTACTCGCACAAGGGGCAGCCTCCGGTTAGTACTTCTACGCAATCCATATCCCTGGGAGATCTCTACGCCGACGAGGAGAGGGAGATGTTAATGGAGGTGAGAACACCGTCGGCGACATCAGACGGCACGACCGCACTAGTTGTCAAGTGCTGTTTCGGCGATCCGTTGACTCAAGAGCTCATATCCTGCAACGTACAAACACCAGTTCTCCCCGTACCCGCTGCCGCGTCCAATCACGAGCAACGCCACCGGCGCCACCACTCCGCTGCCGATGATTCGAAGTCCGAAACGCTCAAGAATGTCTATATTGCGACACGGGCAGTATCCGAATCGCGTCGGCTTGTTGAGCTCAACGAGCTGTCGACGGCAGCTCAGCTTCTGACATCGGCCCGCGCCATACTGCAGCGATCGGCATCAGCATCGGCCTCGGCAGACGAGAACCTGAAAGCGGTTGAGGCAGAATTGGCGGAGGTGCAGAGGCGAAGGGAGCAGCCGAGGAGGGGCGCCCCTACTGCGGCCGTGACCGTGGTTGACAAAGCCGAGGCACTGACGCCAACGTCAGCATGGAGGGCGGCGGAGCGGCTTGCGAAGGTGGCCATGATGAGGAAGTCGCTGAACCGGCGTGTCAGCGATCTGCATGGGCTCGAGGACGCCCGCTTCTGATGAGACCTACCTTGGCGGGTTGTGTTCAATGTTTCCTGCGGAGGTTATTGTCAAAGTAATTATTTTCACGGGTCTTTCTGTAAATTCGAGTATGAATTTCGGGAGAAAAAAGAAGTTCTTTCCTACGTCCCTAACTTGGCTAGGCAAGAATTACCCCGCCCTTTATTGGCTCTGCGAGGTATTTCCCAGTTTGGGCATGGGCTTCACAAGAATGCCCGGTTAGGGCATGGGATTTAAAAAATTCTCAATCTACCACCGAAGTATATTTCTTCCTCTCCTCTATCCCTAGATGATGGATCCCCCTCACTTCTTGCCGACTCTTGCGGCTTCTCCATCTTATGACCATCAGTCCAGTCCACCTCTGAGGGAGGTCAGATCTCCGATCAACCTCTTGTTCCCTCCCTCCCATCCCTTTCATTACTCTGGGCATGTTGCGCTAGACGTCCGTGGAGATCAGATGGAGCAGATGCGAGGCCCGGACGATGCCATTGCTAAGTTATTAAAAAGTCCCAGTTTTGCTTCATGCGCTCGCCTCGATCAATTGACACCTTAGGCTAGGCTCTCGCCTAGGCTACGCCTGGGGCAAAACACCTCGCTTGAAGGAAGGCAAGGTGCCTAGGCCTTACGTAGCCTCACCTTAGCATCTTGGCGAGTGCCTTGAGCGCCTTTGACAATACTGCGTATAATGCGCAAGAAGAGGTGATTCTCCCATATTTATGGAGAAATTTCTTTCAAGATTGGAGTGCGGACTGCTGGAGTCAAGTATGCCTTCTATCTCGTGCATGCATCATTGATTTTGTCGCGCATCGACTTTTCCGTTTTTCCTCCCCCCGTTTTTCTGGACTTAGGAATAAAAGGAAACCGGAAAATTCGTTAGACGGATTTTGAAAAATACATAAAAAGAAAAATAATAAAATTAGGACTGCTAATCACACTTGACCTAAAAGACACCTCACTTAAAAATCTGTCTTGGGGAGAGTAACCCCCTCGTTGTTTGGTTTGGATGATGAGAGAGTGACCCGCATCCTAGGCTAGGGCCATATCCGATTTCTTGACTGACTACCGGCCTTTTATTTAGGATAGTCTGTTGGGAATATTGGATTTCTATCAGCTCATGTAATCACTCTGAAAGACTGACTTGATCACCTAAATAAAATTGACGAGATAATTGACTGATCCCTTACGGTCTTCAGCTCAGTGTTGAGTAGGTGAATCAGGGGTTTGCTTTCTCATCTTGTGTGTTTCCAAATCCCTTCTGCCATCTTCCCATCTATCTTCTCCATCTATTCATCTATCTTTCTCCCTCTCACCCTCCCTTCAGTCTTCTATTTCTTCCTCTCCTCTATCCCTAGATGATGGATCCCTCTCATTTCTTGCCGACTCTTGCGGCTTCTCCATCTTATGACCATCATTCCAGTCCACCTCTGAGGGAGGTCAGATCTCCGATCAACCTCCTGTTCCCTCCCTCCCATCCCTTTCATTACTCTGGGCATGTTGCGCTAGACGTCCGTGGAGATCAGATGGAGCAGATATAACGACCCCCCATTTTTCATTTTGAATTCGAGTCCCCTTGGTCCACCCCTCTCCGCCTCTCTGGTGCTCTGAGCCTTGCTGGAGGTGACATCTCCACCGCGTGCTTCTCAGCCAGGGCGAACGAGGTCGAGGACGACTCCGCCACCTCCCGCAACCTCGGCGGTCGAGGTATCTTCTTCCCTCTGACTCCGGCCATTGAGGGCCCCTTTCCCCGGCACCGATCGGCAAACGGTCTGTCGATCGGCAAACTATTCACCGATCGGTGCTTTCACGGACGCCGATTGAATTTAATATATATTAAAAATAATATATAATATTATTCCAGAATATTATTTTTCGTACGGAAGCATCGATTCGGCAAACGGTTTGCCGATCGGCGAACCGTTTTCGGTGCCCTGACTGGAAATTTTTTAAATCCCATACCCTAACCGGACATTCTTGTGAAGCCCATGCCTAAACTGGGAAATAGCTCGGCTCTGGCAACGAAGGTTCGCTCGTTCCATGCGGGTCTGCATAAGAGGACTATATTTGATATTTGATATTTGCTTTCTTTCGTATATAGGATTAGACGAATAAAAACGCTGCATGGAGTTGATGGATCTGACGGTAATGGGAAATGGATGGATTGGTATGCTTTTTTTTGCTGTGTAAATAAACTATAGATTCCAAAAATGGGGCTATAAAAGGGTTACAACATTTTGGGGCTAACAAAAACAAGCCAAAAAAATCAATTTATCTAAGGAAAAATCCAAAAACTAAGCCGATCCCGGAGGAAGTAAAAACTCACCAACCGACCTAGAACTTGATGGCTCTGTAAGTAGCTTGAACGTCGGAGACCAAGCACTCAGGAGAGGAGCAGCCCGAGCACGACCATCTTCGGTTACGCTCCCGTCATATGTGCCTAACCACGATAGCGAGGAGGGTGGCGTAGAAGGAATGATCGGTCCGTGAAGACAAATTGATAATCCAATTAACCAGGTCCTGTAGGTCGTTCCTAATGGGTGGCAAGAGGACGATGGAGTGACAGGCGCCCAGCCAAACCGAAGAAGAGAATGGACATCGAAGGAACAAATGCTCATGCGAATCATCCGCAGCCGAGCAGAGCCCACAGGTGGTTGGAAAGGCCATTCCAAACGCATTGAGTCTATCAGTAGTAGGGAGTCTGCCAAGAAAGGCTCTGTAGAGTGTAAAAGCGTACGAAGGTGGAATGTGGCGGTCCCAAATCACAACATACCAATGGACCAGATTAGCCCGCTGGCGCAGAAGATCATAGGCGCTAGCAAAAGAGAATCCCGAGTGCGAGTGGTGCCAAGATGCAGAAAGAATATCACCCCGAATGGCCTCCCTCAAGTTAGGACGCGAGGCCGGCATTTTGCGCCATTGAATCGAGGAAAAGGAGGAGGGCGAGGTATCCCAGAAGGAACCATTTCCGAGGTATTTGGCACGCATATACTCGGCCCAAATGGAGGCATCAGCCGAGAGAAGCCTCCAAACCCATGAGGCAATCATAGTACGACGGATGGATAGCAGGGATATGGACCAAGGCCCCCCTCCCTTTTCGGGAGACAAAGGCGACTCCAAGCAATATCATGGCGCTTACGCCCCCAGAGGAAATGAGCACACATTTTATCAAGGCGTCTGATGTTAGCAATAGGAATAATGATGCCAGCAGCCCAGTAATGTAAAATGCCACGTATCACCGTATGCAGGAGTTGTGCTCTACCAACCATAGATAAGCATCTTGCACTCCAGCCATTGAAAAGGGTCCTGATTCTGTCCTCGAGGACATGCGTATCACAACTGCGACCGTAGGAGGAGGCCATCGGGAGGCCAAGATATATTGTGGGAAGACGTTGTTGAAGCATCCCCGTTTGGAGGGTTGCGACGAAGTCAAAAATGGCCCATTTCGGCCTGTAAATTCTGCTCTTCCTGGGGTTAAGTTTAAGGCCCGAAACCGTTTCAATATCAAGAAGAATGTCCCGAATAAGAGCGAGGGAGCGGAGGGAACCCTTGCAAAAGAAAAGGAGGTCATCCGCATAGATTAGATGTATGGGAGCAATAGTGCGTCCACGCCCCAACGGGAGGTAACGGCCCTCCATAGCAGCAATCTCGACAATGGTGGAAAGGGATCCCATAGCAATTGTGAAGAGTAATGGGCTTAGAGGATCGCCTTGGCGCAATCCTCTAGTACCTGTAAATAATCCATGAGGGGAACCATTTATCAAGATTGAGAACGAGGCCGTAGTGATGCAATTCTTAATCCAAGAGATCCAACAGTGGCTGAAACCCATGGCCGAAAGAGCAGCAAGAATAAAGGAGTGATCAATTGAATCAAAGGCCTTAGAGATGTCAATCTTGAGGCATGCTTTGTTGTGCGACCCTCTTCTTCTATCGAAGCCATGAAGAATTTCGTTTGCCAACCGAATATTATCACTGATAAGCCTCCCTTTAATGAATGCAGTTTGGTTGAGCGAGATGAGGGACGGGAGGACCGCAACAAGCTGAGTAGCCAAGATCTTGGCAAAGATCTTATAAATGACGTTACATCCAGAAATTGGCCGATAGTCCCCGATATTGGCCGGGGTTTGAACTTTTGGGATAAGAGTAAGAAAAGTATGGTTAACTTCTCTAACCATCCCCCCACCATTGTAAAGGAAGTGCATAGCAGCCAGAATAGACTCTTTAAGCAATGGCCAATGGATCTTGAAAAATTTAGCGTTGAAGCCATCAGGTCCAGGGGCCTTAGCCGAACCGATGGAGGCCAATGCCTCCCAGATTTCTTCGACGGTAAACGGTCTATCAAGCCAAACTCTAGCATTCTCAGTAAGACATCTTCTCGGAGGAGGGGGAGACGGCCTCGAGGCACCATCCACGGAAGGGGCTAAAAGATCAAGGAAATGATCTTCGGCCGCCCTAGCAACCTCATTCTGGCGCACAACAGTATTACCAGCAGAATCCAAAACATTTGTAATGAAGTTCCTGGAGCAGCGAGAATTGGCTACTAGATGGAAGTAACGAGTATTGCAGTCCCCGAGATTTAACCAGTCAACCCGACTTTTTTGTTTCCACAAGGATTCCAGGTCATCATCCAATGACAACAGATAATTTTTGACATCCAAGTCGAGTTGTGCAAGATAAGGATCAAGGGGCTCTTCCGCAAGAGCGGACGAAATGTCCAGGAGGAAGGACTTAGCCCTTTTTAGATCGGTAATTGCATTGGCTTCCTCAGAAGCCCACCGCTTCAACGCCAACTTAATGTTTTTAATTTTCTTAGCAAGGCAGAAGAGAGGGTTACCATAGACAGGGGTCTCCCAAGCCTCCAAAATCGTGTCCATGTACCCAAGGTGGTGGATCCAGTAGTCATAAAAGCAGAAGGGGGCCCTTCTATGAGGCTTGGGACAAATTGGAATGGTCATTAGCAGATGATCTGATTGGGGAAGGGGTGAGTAGCACAGTTTGGCGGTGGGAAGGGAGGAAATGAAATCCTCGTTAGCCAAAGCCCGATCCAAGCGAGCCACAATACGGCCCGAGCCCACAAAGCCATTGGTCCAGGTCCAGGGATTGCCATTGGCCTCAAGGTCCGATAAATCACAGTCGACGAGTCAATCATTGAAGTCATCCATGGAGGCTCTTGCAGCCAAGCGACCTCCCATTCTTTCATTGGAGAAACGAACCGCATTGAAGTCCCCCAAAACCAGCCAAGGGCCATGGATACCGACGCTGACTTCACGCAAGTGTTGCCAAAGATCCTTTCAGAGACTTTGGGTGTTCTCTCCATACACCACAGAGAGATAGAGAGAATAACCACCATGGCTATTACAAAGCACGGAAATGGCTTGATCGTGGATACCCACAATCTCACATGACTATGAATTAGTATTCCAGAGGAAATATACACGGCCGAGGCCGGTGTTGTTATGCACCAGCTTCCAGCCAACAAGAATAGAGTTCTCGAAACGGCCCCTATTAGAAGGTCTGATTTTGGTCTCCACAAGGTCAATAAGCTCGGCATCGGACAAAAGAAATTCTTTGAACAAAGCTTTGAGTTTCCTGGGCTTATTAAGCCCCCGAGTATTGCAAACCACGATGGACATTATAAGGTGGTAGAAATGGGGGTAGTTGGCCCGCCCTTTTGCTTTTGGTGGAGCCTTTGGAGGCTTCTTTTTCCTATGGGTGGCCGTGACCCGTGCTGGATTGAGATTTGAAATAATGATAGATCCCGCAGCTTCGGAAGTGTGATTGCCTTGGGCATCCGTAGAGGGAGAATTGAGATCAATTAAGCATGGAGAGGAACTGACCGTGCTACCAGGTCTTCTGCTAGATGATGCCATTCTGTGAAGAATATTTTTGGTACCAAAGCCAAAGGAAGGTGCCATCACCGCATGATGGTAGCGTTTGTGATTCTTACCCGAGGAGGGGAGAGCTTCCTCCGAGTTAGTAGGGGGATCGGGAGCTTTTGGAAGATCCGGGTCCTCCGAAAGCGGAGCCTCCGAGGCGCAAGGGTGGGTACTAACATCCTCCGAGGTGGCGAAAATTTCGACAAATGAGTCGAGACTCAGAAAGGGGATGTCGGAAGGGCGGTGGTCCTCAGCCAACACTGAGGGTGCCTCTGAGCAGGCAGGCAACATAGGAACAACAAATGGGCAGTGCTTGGTGGTATAGCCAAATGCAACGCGATTGTGACATTTGGGGGGAGCCCATTCCAGCTCCACTTCCACCTGTTGACGGAGACCAGAATAGAAAAGCAATGGGATGGTCGACGGAATGACCTTCAACGCATGTACGGAGATGCAGCAACATGCATATTCAAGGTTTCTCCCTGCAACAGTAGCCGCGTCCATAAACAGTGGGACACCAATTAGGCTCGCTAATTTGTTCAAGATAAGTTCATTACAGTGCCCGAGGCTTAATCCATGGAACCGGACCCAAAGAGGGATCTCCGATAGGAGATCCTTCTCCAAGCAGGATACGGTATCCCATTTTCTCAGAACCATGAACCGGCCTTGGTATAGCCAAGGACCCGCCGCCAAGATTCTATCACAGTCAACAACAGACGAGAGCTTCAAGTAAAAGAAACCATTGGGCCTAGGGAGCAGTTTGTACTGACCCGTCGGATGCCAGACTTTGTCAATGAAGGCGATAAGATGCTTGAGAAAAGGTCGTTTACCAAGCACATAGAAGACAATGGAGTTCTCCCAGATGTTGGCGATGCTGCGAGCTTCCTCTTCGGTTACGAAGGCTACCTCGACGCCGTCGACGAGGACATGCAGCGCGAACTTGAGGGGGCGAGCTTCTGAAGCAGGAGTAGGGGCGGCACCACAAACATCCCTCCATGATGGAATAGGAGAAGCCACAGGATGCGGGGGGGGGGGGGGGGGGGGGGGGGGGGGGGAAGGAGGGTGGGGGTGGATGCGAGAGGGGGAAGGGCACAGGAGGGGTAGAAGGAGAATGGGAACAGCCGGTCGGGATGGGTAAGGGGCGGGTTTCGGTGGTGGTGATAGGGTTTTTAGGCGGCAGTGGCCGGTTAGGGTTTTGAGGCGGCGAAGAGGGGTTGGGAGCGGGAGGGGGAGGGTTAGGGTTCATTGCGAGTTTTGAGGCGGGAAAGCGTGATTGGTATGCTTTTGTTTTGAGCTGTTGGGGGCTTTGAATGTTTTCAACCTTTTTTTATCTTCCTTTTTTTCTGGACAGATTCGGAAATACGTGCAAAGGTTAATGAAGCAGCAGATGATGTAACGGGATTCCGTGTTCAAGGAATTTATGGACTAAATAGTAATACTTGCGTGGGGGCAGTTTTGGAAAAAAGTTTGGATGGAGACATCGAGGACCCATTTTGGTTATCCGTTTGTATTGTAACACGTGTTTTATCTGAATTATTTTAGTTTCACACACACACACATATTTTGTCGAGATTTATGGGGTAGATCTTGCATTTCCTTTGATACGATTCTTTTGATAAGAAGGGTAAAATCAAAGAGTTTAGTTCAATCCAACACAAGACAAAATGAATCCTAATGCGTACTTCAAAGTTGTGGTTTTTAAAATGTATGAGTTGTCGTAGTGTGACTAGTGGCTAAAATACTATTGGATGGATTTTTAACAGCGCATGTTTAGAGTTTTTTTAGCTGGCCCTCCACATGATTATTTTTATAAAACTTTTTAATTATGAAACTAAATCAGTTGTCTGAAAATCAATAAATAACAGGAATTTTTACCTGGCAGACTCTATAATCCTTATCAATTACCTCCACGATCTTTGAAACAACCTATTTCCCCCATCGACCTCGTAAATTTGTTAACTCTTATCCTACAGATCCTGTGGTTAACTCCCATCCATTTACACGTTAAAACTAATCGGATTTCGTTATATTCTTTTACATTATACCCATTTTTTATCATATTTACATTGAGTTCCACTCACCCTCCTCTCCCTTTCCCCATCACCCCACGAACTTGTCGGACCGGTCCTGACGAGCTCATGATCAGAGGAATTCTGCTGGTGGAGGTGTCCTTTGAAGAACATAGCTCAAATGAAGATGTGGTTATTCATCGGGATCTCACGGTGAAGGACCCAAACACGAAGCTCCTCCTCCTTTGTTTGGAGCAAGCGAGATTACAAAGCTCGGCTTGTAGTCCTCTTATGCTAAAGAGAAGAGTTACATATGGTCCCAGTACGCCTTTGTCTAAGATAGTTATGTTGTACACAGGAATAAATGGGGTGGAGATGCTCGGAGCGCTTGACGATTTGCTTCTTTGGTCCCGGGAGAGTTGTTCTCCAAAACGGATTGCATGATGAGTTGTTGGCTTGGTATTCTAGCATCACAAAGGTGATCAAAGGTTGGGGCTCGAAGGGCCTGGCCTCCTGATTGCGGACCTACAATGAAATAGCCAAGACTCAGGCCTAAAGCTCGATTGGACAAAAAGGATGATCGGGCCTCTCTTGATGTGAAGATTGGGACGTTGGGTCTATTATAACAAGTAACCAGAGAGTGGATGAGTGCTCCTACGTGAAATGTAAGATCAGGAGCTACACTCAGGCGGCATTCTCGGTCAGAGATGAGGAGGATATGGAGGAGAAAAGGGAGAAGGTGAGGTTGAGGGTGATGATGTTATCAGATTAGGGGTTGATTTCAGCACAAAGGAAGATTGAAAGTTTGAGGAAAACAAACAATAGCAGGGAACTGGAGAAAAGAAGAGAGAAAGTAATAGATAGAAGAAAAGAGGAGGATGAAATTACCTAAACTGTGGTCTTCGCTAGAGGTCAAGTGACTAGGTTGCTCTGTTTTTTCCTCAAGAAGCTGGTGAAGAAGGTGGCATCGAAGCTTCATAGAAACTTGATGAAGCTCTATAACCGGGTGACAAACTCCCTGGATCTCATCTTGAATCGATGAGGCTCGTCGTCGCGGATACAAAGGAGGGCCTCGTTGTTACTGCGCCTTCCATGAAACTAGGGCTTCTTACTCTCCCTTTTGGCCGATGATGGCGAAGGGAGGCCAAGGCCATGGAGGCCATATTATAGAATAACGATGCAATGCAAACTAGAACAACGATGCTTCACCGTTGTCATGGTTTCGATCTGGACCCAACTCAAGAAAAAATGCAACAACAAAGCAAACACATGAACAACTCAAGATCGATGGAACCTGAGGAGCTACAGAGATCAATCACACTAATACTTTTTAGTCCTTGATGTGGAGGCTCTCGGACACCCCCTCTCCCTTGGTCGCATCCCCGTTGTACTTCCCCAGAGTGGCCTCAGAGTTGGCCTTGGCCCTAGCCAGGAACGCCGCCCGCGCCTTCTCCTTGTTCTCCTCCTTCCCGCTCCACGTCTTCAGTGTGCTCTGTTGCAGCGCTCGCCCTAACGAGAAGGAAAGCGTCCACGACTTCTTCCCCTACAACATGTTCATGGCGTTGAGGTTGAGAGTGGCCTCCTCTTCGCTCTGCCCACCAGACAAGAACATGATCCCAGGCACCGCCGCGCACAGAGTTCTCATTTATCGGGCATGGTCTTCCGCAGCTTCTGGTTTGGTGGATTGAAGAAGATGATGAAGGAGGAGGAGGATAAGGAAGGAGAGAGGGATAGTTAGATTTTCTTTGGTTTGATTAACTCAAGTTTAACTCATGCCTTTGACTCCTATAAAGTTAAAGATGATGGTAGGGTCTGTGGGGTAAGACGGAGCAAGTTTACGGGGTCGAGGGGGAATTAGGTTGTTTCAAAGGTCGTGTAAGTAATTGACATAGATTATAGGGTCTGCCGGGTAAAATCCCTAAATAATATACGTTTTGTTAGGAGGATCAATGAGGTTCATCAGTTATTCTTGTTATTTGTTTTGAGAGAAATGACGGTAGAGTCTGTGGGGTATTACTTTATTTTAGGATAGCTTATCCCAAGATAAGAAGACCATAACCCACAGTAAAACAAGATGAATTGTTTTATAGGATGTCCTTTACCCGTTAAAAATGATATAACTATGAGGTGGGGACTATGCAACTTATCTGCATATAACTTCCCTAATCATCATCTCTCAGCTACTCATAAATTTGAAACTCCACAAGCTCCGAGACAGAGCCACATGCACTAACCCTCTCGAGAAAGCATCAATGGTAGATGAGAGGTGATAAAGACACAATTTTCTATAGGTCATTAACATATTACCTTTTTCCTAAATATATACTTTATTTTTATTTACTAAACAAGCCTTATAACAAAATCATCTTCAAAGTCGGCAAGTCATAGTACATGGATTGATATCTCAAGAATCTTGCATGTATTACAAAAATAAAGCGATTCTTAGACACTTTCTAATTGACAGTTTCAAGATAGTAAACTTCAGAAATTACAACGATTAATTGATTCGAGGTGTATGTTCCAAAGTTAAACTGAATGCTAAGAGGTAATGTTAAATTTAATCTGCTTGGTAACCTAAGGGACACACACACACACAGACAGACACACACACACATGAGGAAAGAGAGTCTATTTTGAGTAACAGCCATGTTAGCTTTTGCGTCGATCTGGACCATCCATCATGGTCCAGATTAGCTGTCCCCTCGAAATGGCAGAAGCCCCTCTCCCCAGGTTCCCGCCTCCCTCCCATGCGATGCCCGCCCTTCCTAATTTTTCTCTCCCACTTGCACAACCCTCTCCATCGACGAACCTCGTGGAGCTACGCCGCCCCGCCCCTTCTCCGTAAGCGCCTCCGTCACCTCCTGGAAGCCCTCTCCCCAACAACCCTCACATCCATTGCCTCCTAGCAACGTGAAGTTGCGCCGCCCCACCCATTCTTCGTGGGAGGCCTCCATCACCTCCTGGAAGCCCTCTCCCCCAACGTCCCTTACCCTTATCGCCCCATCGTGACGTGAACCATTGTCGCCCCGCCCCTTCTCCGTGGGAGGCCTCCATCACCTCCTGGAAGCCCCCTCCCTCAACAACGCTCACCTCCATCGCCTCCTCATCTCGTGCACCCTCCCTATCCCTAATCTTGCTCTCCCACTCCACAGGACGTGGAGCACTGCTACCCCACGTCGCCCCTTATCCCTGGAATTCCTCCATCCCCTCCAGAACTTTCCCTAGTAAGTTATTTTCACAAGGATAATATCTTTCCCCTCTGAAATTTTTTTACGATTTGCACCAGAATATCTTGAGTTATCGAATATGGTTGTTTCCATCTGATTGCTATCGAATATGGTTTGTTCTAAGTCAAATGTTGAGCATCTGAGAGCTATGTTTTCTCCCTCTTTATATGCTTCACTTCAAGTATTCAAGCTTTAGTATGCTCAAGTGCTTTCAAGCTTCATCTACTTTTGATGTGCCATTCCAAGCCTTGTTCAATATTTATTTAGCTAAGAAAGCTTGTGTTTCTAAGGGAGCAATGTGATAAGGGAGCAATGCCTTATTTTTTGTTTATCTATTGCACTTAGATATCCGTTGTAAGAAGGTAAATTGTGATAACATCAAGTAGCATAGTAAGAAGCTAAATTGTGATAAGGAAACTAGCATTCCACATAATAAGCTATATTTGATGAGTGGCATTCGTAGGTATCCTTACCTATGACTTTCAGAATTTCTGTATTATACTCAGTCTATGATGAGTAAATCATTTCCTCGGTATTTTTGAGGCAAATGATGGACTCATCATGTTATTGGGCTTGAAGACCATAATGTATGTATTAAAGAGAGAATGGAGCTGGAGTAGACAATTTATTCATTGTCCGCGATGGAAGGTATAAGTTCAGTAAGAGTGCATATTTGTTAGCCCATATATCAAAATTTTATAATTTTGTGAAACAAGAGTGAAATTCGTATGATTTCTTTGTTTGGATGGATGTCATTGATGATAGAAATTGCGAGCCAGTGTATGTAATGCCAACCTTTCAAGCCGACATGATGGAACAGATGAAGCGATCGCATATGGAATTTCACAAACTGAAGCATATTGTTCTTGGTTCAATAATATTTGCCATCATCGTGCAAATGTATTCTAATAGCTAGTAGTTTATGTAACATGTAACAAGGGATAAACTCTTGTACGTTTTTGGCAATGCGGTATTTTATAATGGATGTTGTTGACAAACATAATGTGCACAATATCTTGCAATCTACGTTGTTTCTAATGTAGTATTTAGTAATGGATGATGTTTCTTGTGTTTCTTACCTAATGCAAAGGATGTACTATTCGAACCCTCCTACTATAGTTACAACCATATCTATAGGACTTTAATCCGATAAAGCTTGGGCTTTGAGGTTAATTATTTGACTCAGCTAATGATTGATAAGATAATTATTTGACTTTCAAAACTTGTTTAATCGATAAAGCTCGGGCCTTGAGGTTAATGATTTTGTTGTACATGGTGATATGCTAAAGATAGATCTCATGCTCAAGCGGAAAAAATCTATTATGTTGACTTCATGACACAAAATGGCATCTCAGTTAAGATTCAGGGTACTTGCAAGCTTACTTCATATGCTTAGATTCAATCAGTTCTAATTACATGGTAATTACAACACATATGGTTTCCCCATCACATATGATGTAGCAAACACAAGCACATAGGATACTGGAAAATTTATGGGAAGAATATTCATGGTACTTACAAGAGATTTGGTTGGGGTTCATGGTACTTACAAGAGATTTGGTTTCCACAACTTGTATTTGCTGGAGATCGTGTTCTTCAGTTGCGACTGGTGTACCACCTCAAGTTGTTCTAATTGCAGCAACAACATGTTTTATTTGATGCAAAGACCTGAAGGACAACTATGTGAGATATTACATGTTAAATGGAGAGACCACTTCTCCTGATTATGCATACATGTTATACATTACTTTAACGTAGTTGCATTGATATCTCTTTCTTCCAGGCTTTTTTATAATCTGAAATGTTATTTCTTTTAACTTTGTGCTTTGCTTCGTATGGGCAAGAAGATAACCAGCTATAAAAATCATGGTATGCATTTTCGAGTAATAGTTAAAGCATTAAGTATTTATGGAGATCATATTCACTCTACTACACTACTAGGTAGACTAGAAAATGAACACGAGATGACTTTAGGGTTGTCAATTTACATGTGACAATTATATTGAAAAAAATCGAAGCCGCAATATTTTCTACACTCAGGATTGAGTCTCTATGCCAGGTGTTTAGTCAATTGCTTTAAGAGGTATTCATGTTTACGATATGCCTACCTTAATCGAGATTGTTGGGGTTAATTATGTACTACAATTCGACATAGAAACTTTGGATTGCGTGTTACTTACATGGCATGATCAAGATATACACAACTCGGAGCTTAATACCAAAAGATCAGATAATCCATTAAGCATCACATGACAATATAGAGATCGACCATCTTACAAAGTCAAGACAAGGAAAACGATAATAAAATTGTCCACTTATTCCAATCTTAAGCATAAGAAGCACACTCCCTAGCGAGTTAGTTACATTAATTTGCTTCCTCCTCATATAGATATCCTTCTCCCAACTTACATATGTAAGTGGAGCTAATGTGCATCAAATTACTTTCAAGGGGAGAAGAGGTTTCATGGTCTTCTCAATGGCCGCATGTGCAGGTGGTGCAGGTGCAGTTGGGTCCGCATATGCACTTCCTGTCATTCTCCCCGCTCGCAATCACACAATCATAGTAGATGCAGTTATTTCTTCTCTATCATTTTCAAGCAACCAAATTACAAGAAATAGAAAGTCAAAATTCATTGACTGTTGAAAAACACATCTGATCTAGAGATTAACAAGGTCGTTGTATCGACCAGGTGAATTTTAGCAGAAATTTTTATTTTTGTTTTATTTAGACTCCTAAACTTAGATGTATAGTGAAAGTAATGAGTGTCGAACCCAGGGAGGTAAACTGTTTAGAAACTGGGGTAAAATAGTATAAAACTAAGGGTTAATGGTTTTTTTAATTTTTATTTATTTTTAGGGAATTTTTTGTATTTTTATTTGATTTTATTGATTTTATATTATTTGTGTGATTTTAAGTATTGTAATTATTAATTTTAGAAAATATTTTGTAATTTTAATTGATTTTTAATTTGTAATTTTTATGATTTAATTTGTTTTCCTATATTTATGAAAATTTTAAGAGTTTTTAGGATTTTATGGATTTTGGTTTATTTTTAAGATGAGAAAACTACCTTTTATTGAAAAATGTGATTTATTTTTTAAATAGAAAACAGTGAGAAAATATTTTTATTTTATTTTTACTGAAAAATTGGTGAAATTATCTTTAAAATGATAGGTTGTACTTATTTTTACGATTTTTCTTGAAATGGTTATGATTTTTCAAAGTTTTATATATTTTGTATTTTTTATTGACTTTAATATGCAAATTTTATTTTGTTTTTTGTTTTCTATGTAAAATATGGTAAATTATGATATAAGTAATTTTTATTAAATTTTTAAGAGTGTTTTTATATTTTTTAATGGTTTTTAAAACTTGTTGTATTTTTTGTGTTTTTAAATGATTTATGAAAAATAGAAATCCTTTTTATTTTAAAAATTGATTTAATATAATATATAGTGCAAAATACCATATTTATAAGTATTTTATTATATTTTTATATTTTGGATTATATTTTTTATATATAGGATATGTATAGTATTATATACAATAAGAGATGTATTTGTGTAATAAAATTTGAAATAATATGGACGTGTGTAATAAGCAGAAAGTTGGGGGCGACATGCAAAAAGACCAGTAGAGCACGTGACTGTCCACGTGCACCTTTCAGCTGCAGGACCTGTGCCCAAATATCGAAAAGCTTGAGATGTATCCCTAAAACATACTCGCAAAATATCTTCAACACACGTGCTTTGCACGTGTGTGAACCTCACGTGTGAGGCACGTGAGATGCCTTATGCAGTGGGGCGGCGGGTTGAATCTATATGCGATGCGTAACATATGTTCAACCCTTGGATCAGATCTGATCCAAGGGTCATGGTTAAATCTGGAGGCATCCCTTTTTCTTCCTCAAAATCTTCAAGGCGGCGGAAGTCTTCAAGAGGCAGCGGTGGTTCAAGCTTGGTTTGTTAAACAATCCGATCCCCAGATGCATATCGACTCTATGATGAAGCTCCAATTCTCGATTGATGGTGATCAGCAACGATTGTTCTTCACGTGGTTGATTGCAGCTACCAGGTGCTATATGTCGTTCAAATGCAAGAGTGATTGAATACTCGTGTTACTCCAGACGATGTTGTTCCTCCTTGTGAAGGTGCTCCGTCCGCAGATGAAGATGTTTTTTTATCAAATGCCGCCACTCGATTCTCCAAATGCTTATAGCTGCGATGAATGTTTGAGCATACGATGGTGATCCTCACTCGATGCTGAAGTGGAGATCCAATGTAGGCTGCATCAAGCTTATATCTGCGATGGAAACCAAAGGCTCGAGGGATTGAAACCTCAGCCAACGTTAAGAAAAATATGATGAATGGGGATCTTTGATGAAATTTTAAGGGATAGGATCTAACTCTAATCCTTGTGAGATTAGAAGGGGTCAGATATGGAGAGGAGATGAAGAAGCGAATAAATTGGGTGGAGGTGATGATTGGAGATGAATCAAGTCAAACCAAACAATTTTGTATTGAAACATAGAAGAAGAGACAGATTGAGAAGGAGAAGGGTTGAGATCATAAGAGAAAGACAACAAAGAGAAGGGAGGAGAGAAGAAAGGAATCTAACCTTGATGGGATACAGATGAAGTTGATCGCCTGGAAGGATGGAGCTCGGATGAACTCCATGTGTTTTTGCCTCGATGTTCATCAACCAGAGGCTCGACGAGGCGGAGGCGATGCTCGACGCCAACGATGATCTCGCATCAAATCCTCTCGATAGAGCTCCATTGTCACCGTCTCTCTCTCTCTCTCTGTCGCACGTGACGACTAGGGAGAAGGAACAATGAATGGTGGATCCCTATCGGCGGAAGGGGTTGGTGCGCTTAAATAGGGGAAGGTTGAGTGGAGGCCAACCCAGCTGCTCCGGTCACCACCGACGGATTTGGTGACCGCAGGTTGCTGGGCCACTGGCCTAACGACCAGTGATTGGGGAAGTTGGCGGGGGAAGGAAGGGGATGGAAATGGGTGGAAGGAGTGAGGAAGAAGAGTCAGGGAAGGAGGTGCATGCACATGAGGAAGAAAGAGGAAAGTAGAAGAGACAAAAAGACGGTAGAGAAAATAAAATTAACAAAATAAATAAATAAAAAATTAATTGTAAAAATATTAGTAATTAAGTAAATAAACTAATAATTGCATAAAGTTAATTAATGAATAAATAAATACTAAATTATAATTAATTAGGTAAGTAACTAAATAAAAAATAAAATAAATTAATAATTAACTAATAATATCTAGTTAATAAATTAGTAATAAATAAATAATTTTTTATTTTAATTTAATAATAAAATATTAATAAAGTATATAGATATAATAAAGCATATATTAAATAATATAAATTAAGGTACATTTTACAATATATCTACAAATATGGTCTTGAAACTCATATTTTGCATATTAACTCCGATCTTAGCGGAATCATTGTCATTTGATAGGTAATTAAATAAAACAAACTCTCAAACTAGGTTTGCTCAATTTGGAGTCCATATGGCCGAGTTATGAGGTTTGGAAAATTTAGGTCAGCTTCGTGGATACAGGATTTGTTGGCATTTTGACTTAATTTATATTTTTATATTTTCCATTCATTTTTGGAAACATTTTAGAAAAGAAATTAAGTTAAATGAAGTTATGGATAATTAATTAGAAAATCAGGAAGTTGCTATGTATAGTATATATAGACAACGTGGCCCAAACGCCAAAATTCACCTATTTTATTTGAATATTTTTTTCGATATTCTCAATAAATAGTATTATTAAGTATAATAGGAAGTTTAAAAGCAATTTTGATTGATTTGGAGTTTTCTATAAATAGTTATGAATCTCGAAAGTTAGCTTTTACGACTTCTTCGGTTTATTGTAATATTTTATTTTTATATTGAAAAATTTTTCATAATATTTTTATAAAATAATATATATTTTTATGAACAACTTTTGTGGAGAAAATAATTTGTTTTGAAATTTTTTGATGATAAATAAATTAGGTGAAATATTTATAATGTGAAAAATGTGTAAATATATTTTTATGATATAGATTTTCTGGTTTTTTTTTATAAATTATGATCCTTATCCCCCCTACTTATTTATTTTGTCGACAATTCAATATTGACCCGATCTTGGAGTTAGGATCAGTCTGTATATTTTATATACATCCTTCTTTTTCTTTTATTTTTCTTTTTTGCCCTTTATTATTTTGTTTTAGATAAAATAGGTGTTAAATATATAAAATTAATAAATGTGGTTAGATTGATAAATAGTGGGCATTAGTGAATATTTACAAGTATTTTACCAAGGATTTTAACAAAAATGAAAGAATAAAGCCGATGAATCATAGATTCATCATTCCCCTATACTTTATCTTTGTTAGTCCCTTAGCAAACACTTATTCTATAAATAAGTGCAAGCAAAAAGAAAAGAAAAGATAAAATAAAAGAACTTAGAACGTGCTTGTTTCTTTAATTGAATCTCACTTCACCAAAAATCCAAAACTTGGAATAGGCCTTTGGATTAATAGTGTGCCGGGATTCTATTAGAATTAGGATATAAGCCTAGACATCCCTCAAGTTCCACAAATCTTTATCTAGGTTCAGCTCAACAACCAGATCATATCTACATATCCATCACACAAACTTTTTGGCTTTGAAAAGCAATTTGTAGTGAAGATGAATCTCAGATTCATCACTCTAAAAGTCACGAATCAAGCTCAAATCCCTAAAATTCATTGGAATTTCTTCATTTATACTGCACAATTAGCATCCATGCATGTTTTGATAAGAATGGCATTTTATCACTTATTATTGCACAAAATAAGAAGCCAAAAATCACAGTCCAATTGACCTGTAAATAGCCTAACTTTCCCGATTTTTAACTAATTGATGCTAAATCCAAATGACCCGAAATCTCTCCACTGTGTACATATTACTAACAAGAATAAATAAAAAATACAAAAAACCACTAACCTAAATAAGTGGACCAAAAACCCAGACCCTAGTTCTAGGATTTCCAGACTAAAACCTTGATATCTTCCTCATACAGTATCCATTTTTGATCCTACTCACTTTTGAACTATTATACATTCAAATATCTATAAAACACGACCAAGCTCAAGTGAATTGGAGCTCATATGTGAAAGTTGGGTTTTGGGCCTCTTTTGTACATTTTGTATTTTAGTGGTTTTTGACCTAATATTTAATGTACATAATTAATTCATTTTATTTTATTTTTCTTTCATTTGTCTTCTTTAATAAAAATTTTGTTAAAATGCTCAAAAATCGAAATCCAAACTGAGCTTGAAATCAAAGAAACTAATTGAGTCCGAGTCTTCACTAACTGTCTGTGCAAAAATTGTCTTTTTCGTGTTTTATTTTATTTCTTCTTTTTTCTAATTAATAAAAATCCAAAAAATAAGATTAATGTGTAAATATTTAACTTTGATTTCATCATATTTTTCTGGATTTTTAATGTACCTCGTCTTCCTCCCGTCCCACATTCCCCTTTGAGGGCAGCACCACCATCCCCGCAATCTCCGTCCGTCGCGTATCTCGCCTCTTCGATACCCTCTTCAATGAGATCTTCCTCGTTGCCAATCATCCTCCCTCATATCTTGGCCTTCCTCCATCGTCGAATCCTCTCGAAATCAATCTCGCTCAATCTCATCAAATCTCCACCGCGTTGCCCCGACATAGCATGTCCAATCCTCAATCTCCTACCATAACTTGCCCCTCACCCTCTGCTATAAAGGTCCATCGCCGGCCATACTTGAAAGCATCCACCGTCCAACTTCCGAGGAAACCATCCTCGGTGGTGACAACCCGATTGCGCCCTTCCTACAACGAGATCCGAGGTGCTTTGCACACCGTCTCAGCTCACCACCGGCAAGACTGCTCCGCTCCGATCTTCGCGTTGTCGAGCTCCATCTTCCAGGTACTTCGCCCCTTCTCCACCTTCGTCTCCACCGCCATTTCGATCGATCATCTTCTCAACTCGATCTCCCTTGTTGAGCATCCTCCCGCTCATCCACCATACATCATATATACATCTCCTACTCCCCCTCGCATTTCTCCATCTCCACCCGAGCATCCCCGACTCCAGCAGCACCTCTAGCCTCTTCGCCAGGTGCCTTGCCATCGACGCCCTTGTCAATAGCCACCAATATCCATCACCTCTGTGCACCATCAACGCTTCCAGATTGTAGGCAGGAACCGCCATACCAGCTATCCCCCCTCGACTCCAGCAAACACCACCGGCATTCATCGACATCGTGCCTTGCCGATCCTCCTCCGCGCCAACATCAACCAAAGGAGGCAAAGAGCGACCACGCTCTGCCACAGCTACAACCACTTCCACCGCCACATGAAGCTCCTCTAGCCGCCCCTCCGTCTTCAAGGCATCTCCAACTGCACGACCCACGACTTCCTACGACTGCACGGAGTGCGTCAACGGTGGCCTTCCTCCGTCCATGCTCTGTGCCCCCGACGGCCCACGATCGTGTGTCAGCCAAGAGATCTTCGCTGTCGCGCAACTGCAATAGCCGTCCTCAGCCAACCAAGGGTCACGTGCACAACACGTGGCCGCTTGGGTCTTTTGTGTGGAGCCCCCCAGAGACTCTCATATTACAGAACTTCCCTTCCACGTGATTCTCATGTGTGCAAGGGAGGGGGGGGGTATTTACGCTAAACCCCCTAGAGAATCGCCATTTCACAAGTTACGTCTAGCCACTCCAAGGTCACGTGCGCCGCACGTGACCACTTGGAATTTTTGCAGACTTACTCCCCGTGTTATAGGTATTTACAGTTTAGTCCCTCCTCTGCATTATTTTATTTTGTAATTTTGCATTGAGACCCTTGAGTTCTTGATATATTTTGAACCTATTTTGTCATCATTTTATTTATGAAAAAAATGCATGATGTTTCTTAATTAATTCTCTAGAATGTGGCGTATGCTAGATATTTTTGTGGTTTGTGATTAATTATTAATTATTATTTTCGTGAAAAATTGGATATTTTGTCCACTTTATGCTCCAAATTTTGTAATTAATCAACCATTGCTATAAAAATTTCCATAAATTTACGGATTGTAGAATTAGTTATTGTTACACCGACTCAAAAAGTTTTACATTTGCATGCATAGTTTACCCTGTAAAATCAGTTTGCCTATTTTGATCTTTATGTTTTAAATAGGTATTAAATCTCATATTTTTGAGGTTTGGGATTTTTCTGAGATCAATCACATAGTGACAAATTGTGGATAATTTACCCCTTGAAAATAAATAGGCTTAATATTTATTGTAATTAAATTTTCAAATTCGCATCGTTTGCATTCATAAATTCATAAAATATTTATCTTGCATCCAAAAATTCCAAAAAAGTTATAGTGCATTCATTTCATCATAACTATCATCTTGCCCAAGTTTCATATTTTTCAGACATCGTTTGATTGATCTTTACATTTTAGTCCCTAAAACTGGCCATATTTGCATTTTGCATCCAAAATTGCTTTAAAAATATAAAAACAAAAGACCGCCTCGAAAATCATGCATGAACTTTGATAGAAAAAATTCTAGGTTATTCCTTTGCCTCCTTGAGTTCGACCTTGGGACTTGCCCAAGTAAAATAAACAAAAACCACGTGATTGAAAATTGGATTAATTTATTGTGGTTATTTCTTGACCGATTCCGATTGCTCGACAATGACAAATTCAACATTAATTTAAACGCTGACAATTCATGCAAATTAACACAGGGTGGATACTGACTCGTCAGATGGCATCGTTGCCGGGGAGGCAAACAACTTAGGCTTTTGTTTTTTTTTTCGATTTTCCGCATTCAGGTAGTCTGACCCCCGAATATTCACAGTATATTTTCCATTTTTTTCTTTTTCTACATTTATTTTATTTTCTGCATTTATTTTCTTATTTTATTTTTAATTATTTTTGAGTCACTCTCTTACATTCTCTCTCTCTCTCTCTCTTATTTTTTCGAGGTAACCAACGTATGTGGAGCAGTTTCCCACAAAATCGATGCATCTTCACCGATGCTTGAAAAGACACATTAAAATTAAGATCGAGTCGAGTCGTGAGAGAGCGTAGAGTCTAGGATTTATATTTCTACAATTTTAATTTTTGTAATTAATTGCTCATTTATAGCGGTGTCCGTTTGGACTCTCGCTTGTGTAAAAAAGACCTTGAACTTTTTCTGTGGTGTGTTGTGGCCTATTTCACTCTTCGATGAGGATGGGGCCAGATTTGAATGGCGCTTAGGATAGACCTGCACATACAGTTACTAGAGCTTTTATTTTTGATTGTGCTCGTAAAACCTAGGACCACACTTCATTTTAATCAAGGCACACATTAGATCGTTCAATTTAGTCAAAAATTTAACTCATTTCTTCCCAAATAATAGAACTTTCTACTAGGTGCAGTTTTTCATCGGTTTGCATTCATATAGACTAATTTTTCAATTCTTGTATTACATCCCACATGGAGATTGCGAGGAATCACTGTAAATCTTCTAACTGAGCATACATCATTGTTTTTGCGTGCATTGGCTTTTCTCGAGTTTCTCCCTCTTGTTTTATCACATAATTTTAAAGGAAATTGTGACTAGACGGTAGACGTGCATTTGTGCTCACCTTAAATTTTTATTGTTCAATTAATTAAAATTGGAACTGCTAAACAAAGCCAACTTTAATTAACTCGTAAAATCAAGAATTTTTGAGGGAGAGCAACCCCTACCTTGTATTCTTTAATCTTATAGAGAGGAGAGAGATGAACACTAGGATAAAACCAAGCCAAGATTTTCATATTGACTACTCATTCTACAAAAATGATTAGCTACTTCTTAGTGAGGATCCACGGGTAGCCGATGAACGGTCCGGATTTCCTTAGCAGAGTGGGTGGTTTAAAAAACACTACATAAGGCTCTGTCCTTAAGTATCACGGGTAGCTGTTTTATGGTCTGTACTTACACCCATACTGGCTGAAAGTAGGCGCAACTGGTCATAAGAATTTGGGCCAATTGGTAGTGTAATACATGCACCTAACAACTCTCTTAAATGTTTGCAAGATTGGAATTATAACTAATTAAAATTAACAAGATAATTGGCCGAACTCTTGCGGCCTTCACTGTGTGAGTTGGTGAAACAAGGATCTGCATTGTGTTTGTTTTGTGCGTAGATTCATGATAATCATCGAATACTGCACTCTTATGCCTAAATCATGAATTGTAAAACTCTTTTAAATCATTTTAAATTGAGAATGGAAGAATGTGGTGATTTTTGTTTAGACTCCGCGAACCCTCCACTGACCTCCACAAACTTACCAATCTCAAAGGTTCAGAGACACTCTTACTCCGGACCACCTTGGGTTCGGCGACATTTTTCCCATGAACCCTATTCCTACAATTCCTTCTTCTTTCTTGAAGGAGGTCAAACCCATACTATTTCTCTCTCTCTGAAACACATCGAGGAAAACTCTTACCTCGATGGTTCTTGTTCAAATTCTTTCCACTCTATTAACTCAAATCCGTTATATTCTGAAAGTAAAGAAGAAGAAGAGAACTTATAGAAAATGCCTCCCAATAAAAGAGATCACAAAGATGAACCAAATGAAGACCCGATGCATATGATTTTAGCAAGATTGGCTGCATCTGAGCAGAAACAGCTTTTACTGAGAGAACAAATATAGCAGTTGAATGCTGTGGGAGAACCGCCAATGGAAGCAGCATACAAACCTGGGCAATACATAGTGAGAAATTATTTGCAGCCACTTGAGCCAGAAATAAACTATGAACTGAAACCACACTTTTTGAACCAATTATCACAATTCCATGGTAATGCGACTGAAGAACCATATGAATTTTTACAGGACATGGAGCTGGCATGCTCTAATATGAGGCATCCTCAGGTCAGCCAAGATTACATTCACCTCACTGCACTTCCTTTTGCCTTGAAAGAGAATGTAGATTACTGGGTAAAGAATTTAGGAGTGACGGTGACTACCTATGATAGGTTCAAGAACCCGTTCTTAAAAAATTCTACCCTTTGAGTCAGACCAATCAGATGAGGACACACATCACCAATTTTTCTAAGATGCCTAATGAACCACTCTGTGACGCTTGGGATAGATTTAAAGATCTACTACAGAAGTGTCTGTGCCATG
Source organism: Ottelia alismoides (assembly GCA_037367405.1). Taxonomy (NCBI): domain Eukaryota; kingdom Viridiplantae; phylum Streptophyta; class Magnoliopsida; order Alismatales; family Hydrocharitaceae; genus Ottelia; species Ottelia alismoides. The sequence continues at coordinate 231,889 of JAZKJV010007583.1, read as the reverse complement.
ATCTGGATGATAACATCTTGGTCCAATCACTCTATTTTGGCCTCATCTACGAGACAAAGGGATTAGTGAGCGCTGCTTGCGGTGACAATTACACATCACGAGGTGCTAAAACCGTCTGGAAAGTACTAGAGCAAATGGCTGAGACAAGCCGCTCACAGATTGCCAGTAGGGTGTACTCCTTGAACACACTTCAGTCTAAAGGGGGAAAGCAAACTATAGCTGAAATAGCGGAGGATTTGATTCCAAAAATGAGCATCATTGCTGATAAGTTTGTAGTTGTGGATCAAATTCATAAGAGGATGAATGACATCGACAACAGGATCTCCGAGTTTCCAAAGCAAATCAAGAAGCTGACAGAGAAGGTATCCAAGATTGGGATACCAGCAGCATCTGCGGTTCCAATTTATCGTGTGCATCACGTCCAGGAGCAGCCAGCATCAGGACAACATCAACCATGGGCTCAGGATCAATCCTATGCCCTACCTTTCCAGCAATCACCCTCACCAGCTGAGATCGTCGAAGAAGCACCACCTCCGGTGTTCGAGGTGAACGCCATCTAGTACACCTAAGACCCTACCCGACAGGGTAATATGGGGGACCGTCAGTCTTACCAATGTCCCACCACTTATAATGCCACATTTCCACCCGTTCCGCAGCACACTCAGGCTACTACCCCACCTTAGCATCAGAAACAACAGCAGCAACCGTACAACCGCCAAAATCAACACCAGCAGGCATCCTAACAATACCAAGCAACACAAGGGAACACCTCAAAGAAAACCATCTCAACCATCCAACTCTCAGGGAGAAACCGTAAATATCCAGCAGCAGATGCTCGAGGAGATTCACTATTTTCGAAATGAACTGCAAGATCTATGAATTGATGTTAATCGCTTGTCCTGTTGGAGAGATGAACAAACAACCCTGCTACTACCATTCCTGCTCAAGTTCAAGCTAACCCTAATAGCTTGAACAAATCTCAATCTTCCCAACAAAATGTTCAGGTATACTACTTAGACTTCCACATATCTGAACATGAGATCCTTTCATTTGATAATATCAATGCTATGTCACTCAGGAGCAGAAGGACCATAGACGTACCTGACCGGGAAAAGGAAATGGATCAAGAAGACTCGGAAGATCAATCAGAGGATACTTTCGAGAATGAAGAAGAAGAAAACCTGAATTCAACACCAATGAAGATCTAAGCACACAAGAAAGGAAAAGCATACATGGAGTCTACAGAGGACCTTGCACCTCTAGTTGCTGCAAATATACCTTTGTCACCTTTTCAACAACATAATTTTGATTATTATCAGCAGAATAATGATTGTAATAAGAACTCCATTTCTAATAAAGATGCTATTATTTATGATTCGAGTTCTTTATCTCCTGTCTCGACTGCTTCCATTCCTTTCCCCCATGCTCTTATGAGAGGAAAACGTAAACTAAATAAAAACATTTAATATGACCCAAAAATGGAACGATTCTATCAGGAAAATATCACAATTAAAGTACCATTTGATCAATATGTGGCTAACAATCTGGTATTTCAAAAATACTTGAAAGTGAAATGCACTCCCAACAGGACTCGTAGGAAGAAACCAAGTCAATTTGTGGAGACTCATATCTTGACAGTGGAAACTACCAAATGTGTCAAAAATCTACCAAGAAAAAAAGGAATCTGGGTGCTCACTATGTAGAGAGTCGCATCAGTAGCATTGCGTTCACACACACACACACTACTAGACAATGGTTCTTCGATCAATCTTCTCCCCTTAGACTTATACTACAAATTGGAGTTAGGACCTCTCAGAAAATCATTATCTCTGCTCCAATTTGCTGATAAACTCACGAAAAGATCTAAGGGAGAAGTAAATAATCTAGTCATCTTGATCGAGGGTACATAATACAAAGTGGACTTCACTGTCCTTGATATAGAGACCCCGAACCATTACAAAGAATCTCAAATCATACTTGGAAGACCATTCTTGAGGACCGCTAAAGCATTATTCGATTACGGTATAGGAATGATGAAATTCTGCTCTCCAGGCGGAGAGGTGGACTTGGAGATGAAACAGATAAAGTGGCAAAGACCCGGCTCCGAATCTACCACTGAATACTCAGAATCGTCAGAGTGCAATTTCATTAGCACTAATGGGCCTTGGCATCAACTTCCAGAAGTTCAGAGTAAGAGCCCCTCATCAGAAGAAGAAAAAGTGCATAATGCAGTTTGCGAGATGTTGCCTGAACTATCTAGAGACACATATACCTATACCCTTGATGACATAGAAATCCTTCTGGATTTGTCACTCCTATCTTCTTTGGTACAATCACGAAATATCGATGGCGAGTCGAACGCGGCTTTGATCGAATTACCGCACTATTTTTGCGATCCGACTCATATTGCATCAGAATAGGTAGCCAGCACATCACATAGTGATTCACTTTCAACCAACACATAGCCAGACTCAAAACCTATTTAGCCAGACCTAATTGATGATTCAGATTTGCCGGAGCTGAAACCACTTCCTCCTATACTCAAGTATGCATTTTTTGCAGGACCCAAGGAGAAATTTCCTGTAATCTTTAGCTCATCATTAACCGAAGACCAAGAATTTAGATTGCTTGAAGTTCTAGAGTGGAATCACAAGGACATAGGTTGGATGGTGTCGGATCTCGTGGGAATCAATCCCGCTCTCTGCTTACACAAAATTTATGTTGAGGATAACACAAGACCTTCCTGCGAATTTCAGAGAAGATTAGACCCTAATCTCCGGGAAGTAGTTAAGAAAGAGATAGAGAAATGGTGCAAAGCATGGTTTATATACCCCATTTCTGACTCCAAGTGGGTGGCCCCCTTTCATGTTGTTCCGAAGAAGTCGGGAATCTAGATGGTCACCAACGAGGAGGGGGTAGAGATCGCGACCCGAGTACCCACATCGTGGCGTGTTTGTGTCGATTACAGGCGCCTGAATGCTGCGACCAAGAAAGATTACTTTCCACTGCCATTTATTGATCAAATCTTAGAGAGACTTGTAGGGAAAGCATTCTTCTATTTTTTTGATGGGTACTTAAGCTATAATCAAGTAGCCATCACTCCCGAGGATCAGGAAAAAACCACCTTTACATGTCCTTTCAGCACTTGCGTGTTCAAGCGCATGCCATTCGGGCTTCGTAATGCCCCAGGCACATTTCAACGATGCATGATCGCCATCTTTGCCAAAATGTTGGGAGACTTCATAGAAGTCTTCATGTATGACTTCTAGGTCCATGGTGATTCATTTGATACATGTAGAGTGAAGGATATGGGGAGATCCTTAAGCACATCACATAAGCGAGAGGATCGCATCGTATTCGATCGGAAGCGACTAGTCGCACTAGTCACTCGAGGCAGCGGAATTTAAAAATTTTCAAGCGATGAAACCACATGATCCAAGAACACTTCTCGGATCGTTTCATCTAAACCACAAATAAGTATTAGGGTTACCTCTTGAAGCGTGGTTGTGATCGAGTCACTAAACGAAGAGAACTCCTGTCTCAAGTCCTATCCGATGGAGGAGACGATTGCGAGCGTGTTGATGAAACATGTACTCCTCACAATCCACGTTCATGATCCAAGCGACAGATCTCCTTATCTCGACACACGAGATCTGAAGTCTTCTTTATGAGCGAGGCGCACCGAAGAAGACAGAGATCCACAAGCAAATGATCCGGCAGCATAACGACGACGCTGCGACGATGGAGGGTCTCTCTAGGACATCCATGATGAACGCCCATATGAGAGAGTGAGAGAGGGTTGTAGAGAGAATAGAGAGAGAGAGGGCATATGTTGTCTAACTTATGAAGAGCAAGGTGTGCCCTTCTATTTATAATATATTGAGATCCATGGATCTCAATCCATGGACAACACAAATTCAATGGCTCACATTGATTTGTGTTTCTTTTAATGGTCAAGATGTTGTTGGAAAAAAAACACAACAATTAATTTAATTTAGATTAAATATATTTGATAAATCAAAATATATTTCAATCCTAAATTAAATCAAGCATACATGGAGATTATTGGATGAAGATTTCACTCTCCATATTTAGAGTGGACGGCTACCAATTTCTATAGAGAAATTGTAGCCTTCCACCCTTCTAGTATGGAAGGGTGAGATCTCCATGCAATCTCATGCAATCTTGTTGATGTTTCAAGATTCCTTGGAAATCTCCATGATTTTATAACAACACTTGTTGTAAATTATTCTACAAAAATAATTCGTAATTATTAGGAATATTGCAATCTTGCCATTGGAAATTTGTGAATCACATTCACAACCCAAAATAAAATGTAAATTACATTTTCAATTTAATATCCAATGTGAATCCAATTCACATCAACATTTAAATAACAAATGTAAATTACAAACAACTCTCTCTTATATATTATAAATCACATTTATAATATATATGATTAATATGGATATTGATATCCACATTATTCATATCCATGATAATTAAATCACATTTAATCATCTTGGATCTCTATTCTCATGTTCCCAAATAATATGAATCGCATTCACATTATTTACATCTTTGATAACTAAATCACATTTAATTATCTTAGATAACTCTCTTTACAATATGAATCAAATTCATATTATTCATGATAATTAAATCACATTTAATTATCAATTTTCTCAATGCTCGGATACATAATATCAACAATGAAATTATCCTGAACTCATTCAAGGATAATGCGCTTTCTACACAGATACTTGGAGATAAGGACAGGGCGATTGTATTGTTCCACGTATAGTGACTTGGATATTGAGATCACATGTCAAATCCAGATCTTGCAGACCTCCCATAAATGCTTGATTAAATCAAGACCGCAAATCTAATCTTCTCATTGCATCTGAATCACATTCAGATCAATGTCCAACATTTGGACCAAGATCATATTACTTCTCTACTGAGAGGAGTCACTAAAATCCAGACCCGTTTCATCACTGCCTAGGAATGGAAGCATCATTGTTATACAATCGTTTATGATCACATCACCCTTAGGCACTCCCAATACCTGTACATCCTGCATACTGGAATATCTAGAATAAACCCGAAGTATAAGATCAATTTTACACTGTCTACTTCAGGGGTTTATCATTAAGTTTCTTATTCGATCATTGGGAGTTGGTGTCGACCATATACTTTCCAAAAGCATATATCATACCTAAGTGTTGATCATATACTTTCCAAAAGCATATATCAAATCTACAAATTCAGTCAAGCTTTCAAAGAGAGACGATCATGCACGGAATTTGATTCTTCCCAATATCTCATGAGTGCGCTCATGTCTTCCGGTTTAGTAATGAACCTGTATGATCCCTTTGAGAGATCGTATTACTCATATGCCTTTGTATGCACACCAGCACGCTGGTGTATAGACCTTGATTAGGTCATCAACCTATTGGTTTGCCAAATGTACATATTCAGACATATAGTAACACATCCGTCTCTTGTTAGAGGATGCATGCCTATATCATGACTGCATACAACCTAGGACTTTGGTTATCTCGATATCGTTAATTCAACTCTTTGACTTAACTAATCTGACACCTCTGAATCTCTATTCCTATGCAGAGGACCTGCATCAAGAGGTCGGTCAGATATCATCCTATGTGAGAAAGGATTGCCATCTCCTACTCAGGCTGGAGATCATCTCTTAATAATCATTTGACAATGCCTGATGAGTTCTCAATCTAACTCTTTAGATATTCATCATAGCACTAGCCTGTATGATTCAATAATTGAATCGACAGTTGTATGATCATCAAGATGGCCATGGTACATAATCCTAATTGAACTAAGGGACCTATTATGCAAATTATTTATTCTTCATTTCAAATCAGGGAATGATATTTGCAATAACATTTATTGCATAATGGCTCGTAGTGGGCTCTCATGTCTAACAACCTCCCACTAGCCCAAAGAGCCATTAATGGGCTAATCATTTAAACCCACACTCATGTGACAATCATAGGCTATTTAAAAAAATAGCTAGGTAAGATGATCAGTCATTCTGTTCCCAAGAGACTATGCCAAGTCCTTTTACGACACTTGCATATCTACTAGTGACAGTGTTCGCATCCAATGCGAATGCTGGATCTTATGCAACCAATACTCAATCATGTCAGTCATAGTGTCCTTGACACTACACTTCAATAATTATTATAACAAGTATGTAATTTCTATTATCCTTATCAGAATACTCTTATTCCTAGAAATCTCTCTCTCCTAAGGTATTCGTAGTTAAGACCTTTTTGATCTCCATCTATAAAGTCTTAATTTCTTGAAGATAAGACTTAGAGATCACTATGTGTAAAGTCTTGTCATCTTTGAAGATATTGTTATTACTGCAATCAAGTGTTTTATCACCATAGTAGGATTAGTAACAGTTTACTACTCCCACTGCATGGCAGACATCTGGCTTTTGTACACATCTAGCATACACCTGGCTTCTTGAAACTGATGCACAAGGGCAAGCAGTTTTAGCATTCACATCCTCAACTCTTTTGAGGTGCTTGTTGTTACTGGAAATCTTGAGGATGGAAAATTGATGATATGGAAATGTCATTGTTATCTCCAAAAATCATGCGAAAAACAAACAATATTTTTTAATTTTTGCTACTTATTTACCTGTATAGTGGACATGATCAAACTCAGGGAGGCTACAATTCCCGAGGGTTATTCAATTAATCGATAAAAAATCATTTAAAAGAAAAAAGGAATCTCAAAGGCAAACTATCCTTGGTTTTGTGGAATTTTTCCCTTTTTAATTTTTTATTTATAATTATTTATTTATTTTTTATTTTATGATTTCAATTTTTTAGTGATTTTAGTTTTGCATTTTTTTATTTTCAAATAACGAAAAATATGCACAAACACAAGGGATATGCACACCAACTATTTTGTAATGTTCAATTATATCAAAAATGCTCAAAAAAATCCTGAGAAAATATTTTTGTATTTTAAATATTTTGAAATATTTTTGGATTTTTTGTAGAATTTTCAAATTTTTTGTTTTTTTCTAAGAGTCAAACAGTGATAAAAATGAGAAACAGTGCACAACCTGAAGTAATTTGCAACTTAAAAATATTTTAAATACCCAAATCTCCTGGCAATTATTTTTATGGCAGACTATATGCATATATCTACAAACAAGAATGAAATGATAATTTTTGGATTTTTGTATAAATTTTTATGATTTTTAAAAGATTTTTAGTATTTGTTTTTGGGTTTTATAAATAGTTAATACTCAAAATTTGAGTAGAAATTAAAAGATAATGAAATAAAACTATTCTAATTTTTTGGAAATTTTGGAGCTATTTTCAAATTTTTACGAATTTTTGAATTTCTAGAAGATAAAAAGATGTTGTTTTTTATTTATATCAAAATTCAAGAAAAATTCATGAAAAATTTATACAATGATAAAACTATAGCAGGAGCATGCACAATTTTTTTGAGTTTCGAATAATAAAAACATTTATTTCATTAGAGAGATCAAGAAAATTATTGTTTTGAAAATACAAGAACCAAATTGCAATTGTTCAAAGTTTAAGGGCTGAATACATAAATAAATAAAAAATGAAGCTCAGTAGTAAATGACCCAGGAAGCATGTGGAATGCACATGACTTTCTTTGGAAAGCAGTGACGTCTTTGCAATTTAGACAACCTTGAGGGGTCTTTTTGTAATTTTACCAAAGTTTTTTTATTTTCAAAACCCCTCCCCTAGGGTTTCTTCGTATTTGCTCTTCAACCAAGGGGGAAAGGGGGCACCATCGCCTCCTCCTTTTCCAGATCGGTGGAGATCAACGGCTTGGCGGAGCGTGGGAGGATGACGGGCGGTGCAGTGCGTGTGGCGCTGGCGGAAGTAAGGGCACGCGGTGGAGAGAGGACGCATGGCAGAGTGCTCGGAGCGGCGCTGCTTCACGTGTGGTGGACGTGGGGCTGGAGGTGGTTCTTGTGGCGGCTGGAGATGGACGGACGGAGGAGGTCGAGGAGGCGCGGGCAATGCCGGCGCGAAGGGTGGCGCGGGTGATGGGCACCGCTGTGCGGCCACGCAGAGGAGCAGATGGAGGCGGAGGACCGTGCACGGGGCGACCGAAGCAGAGCTGCTGGACTGCGTGGCTGTTGGAGCGGTGGCGTGGGCGGTTTGGATGCGCGGGATGCGCCAGCGTGAAGGGCGACACAGGAGACAGGTGGTGGCCGAGACCTGTTGCTGCTTTTTTTTATATTTAGAACTGATAATAATAATTTTTTTGTTTTTTTAACACAAGAAATGTAAAGAGTAATAAAAATATTTTTTTATTATTTTTTATTTTGATTTTCCTGCAAAACAAAGGTTAGAGAAGAAAAACAATTATATGTTTTTTTATTTTTTCTTTATATTTATAAACAAATCGGAAGGTGAATAAGGATCTGGGGAAACGTGAGGAATCGAATTCGATTCTCCGACCACTGTGCGTGGTCGGAGTTGATAGATCTGGAAGATAGAAGATGAATGCGAAGAGATCAAGAAAATGAGATGAACGTTAAATCGATGGCGGATCAAATTGTGATGGTTCTACGATCTTGAAAAAAATGACAACAGAATAAAAATGCGAGAGATAAAACTACGATTAATCTATGGTAAAAATAAGAAAAAGATTGATGTTGATCTCGCCTTAGGAGCGGAAAAGACCTTGATCACCTCAACGAAGGCCGATGCGCTGTCACCGGACGGCTCGGAGGCTAGGCACCCTCCTGCGACAAGAAGACTCTCGGAGATCAGGCTCCTCTCACCAAAGATTGATCAATTTGGAATGATGGAGAAGGAGCCATATAAATAGAAAAGATGGAGATGAAATTTCAATTTTTGGCTTTTCTTGGATAAAGATAAGAGATAAAATTGGAATGAGATAGATATAAAAAGTTAAGTGTCAAAAAAATATTTACAAAAATTAACTTTTTGAATTTTTGTCACTTTATTTAGTAAAAGTTATTTTTTTTATTTTTGTGTGGAAGTTAGTTAAGAAAATTAAATATATACATATGCTATATACATATATAATAATATATACATGGGTAAATGAGCAAAATAGTTTTTTTGTTTTAAAATTTTAATTTTTTATTTGTATTTTAAATAAATAGTAAAAATATTTACAAATATACAAAAATACAATATGTACAAAATAAATGGGAAAATTGCACAAACCACCCCAGAAAATCGACTTTTCAACCGTAACTCCAAAAATTATGAAAACACAACCCGTTTTAGAGATAATTTAATTTAGAATACAATGGAAGTGAGATTGGCTCAATTTGAGTTCATATGGATCCGGAATTGGTCTTTCAATTAGTGCTTAGGTGGCTTTTTCCAAGTGTGGCTGCTTTTATTTTGTACATGATTTAATTGTGAAATTATTTTTATTAATTAGAAGATATTTTTTTACAACTTTGGTTTGGAAAGTTATTTGATTTGAGGTTAATTAAGGTACAAATAAAATAGTGAAGTATACAAATATACACAACACAAAATTTTTTTTGGATTTTCTAATTGAGGGTCATATCTCCCCCTACTTTATTCCTAGTCGATCAGGTCAAATTTTGACCTTCTCTCGGAGTTCGGGTTAGCCTGTATCTATTACATATATACAATCTTCCTTTTTTTATTTTATTTTCTTTATTTTGCCTTTATTTATTTATTTAGTTTAGGTTAAAATAATATACAAATATACAATATTTACACACAGATGTAAGTTGATAAGAATGTGGAGTTAGTGTTATATACAAGTGTTTATAAGGGATTTTAAGCTAAAATAAATGAATAAAGATTACGAATTGCAGATTCATCATCCCCCTATGCTTTACCTTTGCTAGTCCCTTAGCAAACACTTATTTAAAAGAATAAGTGAAGAAAAATAAAAATAAAAAGAAAGGGAATATAAAGAAAGTAGGACGATATTGAGTATTAAACTTATCTTCATAAAATTGTAGTTTGGAGATCTATCGGACCTTTGGATTATTAATGTGTCGGAACCTTAATGGGAAATGGATTTAAAACCTAACAGCCTCTAAGTTCCACATGACTCCTATTCTGGTCTCCTCAACAGTCAGGTCAGAACAAGTCTACACACCAATTCTTATGACTATGAATCTTTACTTGTACGGTGTAAGTGAGGTATAGCTCCCCATCTCAGAAGTAGCAAAGAAACAACCTCCCTCAAAAAGGTAACTCTAGTTCCCCTGGTCTTGCAACTCTTTCCTCAAGGAGCGGAGATATTCCCTTCTAAGTTCAAGTACAACCAGCTCAAGAAGAGGGGATGGAGAAAAGAATGGACGGTAACCAGTGTAGCTACCTATCCTTAGATGTATGACCAGTGTAGCCAAGTCACCCGCTACAAGCCTACAAAAATTTATCTTTGAAGCTCTTATTGAATTTATTTTTTTATCCTTTTATATACACTCCGGCAGACAATTTACTTTTCAATCAAGCCTGTCCACTTTTGGAGATTCTGCATTTTTCCATACTTTTTTTTGAAAGCATATACAAGGTACAGCATGTACATAAGGAGTTTTCCCTCTTGAGCCAGTAGACTATCCCTCTTTTGAAGCATTATTGCAACCCCACAACATCCTGTCTTTAGACCCCAACAACGCCAGACCAGGTTGAGACGCACTTCATTCCCTAGAGGAAGATGAGAGGTTCCGCCTAGATGTACTACCCTCGTATGCTACCCCAAGACAAAAAATTCTGCCTCCTCACTACCTCATCCATGAAGAGCTACGTGTAGAGTGCTTGTCCCAGATAAGCCACAGTCTGAAAGAATCATGCGTGTGTTGTTAAATGTTCTACTTAGACTAATCAAGATGACATGTGAACATAGTCTTATGGACTCAAAGAATTAAGTCACTAGGACCTGAAAAGTCTTAACTCCATTTCTTATAAGGTTCCTCTGAAATTAAGTGGATTAAGGCCCAACTTAGCTCCATTCTTCAATTTTATTCCAGGCATAGTTTAAATGGAAATACTATCCTGAAAATGCACATGAAAATGCAAGAAAATATGAACAATGCAAAGAATTGTTTTTTTGAAAAAATGATGCACATGTGAAAAGAACATTTTTTTAAACAATTTTCTAATTTTGAACTTTTTATGGATTTTTGGAGAAAAATGCAGATGTAAAAGAAAGGATTTTTTTGAATTATGCAAGTTTTTTAGATTTTTGGTTTTGTACCTTTTTTAAAAAAAGGAAAAAGGGTTAGTAAAATATATACAAGTATATACAAGATTTTTTTGTTTTCTCTATTTTTTTTGTTTTTTGTTTTTGTTGTTTTTGTTGTTTTGTTGTTTTTGTTGTTTTTTTGTTTTTGTTTGCTTTTGTTTGTTTTTTTATTTTTTTATTTTTTTTGTTTACTTACTTTTTATGTGTTTTTTTAAATACGTGGATTTTATGAAATTATATACATATCCCCCGAATGCATATATTTTAAAGTACGAGTTATGTCTAAAGTATATATACAATATATACGACACCCCCTATACTTAGCTCGAACTATGTCTTCATAGTGATTAGAGAGCGAAAAAGGAAGACATAACTCGTGCTAAGTATATAAAAGTGAAAAGACTCCTATGCTACAAGGACTCAAAGAAAAGATAAAAACAGAAGTTTGTGATCCCACCTATACTTAGGATCAAGTAATCCTAAGTATAGTAGACTATACAAAAGAGGAAAATCGATGAAGAGAGTGTACAGACTCAAAAATAAAAAGACATGATATGAACAACATCACCCCTCGATAATTAGGGTAGAGTATCCCTAAGTATAGTTAACAACAAGAGTGATGAACATGATGAATATGAACAACACAAATCATTCACCCCCATACTTAAGATAAAGCACATCCTAAGTATAGCATACACACACACACACACGGAAAAGGGGTGAATGATAAAACATGAGAAGAAAGAGTGAAACAAAAGGATATACAAGAGGAGTGGATGTACAAAGGTCAAGAAGGTCGAAAACGAACCTTCTGGTGGGACCGCTGAGGCATGGATTTGACAAGGTGTAGGTCGATATTGGGATCATCATTAGACATAAACTGAGTAGGATCGACCAAGAATGTATCCTCAATGGTTTCAGATTGTGCATGCCTAAATCGGTCAGTGGAAGTAGTATGGTCATGTCTGGCCTGGGAAGTCTCGCAAATATCAAAGTAAAAAGGCTAAAGTAGGACCAATTTTAGCCTGGGGAACCTCTACCGGATCATCATCTTTATCAAAAGGCTAAAATTCCTTTATAAAAGAAATTAAACCAAATTTGGCCTGATCGGTCTCGTTTAACTCAGGGTGAATATGAACGGACTCATCAGTGAAAGTAGTCGAATAATGTCCGTCCTGTCTAGTCTCAGAATCTGCCTTCCGCTCTAGGTTTTCTATCATGTAAATTCTGTGGATGTCATCAATGCATCTCCACATACAGAATGGGGAACTCCAAGGTCTATTCTTTCCGAGTCTTCCTCCCTCAAGAGGAATTCTTGGGTTTCCTTATCATAGAACATATAACAAGAATCTCTGATATTATCATCGAGGTCAAATTCCTTGGGGTTGGCTAACACAGGCGGGCTCTCATGGGATGCAGGTCTCTGGTCAGTAGTGGATGTAGTGATCAACACATCGCTTCCTACATCAGAACGGAAGTGAATCTCTCCTGAACCATAATCAATAACGGCTCCCGCAGAGGTGAGGAAAGGCCGTCCCAGGATGATTGGAGGGTGCTCCACTGGGGTGGAGGTCTCCATGGGCATTACAATAAAATCTGAAGTGAAATTCATGCTCTTAATAAGAATGACAACATTTTCTAGAATACCCCTCGGCCTCTTGATAGATCCATCAGCAAATTGAACTATCATCCTGGTTTTCTTGAGAGGACCAAGATGAAGAGACTGTACCATAGAGAAGGGTATAATATTGATTGAAGAACCACCGTCAAGGAGAGTGTTATCACAAGAATAGTCAGATATGGAGCAACTCACAAGAGGTGTGGCAGTGTTCCCTTTCTTAAAATACGGACGGTGAGAGATGGCGTAGGTAGTGGCCATGGTCAAGATGTGACACTCAGATCTTCTCCTTCTTTTTCTCTTCTTGTGTTGAGGAGTAGATAAATCTGTCATGGCCTGTTGAAGTGGAGCTTTAATGATCTCATGAAGGGTGGCCACCACTTCGGATTCAGTCAACATTTTTTGAATTTTTGGACCTCTCCATACAAGGGAGGAGATCAGAATCAGCATATACACGAGGATTGCCGAGAGCAGTCTGTATAGTGGCATCCTCAGGGTCATGGTTGGGACATGATGTGAATAGATGCGTAGGTAGATGATCAGGCATTTGGGTCCTCTCACAAAATGAATCAATAATGTGTCTCCCATAATCTTTTTGGATTTTTAAAATTTTCTCATTTTTTTGTATTTTGGGCGATTGCAAGCTCTCATGATTATCCTCAAGTGAATCCATATCCTCAAATAGTGGAGCAGCGTTCTGGCTCATATTTATGTTAATAGATTTGTAATCCTTAAATTCATATGCTCCATCATCTGGTTCAGGGTCTCAAGTGTGGATACCATGAAAGGTGACTCCAAAATCCCAAGATCAGGTGGGTTGAATGAGGGTGGGCAAAAATCATCATCCGATTCCTGAAATAATGGGTCAGGAAGATATGCACAAAAATCAGGAGGAAAGTCCTCCTGGAAAAGGGAAGGTGGATCGTCTGGAGAGTGCGAGAAGTCTGCGAAGATCGGATTAAAATAACTCCAGTCGGCCATCTCCGAAATAAAAGACGGGATCGGGAGAGCATGAGGGTCAAGTCAAAAGATACGGAGAAAAAGGGACAAATGCACAGAAGGATCGAGTATGCACTCAAGCAATCAAACACAATACAAACCCCCAGTTCACCAACTCAACTCAATGTTAATACCGTGAAGATTCGACCAATTATCTTATCAAATTTAGAGTTTGGTGACAACACAATCTGTCAGAGCGGTTAAAGCAAGATGTTAGGAACCCAATGCTCTCAGGAGACTGGACAAATCCCAAAGTTAGATATTTCCCAGCCAGTATGAATTGCGGATCGTTTACCGGTTACCCGATCAATTCAATCTGTTAAGGATGTTGCGGGCCGCTTTACCAGCTACCGGAGAGATCTTCACTGGAGAACGACTAACCCAAGATAGTAGTCTGAAAAGAGTTCGAGTGTGGTTCTATTATTGTTACTGGAAATCTTAACGATGGAAAATTGATGATATGGAAATGTCGTTACTATCCCCAAAAATCTCGCAATAAACAAATATTTTTTTATTTTCGCTACTTATTTATCTATATAGCGGATAAGATCGAACTCAGGGAGGCTACAATTCCCGAGGGTTATTCAATTAATCGACAAAAAATCAATTAAAAGAAAAAGGGTATCTCAAAGGTAAACTATCATTGGTTTTTGTGGAAATTTTCTCTTTTTAAATTTTTATTTATAATTTTTTTATTTTCTGATTTTCAAATTTTTAGTGATTTTAGTTTTGCATTTTTTTTTAATTTTCAAATAATGAATAATATGCATAAACACAAGAAATACGCATACCAACTCTTTTTGTAATTTTCAATTATATCAAAAATGCTCAAAGAGAAAATATTTTTGCATTTTAAGAATTTTGAAATATTTTTAGGATTTTTTGTAGAATTTTCAAATGTTTTTGTATTTTTCTAAGAGTCAAATAGTGATAAAAAATGAGAAAAAATGCACAACCTGAAGTAATATGCAACATAAACATATTTTAAGGCCAAAACTCCTGATAATTATTTTTGTGACAGACTATATGCAAATATATACAAACACGAAGTGAAATGATATTTTTTGGTTTTTTATAGAATTTTTTATGATTTTTATAGGATTTTTAGTATTTTTTAATTTTCTTGGGTTTTATAAATAGTTAATGCACAAAATTTGGATAGAAATTAAAAGACAATAAAATAAAACTAATCTATTTTTTTTTGGAATTTTTGGAGCTTTTTTCAAATTTTTGTGAATTTTTGAATTTCTAGAAGATAAAAAGATTTTGTTTTTAATTTTTTAAATATATCAAAATTCAACAAAAATTCATGAAAATTTTATAATGATAATAACTACAGTAGGAGCATGCATAAAGTTTTTGAGAATTTTTCGAATAATAAAAACATTTATTTCATCAGAGAGATCAAGCAAATTATTGTTCTAAAAATGCAGGGACCAAATTGCAATTGTTCAAAGTTAAAGGACTTAATACATAAATAAATAAAAAATGAAGCTCAGTTGCAAATTACCAGGAAGCATTTGCAATGCACGTGACTTTCTTTGGAGAGCAGGGACGTCTTCGCAATTCAGACAACCTTGAGGGGTATTTTCGTAATTTTGCCAATTTTTTTTATCTTCAAAACCCCTCCCCTAGGATTTCTGTATATGCTCTTCAACCATGGGGGAAAGGGGGCGCCGCCACCTCCTCCTTTCCCAGATCAGTGAGAGATCAGCAGCTTAGCGGAGTGCGGGAGGACGACAGGCGGTGCGCTGGGCAGCGTCGGCGGAAGCAGGGGCGTGCGGTGGAGAGAGGATGCATGGCGGAGTGCTCGGGGCGGCCCTGCCTCGCGTGAGGCGAACGCGGGGCTGGAGGTGGTTCTTGCGGCAGTTGGAGATGGACGGATGGAGGAGGTCGCGGAGGTGCGGGTAACGCCGGTGCAAAGGGCGACGCGGGCTTCGGGCACCGCTGTGCAGCCACGCAGAGGAGCAGACGATGGTGGAGGACCATGCACGGGGCAGCCGAAGCGGAGCTGCTGGACTGCGCGACCGCTGGAGCGGTGACGTGAGCAGTCTGGATGCGCGGGCAGCGCTGGCGCGAAGGGCGGCGCGTGCGACGGGTGGTGGCTGAGACCTGTTACTGTTTTTTTTATTATTTTTTATTTGTACACAAAATTGATAATAATATTTTTTTTAAATAGGAAATTGAATCAGTAATAAAAATAAATTTTTTAATTTTATTATTTTTATTTTCCTGTAAAATAAAGGTTAGACAAGAAAAACAATTATATGTATTTTTTTATTTTTTTCTTTTTATTTATAAACAAATCAGAAGGTGAATGAGGATCCGGTGAAACGTGAGAGGAATCAAATCCGGTTCTTCGACCACCGTGCGTGGTCGGAGTTGATAGATCGTGGAAGATAGAAGATGACTGCGAAGAGATCAAGAAAATGAGATGAACGTGAAATCGATGGCAGATCAAATCGTGATGGTTCTACGTTCTAGAAAAAAATGACAACGAAATAAAAATACGAGAGATAAAACTACGATTAATCTATGATAAAAATAAGAAAATATTGATATGGATCTCACCTTAGGAGTGGAAAAGACCTTGATCACCTCAACGAAGGCCGACGCGTTGTCACCAGACGGCTCGGAGGCTAGGCACCCTTCAACGACAAGAAGATTCTCAGAGATCGGGCTCCTCTCACCAAAGATTGATCAAGTTGGAATGATGGAGAAGGAGCTATATAAATAAAAAGATGGAGATGAAATTTGAGTTTTTGGCTTTTTTGGATAAAGATAAGAGATAAAATTGAAAATGAGATATAGATAAAAAGATAAGTGTCAAAAATATTTACAAAAATTAACTATTTTTTTTGAATTTTCATCACTTTATTTATTAAAAGTTGATTTTTTTTATATTTTGTGGAAGTTAGTTAAGAAAAAAATAAATATATACATATGCTATATACATATATAACAATATATACATGGGTAAATGAGCAAATTAGTTTTTTTGTTTTAAAATTTCAATTTTTTTATTTTAATTTTTATTTTAAATAAATAGTAAAAATATTTACAAATATTTACAAATACAATATTGCAAAATAAATGGGAAAATTGCAGAAACCACCCTAGAAAACTTACTTTTCAACCGTAACTCCAAAAATTATGAAAATATAACCATTTTAAAGATAATTTAATTTAGAATCCAATGGAAGTGATATTGGTTCAATTTGAGTTCTTATGGAGCCAGAATTGGTCTTTCAATTAGTGCTTAGTGGCTTTTCCCAAGAGTGTTTGCTTTTATTCTATACATGATTTAATTGTGCTATTATTTTTATTAATTAGAAGACATTTTTATTTACAACTTTGGTTTGGAAAGTTATTTGATTTGAGGTCAATTAAGGTACAAATAAAATAGTGAAATATACACATTTACACAACACACAATTTTTTTTGGATTTTCTAATTGAGGACCCTATCTCCCCCTACTTTATTCCAGGTCGATCAGGTCAAATCTTGACCTTCTCTCGAGGTTCGGGTCAGCCTGTATCTATTACATATATACAATCTTACTTTTTTATTTCCTTTTCTTTATTTTACTTACTTTTTTATTTATTTATTTTAGGTTAAAATAATATACAAATATACAATATTTACACACAGATGTAAGTTAGTAAGAATGTGGAGTTAGTTATATATATGTGTTTTATAAGGGATTTTAAGCTAAAATAAATGAATAAAGATGACGAATCACAAATTCATCAGTGCTATCCATTTACATAGGTTGGTACCATATCTTGAGGGAAAGAACCCTTTCTTGTAATTTTCTAGAAAAATGGAAATGTCAAAGGTGTATCATTAATACGACGGTCCCAATACCCTCTTCTCTTTGCTTCTGAACAACTTCAGAACCAAGATCAAAGAGGTATCTTTGAGATGATATCTCAAGTTATGGAATGTCCAGTCAATAAAACACTTATTATTATCCTTATATTATTACAAATGATTAGGATCTTATTTATATTTAGCACGATGAACACAATGGCACTCCCACTAAGCTTCACATGGTTCATCAAGATTCTATCTGAAATCATAACATTTATAATTACATCAAATCTTATGTTCCAACTACTAGAAGCTTATTTGAGTCCATAGATGGATTTCTTTAGCTTGCACGCCTTGCTTTCCTCAACCATGAAGCCGTGGGCTACTTCCTGTGAATATCCTTAGAGAGGTATTCGTAGAGGAATGTCATCTTGACACACACATCTTGAAGATATCATAGTCAAGTTGTGTAGCTAAAGTTAGCAATAATTTGATGGGTTTAAGCATGGTCACTAGAAAGTCTCACCGCAGCGATGTCTTCTTTCTATGTGTATCTTAAGGATACGAACCGTGCTTTGAAGGTCCCTACCTTCTCATCAGATTCTCTCTTTCTCTTGAAGATCCATTTACACCTTAATGGGTCTTACCATATAGGTGGATCCTCGAGGGTCCATATATAATATTTGTATATGAAGTCTACTTTAGACATAATTGTAGCATCCATCTTTCCATGTCATGATCTTCAGAAGCTTCATCATATGAATTTAGATCATGCCATATTTAACTGATATATGGAATCCATCCTCAAACTGATTTTGAAGAGGTATTAGTGTTTCATTTTAATTGTCCTTTTAGTTTCCGATTTCAGGAGCCTCATTATCTTCTCAAGATTAAATGAGTTCCTTCACTTAATTTTCATCTTGATTAACAAGAGTCTTATCATCTAAGACATCACATTCTCATATATGAAATCTTTTAAGAATCTCAAGGTCATAAGTTAGGTATCCAATACCATCCTTTATTTTTCTAATGAAGTAGAACTCTCAGGTGCTAAATTCCAGCTTACTTGCCTGGAACCTTATTGAGGATATATATTGTAGTCTCTACTGCATATATTCCCGAAAACTAATAGGTAATTATGCTAAAATTCATCATTGATCAAATCATGTCATACATGATCCAATTGTATTTGCCTCCAACTCTCTTGAGTTCAGGTGCATTAGGAGGATCGAGATAGGAATGATATTCACATCTCCATAAGGCATTCCCTGAATTCATCTAATAAGTATAAGCTACCTAGGTTAGATCAAATTCATTTCATCTTCTTCAAACTTTGGTTCAAAACCAAAATTGTGAAATCTTTGAACATTTCAAAGCTTTCTAATGTGAAGAGAAGAATCCATATCGCAAATAATTATCTAATGATATCTCATATCATCAATGTTTATCATGATATAGATGATCCACAAACATCAATATATATAAAATCATGAATACCTCAGCATCTAACACCATTCCCTGAGAAGGGTGCATTGTACATTTCTTCCTTTTGAATACAATATTCACAAGTATGTTATATTTGAAATTTTAGACAATCTAAAGTTTCATCTCTTACTAGTCATTGATATCATCAATAGACAAATATCCAAGGCTTGATGCCAAATCATTGTCAAATGACCTTCATCCTCCTATTGATATTTTAAGGTTTAATTTGAGTATTAGAAATATTAATGAATCATTCATTAATTTTCTAATTAGTAGAGTCACTAGATTTTAGATTACTATCTGAAATATCTCCATCATAACTCTTTATGATAGGTCTATTACAGAATTCATGTTTATTCCAACATTTAGAAATAAACAATGAGTGTATTCTACTATCTGGGTCATAGAGACATTCTCTAAGACTAAGAGCTCTCCCACTGAAAATGACAAGTCCATATATCCAATAGAGATTGTTGCAACAATTGCATCAATATCATGTGGATAACTATTAAACCTTAAAATCAAATTTTATAGTCTTCTAATACATATGCAACCAATTGCAAGTGTTATTAGAAGAATGAGATACAATTATTAGACTTTGATCTTATCAAATAGAAAGTCAATTTCAATGATGATATGCATATGTTGATTATCCGATGCACCATCTGGATCCTTCTCTAAGGATCCTAGATAGACAAGATAGTCACACTATCAGTACATCAACCTAATACAGTATTGGCATTCATCCAACTATTTGGATTGTCATACGGAAGTCACAGAAGAACAATCAACTCTTTGACTTTCCTTCTTTCTTGGGTCTAACCCATGCTTCCACTACGCTCCCTTTATCTATAAACAACTATTTCTTTAGACAAAGGGTCTCTCATGTTAAATTCAAAAGATTTCAATATAAGAGCATTTCAACATTTATACATGCTTCATTTAATTCATACAATATGAATATTATGAAGCTTCATGAATGACTAGAGTATAGATAATAGAATGATGACACTCATCATATCTACATCCATCTAAACTCTTAAAACATTTGTTCAGGTAGGTCCTCAAATATTTTGAGTACATCATCTCTTATAGAGCCACCATTCTGCATGATGCAGAGAACCATGTCATTCATGATAAAATGTCAAGAGCACATATGCATGCCAAAACATCTTCTTACATTTTATAAAGATTATTCGACAATTACGATCATTCCTCAACATGTCACTTCCAAAGTAAATTCAATGAGAGATCAAGACTACAGAGACATACAAACCCTAGGGTTGTAGTCCATTGTCTATTTAATTGTCATTCCTCATTATGAGGAAACTTGCACATTGCAACCACATACATTATGTGTTCAACTGCAAGTACAATATATTGAGCATGGATCCAATCCATGATATTATACTGGTTGTTATTGAGTATAACATTGAGTGGGTTTAATGAAGGATTATTTGAAATAAGAAATTTCCATAAATATATGTAATTATACATTTTTACTTTGATTTAGGAATTTTTATCTCAAAGTTGTCTTGCCTTGTCAACACTGCAAGTTCATTCCCTTAATCACTTTAAATGTAAGAGATATACTTACCATTATATCTCAGCAAGATCTAGGATCTCTTTCCTTATCATTATCACATCCCAATAATATGAGAACCTATAACTCAGATAAAAAGAAGCAGGAACACATTCCGCCTTGCAAGTCCAACTTGCATTCCCAATTCGGTCTTTAACACCCAGGCCAACCACCCCTAAGGTGATGTTGACCCGTTAATCATTGAACCAACAGTCAACATGAATAGAACTCGCTATGCATAATCTAATATGACCCCAATAATATGAGGACTCCATATTGGGGTAACTACACATACGCCCTTACTCTTTCGAGAAGCGAAGAGCCCGATCCAAATGGATTGTATGCAGGAGATGTCACTTCGGACAGGCGTCTCCTACATACAATATCTGGTGACGGAACCCTTTGCCTGGATGGGAGACCATGGATGTCACTTATGTGATCGTCCATATCATATTCAAATTCTAATTAATCATCATGAATCATATTCATTATGATTTATTCTTCCAAGGGAAATAACATCACTATTAAAATTAGAGTGTTTAATATTAATTGGATTCCAATTAATCTAATCATATTAAATTAATGATCCAATTAATATCCAATAAATAATCTTTATTGTTACTTGATTTATGATATTATCTCAAATACCTATTATTTTGAATTTTAATAATTAGAAAAATACACTGTGATCTCTCATGCATTATCAAGTCCCTACATGCTGTCATGGCCAGTACCGATAGGAGGGGGACAGAGTGCACACAGTGCAACCTGCTACCCCAACGCTCCCTGACTAAACACCATATCCACCTCAGGAAAGGATAATGCCAAATTGATCCTTGTGTACTTGAGATGATAATCGGTTCTTCAATCAAAGTTATACCATATATAATAATCAAAAAATTTTTGATTAACATTATAAGGATATTTGCTAAACAAATCCCCAATCCTATTCAAACAACATTATTTGTTGGAAAGTAGATTGTGTCACCAATTGTGATCTAGATCATATCTAATCAATTATTGATTAAGACAATACCATTTAAGGAAATAATTATCATCAAATATTTCACAAATATTTATCCATAATTATTCCAGGAAAATAAACCATTTAATTTCACTAATTGATTAAATGACAATCACAAGGTTCTTGATTAGGAAAGTAATTTCCAACAGTGACCCTCACATACTAAAATTGGCATATTTCAATCAATTTAAATCCAAATTAAGCAAAGTAAGTTTTCCAAAGTTTGCTAATTTGATTTACAATAGAACCTAAGTGATTTGCACACATTTGTAGGCGTTTCAAATCAGTAATTAACTCCTTAATTACGTCATGATTCGCAGTCCCCGAAACAGTGGATACATGTTCACTAATTTGATCATAACATGAGCAAACAGATTCAAAATCACGCAAACTCAGATCCTACAATTTCCTTATTTAATGGGGAACAAAATACAATTTTATTTTCGTGTTTAAACAATTTAAAAAGGGCCGAAAATAAGCACTAAACAGAGATGCAAAAATGAAATGCGAGAAAAGTTTCGCAAACCCTAACGAACCCAAGTCACCTTAGGTTTATGGATTGTTAAGCGCATCATGGAAGCATGAGGATCACATCGTATGTGATTGGGAGCGACTAGTCGCACTAGTTGCTCGAGGAAGCGGAATTTAAAAATTTTCATGCAATGAAACCACATGATCCAAGAACACTTCTCGGATTGTTTCATCTAAACCACAAATAAGTATTAGGTTTACTTCTTGAAGCGTGGTTGTGATCGAGTCTCTAAATGAAGAGACCTCCTGTCTCAAGTCTGATCCGACGGAGGAGACGCTTGTAAGCGTGTTGATGAAACACGTGCTCCTCACAATCCACGTTGATGATCCAAGCGGCGGATCTCCTGATCTCGACACACGAGATCTGAAGTCTTCTTCACGGGCGAGGCACACCGAAGGAGATGGAGATCCACGAGCAAACGATCTGGCAGCATAATGGCGATGCTGCGATGATGGAGAGTCTCTCTAGGACATCCATGATGGATGGTCATATGAGAGAGTGAGAGAGGGCGTATAGAGAGAAAAGAGAGAGAGAGAGCATATGTTGTCTAACTTATGAATAGCAAGGGGTGCCCTTTTATTTTTAATATTTTGGGATCCATGGATCTTAATCCATGCACAACACAAATTCAATAGCTCACACTGATTTGTGTTTCTTTTAGTGGTCAAGATATTGTTGGAAAAACACAACAACAATTAATTTAATTTAAATTAAATATATTTGATAAATCAAAATATAATTCAATCTAAATTAAATCAAGCATACATGGAGATTATTGGATGGAGATTTCACTCTCCATATTTAGAGTGGACGGCTACCAATTTCTATAGAGAAATTATAGCCGTCTACCCTTCCAATATGGAAGGGTGAGATCTCCATGAAATCTCATGTAATCTTGTTGATATTTCAAGATTCCTAGGAAATCTTCATGATTTTATAACAACACTTGTTGTAAATTATTCTACAAAAATAATTCATAAATATTTTGAGAATATTGCAATCTTGCCATTGGAAATTTGTGAATCACATTCACAACCCAAAATAAAATGTAAATTACATTTTCAATTTAATGTCCAATGTGAATCCAATTCACATCAACATTTAAATAATAAATGTAAATTACAAACAGCTCTCTCTTATATATTATAAATCACATTTATAATATATGTGATTAATATGGATATTGCTATCCACATTATTCATATGCATGATAATTAAATCACATTTAATCATCTTAGATCTCTATTCTCATGTTCCCAAATAAAATGAATCTCATTCACATTATTTACATCTTTGATAATTAAATCACATTTAATTATCTTAGACAACTCTCTTTACAATATGAATCAAATTCATATTATTCATGATAATTAAATCACATTTAATTATCAATTTTCTCAATGCTCGGATACATAATATCAACAATAAAATTATCCTGAACTCTTTCAAGGATAATGTGCTTTCTCCGCAGATACTTGGAGATAAGGACAGGGCGATTGTATTGTTCCACGTATAGTGACTTGGATATTGAGATCACATATCAAATCCAGATCTTGCGGACCTCCCATAGATGCTTGATTAAATAAAGACCACAAATCTAATCTTCTCATTGCATCTAAATCACATTCAGATCAATGTCCAACATTTGGACCAAGATCAGATTACTTCTCTACTGAGAGGAGTCACTAAAATCCAGACCCATTTCATCACTCCCTAGGAATGGAAGCGTCATGGTTATATAATCATTTATGATCACATCACCCTTAGGTACTCCCAATACATGTACATCCTGCATACTGGAAGATTCAGAATAAACCTGAAGTATAAGATCAATTTTACACTATCTACTTCAAGGATTTATCATTAAGTTTCTCATTCAATCATTGGGAGTTGGTATCGATCATATACTTTCTAAAAGCATATATCATACCCAGGTGTTGATCATATACTTTCCAAAAGCATATATCAAACCTACAAATTCAGTCAAGCTTCCAAAGAGAGACGACCGTGCATGAAATTTGATTCTTCCCAATATCTCATGAGTGCGCTCATGTCTTCTGGTTCTGTAATGAACCTATATGATCCCTTTGAGAGAACGTATTACTCATATGCCCTTGTTTGCACACCAGCGCGCCAGTGTATAGACCTGTACGGACCTTGATTATGTCATCAACCTATTGGTCTGCCAAATGTACATATTCAGACATATAGTAACACATCTGTCTCTGGTCAGAGGATGCGTGCCTATATCATAACAGCAAACGACATAGGACTTTGGTTATCTCGATCTCGTTAAGTCAAATCTTTGACCTAACTAATCTGACACCTCTGAATCTCTATTCCTATGCAGAGGACCTACATCAAGAGGTCGGTCAGATATCAACCTATGTAAGAAAGGATTGCCATCTCCTACTCAGGCTGGAGATCATCTCTTAATAATCATTTGATGGTGCCTGATGAGTCCTCAATCTAACTCTTTAGATATTCATCATAGCACCAGCCTCTATGATTCAATAATTGAATCAACAGCTGTATGATCATCAAGATGGCCATGGTACATAATGCTAATTGTACCAAGGAACCTATTATGAAAATTATTTATTCTTCATTTCAGATCAGGGAATGATATTCGCAATAACATTTACTGTATAATGGCTCACCGTGGGCTCGCATGTCTAACATTTAGTGCACTTGGACCGAGTCCTCAAGAGATGTAGGGAGGTTAATTTGGTACTCTCCTGGAAGAAAAGTCACTTTATGATGACAGAGGGTATCTTGTTTGGGCACATCATCTCCAAAAAGGGAATGGAGGTCGACCCTACCAATGTGGATGTGATCAAGAAACTTGAGCCACCAACCAATGTTAAGTCAGTGAGGTCATTCTTAGGGCATGTTGGATTATACCGAAGATTTATTCCCGATTTTTCAAAAATCGCCCGCTCACTGATTGAGCTCTTAGGAAAATACATCAAGTTTATTGTAAATCACAAGTGTCTAGAGGCCTTCGAGCTCCTGAAAAAGAAAGTATGTGAATCGTCGATATTACAAGCTCCCGACTGGTCTCTTCCCTTTGAGATCATGACTGATGCATCGGATTTTGTTATCGGGGTTGTGCTTGGACAAAGACGAGATGGGATACCTTATGCGATTCATTATGCAAGCAAAGTTTTGGATCGTGCCTAGAGAGATTATACGGTGACTAAAAAGGAAATGCTCGTGGTAGTTTGGGCCTAATTCCAATAAGATCCCCATGCTTCATTACCCCATACTGCGCCAGAATGTATGCCTATGGTTAAAAAGATAAACCCTAGACTAATGACACGATAACTCCAATAATCTAATCTTTGAGTGAATTGATATTTATAATATTTTTAAATGAAAGAAAAGAAGTATTTGTAAAACATTTCTTTTATCATGCAAGTGAATTGCACCAAAGAAAAATGAGCTAATTAAGAAATTTTTACCCTTCGAAAAATATTGAAGTTTTTTTCAAAATGTAATGACTAAAAGAGCAGTTGAAAATAAGGATCCAAATAAAAGAGCTGCATAGCTCAATAACATCATACTTACGTGCATCATCAACCACTGAGATTGCAAAGCAGGTACTAATATTGCGGATTTATGCATTCTAGTTGAAAAACCAGAAGTGGCGAAATCTTGTGTAAAAATCGCACTTGGCGCCATTATTGCGCTTAAATAATTTTTATTTTTATTATTTTTAAAATACAGAATCATATGAATAATGCGGAAACTCCACGAAAGGAACATCGTATTCAGATCATATATATTGGGCTCCAAGGTGACGATCTTTACTGATCACACGGTAATCAGATATCTAAGGGAAAAGAAGGATTGCCAAGGCACGCCGTTTGAGATGGATCTTATTAATCCAGGAATTTGATTTTGGAGATCAAGGATAAACCTGGAATAAAGAACGTTGTTGCTGATCACCTTTCCGGAATTGAGAAAAATGATTATTCTGATACTGGACCAATTAAAGAGACTTTTCCAGACGAGTCAGTTTGCATTACTAACTCAGTCCCATGGTACTCCGACATAGTACTATCTTGTCTCTAAGAAAGTTCCCCTAAGTTGGATCAAGAGCAGAATTGACCGATCGAAGTCGGAATCAAGAAAATACCATTATGACGATCCTTTCCTTTTCTATGAAGGACCGGATTGCGTCTGGCGAAGTTGTATTCCTCAGGAGGAATACCAGAGTGTCCTCACACACTGTCATTCACTTGAAGCTAGAGGACACCATTCGGGAAAGAGAACCACACACAAGGTACTCCAATGTGGATTTTACTGGCAGACCTTATTTCGAGATGCCAATGATTTTGTACGGTCATGCCCTATTTGTCAAAGAATGGATGTCAAAGAATGGAAGAGACGGTTGGATATAGTGATGAAATGCCCACGCAACCAGTGATTTTCTGTGATATTTTCGATGCATGGGGAATCGATTTTATGGGTCATTTTCCAAGTAGCCATGGATTTGAGTACATCTTGTTGGCGGTTGATTATTTGTCACGACGTGTGGAGGCTATCCCAACCCGAACCGCTGATAGCAAAATCTTCTGTAATTTTATCAAGGATCATATCATCGTAAGGTTCGTGATCCCAAAGGTTCTGAATTCAGATGGGGGTAGACACTTTGTGAATAGGGAAATGAGATCAATGGCTAAGGAATATAAATTCGAGCATAGAATAGCCAATCCATATCACCCACAATCTAATGGCATGGCAGAGGTTTCAAATAGAGAGGTGAAGGGCATTCTTCAGAAGTTGGTTCGTCTAGAAAGGAAGAATTGGTCTCAACTTTGGGATCAGGTTCTGTGGGCCTATAGGACATCCTACAAGACTCCACTCGGAACTTCACCTTTTAGGATGATCTATGACAATCCATGTCATCTGCCCGCAGATCTAATTCACAAATCAGAATGGATAATAAAAAAGCTTAATTGGAGTTTTCACCTTCGGAAACTATGCCAGGACATAAATATGAATGAGCTAATTGAAATCCGAAACCGAGCATATGACAATAGTGTGATCTATAAGGACAAGGTCAAGAGATGGCATGAAAGACACATTAGGCATAAAACCTTTGTTCTTGGGCAGAAAGTGTGGTTCTTCAATGCCCGGTTGAATATTTTTCACGGGAAACTCAAATCAAAATTGATGGGTTCTTACATTGTCATCGATGTGCATACCAATGGAAGTGTGCATATTGCCGAACTCAAAGATGGGGCACAACTGTTCCCAGTGAATGGGCAATTGCTGAAGCTATATGTAGAATCATCTAAAGAGAATACAACCTAAGTTGAGGTCATCTACTTCATGTAGAGCGAGCTCATTGAAGACTCATCAAATCATCCTACATGAAGAAAAGCAACTAGACACAAGCTGTACAAATAATCCTTGTTCCTCTCTCCCTCCCTCCCAACCCCATCGGTCTCCTTGTACATCTTATTCCTCTACTTAGGCCAAGGCCTAAGTATAGGGGGACCGATGCCATATGTACATACCATTCTCCCCATCTCACGATCGCCTCATTTCCACCCTTCTTTATACTTAGGCGGACCAGAGCCTAAGTATAGGGGGGACCGATGCTCATTTGTATATACCCTCCTCATTCACATCTCACAACAACCCCAGTTTCACTCTTCTTCAATACTTAGATTGTTCACATCCTAAGTATATGGTGAAGGATATGGTTAGATCCTCAAGCGCATCACGGAAGCGTGAGCGTCGTATCGAATACGACGAGGAACGACTAGTCGTACTAGTTGCTCGATGCAGCGGAATTTAAAAATTTTATACGACGAAACCACATGATCCAAGAACACTTCTCGAATCGTTTCGTCTAAACCACAAACAAGTAATAGGATTACCTCTTGAAGCGTAGTTGCGATCGAGTCTCTAAACGAAGAGACCTCCTGTCTCATGTCCAATCCGACGGAGGAGACGCTTGCGAGCGCGGGGATGAACCGCATGCTTCTCGCAATCCATGTTGATGATCCAAGCGACGGATCTCCTGAACGAGATCCGACGTCTTCTTCACGAGCGAGGCGCACCGATGGAGACGGAGATCCACGACCAGAAGAACGGGCAACATAACGACGATGCCGTGGCGATGGAGAACCTCTCCATGACATCCATGGTGGACGACCATGAGAGGGAGAGAGAGAGGGCTGACGTCCAGAGAGAAAGAGAGATAGAGAGAGATGCTTCTCAAGCATTATGTGTGTAAAATAGAGAGCATGGTATGCCTCTCTATTTATAGGGTTTTGGGATCCATGGATCTCAATCCATGTGACATATAAAATCAATGGATGAGATTGATTTATGTCAATCCAATGGTCAAGATTGTTGTTGGTAAAAACCAACAACTTGTGATTTAATTTGATAAAAAATATATTTGATAAATCAAATAAATATTAATACCATATTAAATCAATCAAATAAGGAGAGAGGAATAAAGAGAGATCAACCTTCCTCTTTGGAAGGGGGGACGACCACCAATTTCACAAGGAAATTGGTGCCGCCCCCCTCTTTCCAAAAGGGAGGGC
Source organism: Ottelia alismoides (assembly GCA_037367405.1). Lineage (NCBI taxonomy): Eukaryota > Viridiplantae > Streptophyta > Magnoliopsida > Alismatales > Hydrocharitaceae > Ottelia > Ottelia alismoides. The sequence goes on along the minus strand of JAZKJV010007583.1, from coordinate 203,011 downwards.
AATCTCATGGCAATCCATGAGATTGCACATCTCCTTGAATTTCTCTCTACTTATTTTCCAACAACAATTTGTTGGTATTTTAATTCACCAAAATAATTCTCAATTAATTTTGGGAATATTGCAATCTTGACATTGGAATATTGTAAATCATATTCACAACCCAAAACCAAATGTAATTTACATTTTCAATTAATTAGACAATGTGTATCCAATACACATTAATAATTAATCTACTAATATAAATTATATTTAACTCTCTCTATTATATTATAAATCACATTTATAATATATTATGAATAATTGGATATTACTATCCACATTATTCTTATCCTTGATAATTAAATCATATTTAATCATCTTGGATCTCTTTATCTCATGTGTTCAAATAATATGAATCACATTCACATTATTCACATCTTTGATAATCAAATCACATTTACTTATCTAAGATAACTCTCTTTATAATATGAATCTGATAATTAAATCACTTTTAATTATCCATTTTCTCAATGCTCGGATACATATATCAATAATAGAATTATCCATGAACTCTTTCAAGGATAATGCGCTTTCTCCGCAGATACTTGGAGATAAGGACAGGGCGATCGTATTGTTCCACGTATAGTGACATGGATATTGAGATCATATCTCAAATCCAGATCGCGGGCCTCCCATAGATGCTTGATTAAATCAAGACCGCAAATCTAATCTTCTCATTGCATCTGAATCACATTCAGATCAATGTCCAACATTTGGACTAAGATCAGATTACTTCTCTTCTGAGAGGAGTCACTAAAATCCAGACCCGTTTCATCACTCCCTAGGAATGGAAGCGTCATGGTTATACAATCGTCTATGATCACATCACCCTTAGGTATTCCCAATACCTATACATCCTGCATACTGGAAGACTCAGATTAAACCCGAAGTATTGGATCAACTTTATACTGTCTACTTCATGGTTTTATCGGTAAGTTTCTCATTCGATCATTGGGAGTCGGTATTGATCATATACTTTCCAAAAGCATATATCATACCTAGGTCTTGATCATAAACTTTCCAACAGTATATATCAAACCAACAAATTCAGTCAAGCTTCCAAAGCGAGACGACCGTGTGTACGGAATTTGAATCTTCCCAATATCTCGTGAGTGAGCTCATGTCTTCCGGTTTAGTAGTGAACCTATATGATCCCTTTGAGAGATCGTATTACTCATATGCCCTTATATGCACACCAGCGCACCGGTGTATAGACCTTGATTAGGTCATCAACCTATTGGTCTGCCAAATGTACGTACTCAGACATATAGTAATACATCTGTCTCCGGTCAGAGGATGCGTGCCTATATCATGACAACATACGATATAGGACTTTGGTTATCTCGATCTCGTTAAGTCAACTCTTTGACCTAACTAGTCTGACACCTCCGAATCTCTATTCCTATGCAGAGGACCTGCATCAAGACGTCGGTCAGATATCAGCCTAACTGAGAAAGGATTGCCATCTCCTACTCAGGCTGGAGATCATCTCTTAATAATCATTTGACGGTGCTTGATGAGTCCTCAATCTAACTCATTAGATATTCATCTAAGCACCAGCCTCTATGATTCAATAATTGAATCAACAGCTGTATGATCATTAAGATGGCCATGGTACATAACCCAATTGTACTAAGGGGCCTATTATGCAAACTATGTACTCTTTATTTCAGATTAAGGAGTGAATTGCAATAACATTTATTGCATAATGGCTCGCCGTGGGCTCGCATGTCCAACAATCTCCCACTAGCCCAAAGAGCCATTAATGGGCTAATCATTTAAACCCACACTCATGTGATAATCATAGGCTATTTAGAAAATAGCTAGGTAAGCTGATCAGTCACTCTGTTCCCAAGAGACTACGCCAAGTCCTTTTACGGCACTTGCATATCTCCTAGTAACAGTGCTTGCATCCAATGCGAATGTTGCATCTCATGCAACCGATACTCAATTTTGTTGGTTATAGTGTCCTTGACACTACATCTTATTAATTATCATAACCAGTATTCCCATAATCCTTATTAGAATACCTTCATTCCTGGAGATCTCTATCTCCTAAGGTATTTACAGTTAAGACCCTCGTGGATCACTATCTACTAGGTCTCAAACTTTTGAAGATAAGACTTTGAGATCACTATCTCTAAGTTTCATCATCTTTGAAGATATTATTATTACTACAATCAAGTGTTTTATCTCCATAGCAGGATTAGTAACAGTTTACTACTCCCACTGCATGGCAGCCATCTGGCTCTTGTACATGTCTAGCATATACCCAGTTTCTCATAACTGATGCACAAGTGCAAGCAGTTCTAGTATTCACTTCCTCAACTCTTTGAGGTGCTATCCCTTTAGACAAGTCACTACTACATCTTAAGGGAAGGAAGCCTTTCTTGGAATTTTCCAGAAAATGGAATAAGTCCAAGGTGTATTACTAATGTGACGGTCCCAATATCCTCTTCTCTTTGCTTCTGAACAACTTCAGAACTAAGATCTAAGAGGTATCCTTGAGATCGTATCTCAAGGTATGGAACAACCAAATTATAAAACACTTGTTATTTATTCTTATATCATTCTAAATGATTAGAATAATATCTACATTTAGCACGATGAACACAATGGCACTCCTACTAAGCTTCACATGGTTCATCAAGATTTTATCTGAAATCACAACATTTATAATTTCATTAAATCTTATGTTCCAACTACAAGAAACTTATTGTAGTCCAAAGATGGAGTTCTTCAGCTGGCACACCTTGCTTTCCTCAACAATGAAGCCCTGGGGCTTCTACATATGAATATCCTCAGAGAGGTATTCATAGAGGAATGCAATCTTGACTCACACCATGAAGATGTCATAGACAAGTTGTGTAGCTATAGTTAGCAATATTTTGATGGGTTAAAGCAAGGTCACTGGAGAGCAAGTCTTATCGCAAGCGATGCCTTCTCTTCGGTGTGAACTCATGGCTACAAACCGTGCTTTGAAGGTCTATACCTTCTCATCAGGTTCCCTCTTTCTCTTGAAGATCCATTTACACCTTAATGGGTCTGACCCATATAGGTGGATCCTTGAGGGTCCATATACAACACTTGTATATGAAGTCTACATTAGACTTTTATTGCTAACATCCATCTTTCCATGTCATGATCCTCAGGAGCTTCATCACATGAAGTCCGATCATTTTCAGATTTAACTGACACATGGAATCCATCCTCAAACTTATTTGAAGAGGTATTAATGTTTCATCTTTAATTATCTAGTTTAGTTTCCGATTTCAGGACCCTCATTATCTTTTCAAGATTAAATGAGTTCCTTTACTTCATTTTTATCTTGATTCTTAAAAGAGTCATCCTATGAGAATCACATTCTCAGAGATGAGATCCTTTAAGAATCTCAAGGTCATAAAGTAGGTATACAATACCATCCTTTATTTTCCTAATGAAGTAGCACTCTCCAGTGCTAGATTCCAGCTTACATGCATGGAACCTTATTAAGTATATAATGTAGTCTCTACTACATATATACCTTGGAAACTAAGAGATAATTATGCTAGGATTAATCATTGACTAAATCATGTCACACATGATCAATTGTATCTCCCTACAACTCTATTGAGTTAAGGTTCATTAGGAGGGGTGAGATAGGAATGATATTCACATCTCTATAAGGTATTCCTTGAATTCATCTAACAGGTACATGCTACCTTGGTTAGATTAAATTCATTTCATCTTCCTTCAAACTTTGATTATAAACCAAAAATGCAAAATCTTTGAACATTTCAAAGTTTTCTAAGTGAAGAGAAGAAATTTCATATCACAAATAATCACTAATAGATATCACATATCCATAATGTTTATTCTGATATAGATGATTTACATACATCAATATGTATGTGATCTTGAATACCTTAACATCTTACACCTTTCCCAAGGAAGGGTGTATTGGACATTTTACTTTGAATACAATATTCACAAGTATGTGAGATTTGAACATTTAGACAATCTAAAAGTTCATCTCTTATCAGTCTATTAATCATATCAACAGATAAATGTCCAAAACATGATGCCAGATCATTGTCAAATGATCTTTGTCCTCCTATTGATCTTTAAAGGTTTAATTTTCAGTATTAGAAATCTTAATGAACCATTCATTAATTTCTAATTTTGTGGAGTCCGCTAGATGTAAGATTACTATTTGAAATATATATCCACCATAACTCTTTATGATAGATAAATTTCAGAATTCATGTTTATATCCAACAATTAGAAATAAACAATGAGCGTATTCTAATATCTAGGTTATAGAGACATTCTTTAAGACTAAGGGCTCCCACTGAAAATATGAAGTCTATTGATCTCATGGAAATTGTTGCAACATTTGCATCACTTTCAACATGGATGACCAATAAACCTTAAGATCAAATTTCTAATACATATGCAACCAATTGCAAGTGTGATTAGAAGATTGAGATACAATTATTAGACTTTATATTATCAAATAAGTAAGTCAATTTCAATGATTATATGTAGATTTTTCTGATGTACTATCCGATTCCTTTTCTAAGGATTCTAGATAGATTTGATAGTCATACTATCAACACATCAACTTATTGCAGTATTGGCATTCATCCAACTCTTTGGATGGAAGCAACAGAAGTACAATCAACTCTTTGACTATACTTCTTACTTGAGTTCAACCCATGCTTCCACTGCGCTCCCTTTATCTCTAAGCAACCATTGCTCAAGACTAAAGGATCTCTTATCTTAAAATCAAAAATTTCAATATAAGAGTATTTCAACACTTATACATGCTTCATTAAATTCATACAATATGAATATTATGAAGCTTCATGAAAGACCAGAGTAAAGATAGTAGAATGATGGCACTCATCACCTACATCCATCTAAACTCTTAAAGCATAGGTTCAAGTAGGTACTCAAACAATTTGAATACATTATCTCTAATAGAGCTACCATTCTACATGATGTAGAGAACCACGTCATTCATGATTAAATGTCAAGAGCACATATGTATGCCAGAATATCTTTATTGAATTTATAAGGATTAATTTGATAATTACGATCATCATCGACATGTCACTTCAAAAGTACATTCGATGAGATCAAGACTTATAGAGACATACAAACCCTAGGGTTTTAGTCCTATTGTCTTATTTAATTATCACTTCTCATTATTATGAGGAAACTTGCACATTGCAACCACATACATTATGTGTCCAATCGCAAGTACAATATCTGGATCAAGGGTCCAATCCATGATATTCTACTGGTTATTAATGAGTATAACATTGAGTGGGTTTAATGAAGGATTATCTGAAATACGTAATTTGCATAAGGGTATATATTTATATATATACATGTTTTACTTTGTATTAGGAATTTTATATCAAAGTTGTCTTGCCATGTCAACAATGAAAGTTCATTCCCTTAATCACATTCAATGTAAGAGATATACTTACCATTATATCTCAAGCAAGATCTGGGATCTCCTTCCTTATCTTTGTTGCATCCCAATAATATGAGAACCTACAACTCAGATAAAAAGAAGAGGGAACACATTCCGCCTTGCAAGTTCAACTTGCATCTCCCAATTCGGTCTTTAATACCCGGGCCCACCACCCCTAAGGTGATGTTGACCCATCATTAATTGAACCAACCATCAACAGGAATACAACTCGCTATGCGCAATCCAATATCGCCCCAATAATATGAGGACCCGATATTGGGGTCACTACGCATACGTCCTTACTCTTTCGAGAAGCGACGAGCCCGATCCAAATGGATCATATGCAGGAGCTGTCACTTCGGACAGGCATCTCCCACATATAATATCTGGCGACGAAACCCTTCGCCTTGACGGGAGACCATGGATGTCACTTACGTGATCCTACATATCTTATTCAAATTAAATTAATTTCTATGAATCACATTCATATAATTAATTCTTCCAAGGGAATTATCAACTCTAATCATATTAGAGTAATTTTATTGGACATAATTAACTTAATCATATTAAATTAATTATCAATCTAATTCAATCAATCAAACTTGATTGTCTTACTTGAATATATATGGTATTATTCTCAAAGTACGTATTAATTCGTATTTTAATAATTAGAAAAATACATCTTAATCCCTCGGACATTATCCCGGCCCTACCCGCTGTCATGGCCAGTACCGACGGGAGTGGGACGGACCGCATAAGTTGCAACCCGCTACCCCAGCGATCCCCGACTAGACACCATATCCGCCTCGGGAAAGGATAATGCCAAATTGATTAATTTGTACTTGAGATGATCATCGGTTCTTCAACCGAAATTATACCATATAGTAATCAAAACAATTTTGATTATAAGGAAATTTGCTAGACAAATTCCCAATCCTATTCAAGCAAGGAGTTTGATGATTGTGTTTCCAATTATGATCTAGATCAAATCTAATCAACTAATTGGTTGAGGTCAAGTCAATTAAAGAAATAATCATATTCTAATATTTCTCAAATATTTTCCATAATTATTTCATGAAATTAACAATTAATTTCACTAATTGACAATCACATGATTCTTGATTAGGAAAGTAAGTTCAGCAGTGACCCCTACTTACTAAAATTAGCATATCTCAAACAATTTAAATCCAAATTAAGCAAAATAAGTTTCTATAGTTTGCTAACTTGATTTACAACAGAACCTATGTGATTTGCATGCATTTCGAGGCATCGCTAAACAGTAATTAACTCCTTAATTACGTTAAGATTCGTAGTTCCCGTAACAGTGGATACATGTTCATTAAAACTACCATATCTAGAGCATACGAAATCCGATTTACGCAAACTCAGATCCTATGGTTTCCTTATTTAATGGGGAACAAAATAGTATTAAATTCGTGTTTAAACAATTTAAACAGTACCGAATTTATTTACTAAACAGATCTGCGAAATCAAATGCGAAGAAAACTTTCGCGACCTTAACGAACCCAAGTCGTCCTCGGTTAGCGAATCATATTCGAAACCGTCGACCTAAGGCTCTGATACCACTTGAAGGATATGGTTAGATCCTCAAGCGCATCACGGAAGCGTGAGCGTCGTATCGAATACGACGAGGAACGACTAGTCGTACTAGTTGCTCGATGCAGCGGAATTTAAAAATTTTATACGACGAAACCACATGATCCAAGAACACTTCTCGAATCGTTTCGTCTAAACCACAAACAAGTAATAGGATTACCTCTTGAAGCGTGGTTGCGATCGAGTCTCTAAACGAAGAGACCTCCTGTCTCAAGTCCGATCCGACGGAGGAGACGCTTGCGAGCGCGGGGATGAACCGCGTGCTTCTCGCAATCCATGTTGATGATCCAAGCGGCGGATCTCCTGATCTCGACACACGAGATCCGACGTCTTCTTCACGAGCGAGGCGCACCGATGGAGACGGAGATCCACGAGCATAAGAACGGGCAGCATAACGACGATACCGTGGCGATGGAGAACCACTCCATGACATCCATGGTGGACGACCATGAGAGGGAGAGAGAGGGCTGACGTCCAGAGAGAAAGAGAGAGAGAGATTATTCTCAAGCATTATGTGTTTAAAATAGAGAGCATGGTATGCCTCTCTATTTATAGGGTTTTGGGATCCATGGATCTCAATCCATGTGACATATAAAATCAATGGATGAGATTGATTTATGTCAATCCAATGGTCAAGATTGTTGTTGGTAAAAACCAACAACTTGTGATTTAATTTGATAAAAAAAATATTTGATAAATCAAATAAATATTAATAACATATTAAATCAATCAAATAAGGAGAGAGGAATAAAGAGAGATCAACCTTCCTCTTTGGAAGGGGGGACGGCCGCCAATTTCACAAGGAAATTGGTGCCGCCCCCCCTCTTTCCAAAAGGGAGGGCAATCTCATGGAAATCCATGAGATTGCACATCTCCTTGAATTTCTCTCTACTTATTTTCCAACAACAATTTGTTGGTATTTTAATTCACCAAAATAATTCTCAATTAATTTTGAGAATATTGCGATCTTGACATTGGAATATTGTGAATCATATTCACAACCCAAAACCAATTGTAATTTACATTTTCAATTAATTAGACAATGTGTATCCAATACACATTAATAATTAATCTACTAATATAAATTATATTTAACTCTCTCTAATACATTATAAATCACATTTATAATATATTATGAATAATTGGATATTACTATCCACATTATTCTTATCCTTGATAATTAAATCATATTTAATCATCTTGGATCTCTTTATCTCATGTGTTCAAATAATATGAATCACATTCACATTATTCACATCTTTGATAATCAAATCACATTTACTTATCTAAGATAACTCTCTTTATAATATGAATCAAATTCATATTAATCTTGATAATTAAATCACTTTTAATTATCCATTTTCTCAATGCTCGGATACATATATTAACAATAAAATTATCCATGAACTCTTTCAAGGATAATGCGCTTTCTACACAGATACTTGGAGATAAGGACAGGGCGATTGTATTGTTCCACGCATAGTGACATGGATATTGAGATCATATCTCAAATCCAGATCGCGGGCCTCCCATAGATGCTTGATTAAATCAAGACCGCAAATCTAATCTTCTCATTGCATCTGAATCACATTAAGATCAATGTCCAACATTTGGACTAAGATCAGATTACTTCTCTTCTGAGAGGAGTCACTAAAATCCAGATCCGTTTCATCACTCCCTAGGAATAGAAGCATCATGGTTATACAATCGTTTATGATCACATCACCCTTAGGTATTCCCAATACCTGTACATCCTGCATACTGGAAGACTTAGATTAAACCCGAAGTATTGGATCAACTTTATACTGTCTACTTCATGGTTTTATCAGTAAGTTTCTCATTCGATCATTGGGAGTCGGTATTGATCGTATACTTTCCAAAAGCATATATCATACCTAGATCTTGATCATAAACTTTCCAAAAGTATATATCAAACCAACAAATTCAGTCAAGCTTCCAAAGCGAGACGACCGTGCGCATGGAATTTGATTCTTCCCAATATCTCATGAGTGAGCTCATGTCTTCCGGTTTAGTAGTGAACCTGTATGATCCCTTTGAGAGATCGTATTACTCATATGCCCTTATATGCACACCAGCGCACCGGTGTATAGACCTTGATTAGGTCATCAACCTATTGGTCTGCCAAATGTACGTACTCAGGCATATAGTAATACATATGTCTCCGGTCAGAGGATGCGTGCCTATATCATGACAGCATACGATATAGGACTTTGGTTATCTCGATCTTGTTAAGTAACCTCTTTGACCTAACTAGTCTGACACCTCCGAATCTCTATTCCTATGCAGAGGACCTGCATCAAGACGTCGGTCAGATATCAACCTAACTGAGAAAGGATTGCCATCTCCTACTCAGGCTGGAGATCATCTCTTAATAATCATTTGACGGTGCTTGATGAGTCCTCAATCTAACTCATTAGATATTCATCTAAGCACCAGCCTCTATGATTCAATAATTGAATCAACAGCTGTATGATCATTAAGATGGCCATGGTACATAACCCTAATTGTACTAAGAGGCCTATTATGCAAACTATGTACTCTTTATTTCAGATTAAGGAGTGAATTGCAATAACATTTATTGCATAATGGCTCGCCGTGGGCTCGCATGTCCAACATATGGGGGCAGGATGATCTATCTTTTTCTTTTTCTTTTTCACTCTCTTACACTTAGCCCGATCTATGTCTTTTCTACGCTTCTTATGCTCTGAGGACACAACACTTGCTAAGTATAGGAGGGTGTGTATATTTACTGTGTATATGTTACCCATAGCTCGTACTTTCATGTAAGTCTATATGTATTATGGGGTGGGTAACTAACTTCAAAAAAGGAAAAGTTTTGCTACTAACACTGAATTTGTCCAACAAAAAATTGTGAAAAGAATGGATTCTTTTTCAATTTTGCATAAAAAATCTAAAAAAATGTGTCTGCATTTCACACACATACACATCATCCAACATTACATTTGCATTTGTGAAAAGTCGTTAGGTTCTGAACTGAGTTATTAGCAGAAATCGAGGGTGGTTTGGACTTGACCTTAATCCAACTAAATTTCAGAGGAACTTCATCCAGAAATAGGATTTTAGAAGCTTCAAGTCTTTGACTTAATTCTTTAGTTCCACATAATAATGTACAACACTTGACTCTTAGTGTCTAACCTGGTCTCTTCATTCTAGGTACGACTCTGGAATAAGGAATTAATTTGTACTCTCGTACTATGCACTTAGCTCAACTCAAATGGAGTATTGGAAGACTGTGTGAGTTTCTTTTCTGATAGCGTGGACATCTAAAGACCGGAGTACATGTTGAAATAAAGCTTCGGAAAAGGGATGAACGACCGAGCACAATTTTTTCTAAGACCCAAAACATTTATGGAAAAAAGATTCTATATCCGTAGGGGCACAACAAGATCCAAGCAGAACCACCAAAAATCCAAATACAAAGAAGCCACTACCAAATATACATTTGACCAAAAAGGTCCAAGATTCATGAAAACCTGCAGACCTTGGTGGAGACTTGGCTAAACTGGCAAGCTTCACAAGGAGAGGTGACTACATTGACCACCCTCCAGTTCCTTTCTCCTTCTTCTAATTTCTCCCTCTATTCGATTGTGAACACAACGTGACAGACCTTAGAAGGAATTACCTGACTCCTCAAGGACGAGGTACTAGAGAGGAGGTTTGCATAGTAGTCCGACATTCTGGATGGTAAGAGCTAAAACCTTTCACACATATGAGTTGATTGTTCAATATTCATGGGGTATGTTTTGGGAGGAGGATCGATCTAATATGACTTCTGAGCTAAAACTATGACAATGATGTGTAGAACTTGAAGGATGTTAATTTTAGAATTCTAAGTCTCACAGAAGTTCCGCCACACTAATAATCCAAAGGTTGAGTCTAGTTTCATTTTCACCTTCTGCTCATGTTCTTAGTATTGAACCCGATCTCATTTCACATCCTTGCATTATTTTGATGCTCACGGACGATCATGGTTTAAGTATAGGGGGATGACTAATTTCATATTCATCTCTCTAAAAGTCATGAATTAAGCTCAAATCCCTAAAATTCATTGGCATTTCTTCATTTATATTGCATAATTAGCATTCATGCATGTTTTTGATAAGAATGACATTTTATGAATTATTACTACACAAAATAAGAAGCTAAAAATCACAGTCCAATTGACCTGTAAATAGCCTAACTTCCCTGATTTTTCACTAATTCATGCTAACTCCAAATGACCCAAAACCACCTCCATTGTGTACATATTACTAATAAAATGAAAAATACAAAAAAAATCACTAACCTAAATAAATGGGTCAAAAATCAAAACCCTAATTTTAGGATTATCAGACTAAAACCTTGATATCTTCCTCATACAGTGTTCGTTTTGATCCTATTGAACTAATGTACATTCAAATATCTTCAAAACAAGACCAAGTTCAAGTGAATCGGAGCTCATATGTGAAAGTTGGGTTGTGGGCCTCTTTTGTACATTTTGTATTTTAATGATTTTTGACCTAATATTTTATGTACATAATTAACTCATTTTATTTTATTTTTCTTTCATTTCTTATTTGATAAAAGTTTTATTAAAATCTGCAAAAATCCAAAATCTAAACTGAGCTTGAAATCAAAGAAACTAAATGTGTCCGAGTATTCAGTAACTTTCTGTACAAAAATTGTCTTTTTCATGTTTTATTTTATTTCTTCTTTTTTCTCATTAATAAAAATCCAAAAAAATAAGATTAATATGTAAATATTTATCTTGGTTTTATCATAATTTTTTCTGGATTTTTATCTGGTTTAAAAATGACAAAAAATTATAAAAAATCCAAAAGTCAAGGTATTCTATGTACATGGGATACCCCAAAAATATCACTTTGCAAAAATGATCGATTGTGATTTTGATCTCTTCATAAAAGTTGTAGATCTCATCGAGGCGAGCAACTTTCGTTACGAAAATTGTTCGATCCAAGGTCGTTAGCAATTTCTTTTCTATTTTTCTTTGTATTTTTATTTTTTGATTTTTCAGGGGCTGACACGTGGAAGCTCCTGAAGCCGCCACATGTCACCCATTTTTGGGATTTTTAATTTCGTTTGCACATGTGGAGCACGTGCCCTGCACGTGCTCCACCAGCCCCTCCTCTTGCTGCCATGTGGAGAGATCAGGACTGCCCAATCTCAGCTGATCGGACGGTTCCTGTACCTCGTCTTCCTCCCGTCCCACTTCCCCCTTTGGGGGCGGCACCACCATCCCCCATGATCTCCGTCCTCCATGTATCTTGCCTCTCTAGTACCCTCTTCAATCAGATCTTCCTCGTCGCCAATCATCCTCCCGCGTATCTCGACCTTCCTCCATCGTCGAATCCTCTCCAAATCAATCTCGCTCAATCTCGTCAAATCTCCACCGCACTGCCTCGACATAGCACTTCCGATCCTTGATCTCCTTCCATAACCAGACCCTCACCCTCTGCTATAGGTTCCACTGCTGGCCATACTTGAAAGCATCCGCCATTCAACTTCATAGGAAACCATCCCCGGAGGCGACAACCCAGTTACACCCTTCCTACGACGAGATCCGAGATGCTTCGCACCTCGTCGCAGCTCACCTTCGACGAGACTGCTCCACTCTGGTCTTTGCGCCGTCGAGCTCCATCTTCCAGGTACTCCGCCCCTTCTCCATCTTCGTCTCCTCCACCATTTTGATCGATCATCTTCTCCACTTGATCTCCCTCATTGAGCATCCGCCTTCTCGTCTACCATACATCATTTATACATCTCCTGCTCCCCCTCGCATTTCTCCATCTCCACCCGAGCATCCCCGACTCCAGCAACACCTCCAGCCCCTTCGCCAGGTGCCTCGCCATCGACGCCCATGTCAACAACAACCAATCTCCAGCACCTCCGCGCACCATCGACGCTTCTTGATTGGAGGTAGGAACCGCCATACCAGCCGTCCCCCCTCGACTCCAGCAAAAACCACCGGCATTCATCGACACCGCGCCTCATCGACCCTCCTCTGTACCAACATCAACCAAAGGAGGCAGTAAGCCACCGCTCTCCGCCACACCTACAACCACTTCCACCGCCACGAGAAGCTCCTCCAACTATCCCTCCATCTTCAAGGCATCGCCAACTGCACGACCCATGGCTACCCACAGCTACACGGAGTGCATCAACGCTGGCATTTCTCCATCTATGTTCCACGCTCCCGACAACCCATGCCCGTGTGTCGGCTAGGAGAGCTTTGCCGTCGTACAACTGTAACAACCATCCTCAACCAATCAAGGGTCACGTGAACAACACGTGAGCGCTTGGGTCTTTTGAGCGAAGCCCCCCAAAGACTCTCATAATGTAGAACTGCCCTTCCACGTGATTCTCATGTGTACAAGGGGGGGCTATTTGCATTAAACCCCCTGGAGAATCACCATTTCACAAGTTACACCCAACCACTCCAGGATCATGTGCGATGCGTGTGACCATTGGTAGTTTTTGCAAAATTACTCCTCGAATTATAAGTATTTACAGTTTAGCCCCTCCTCTGTATTTTTTGCATTATTGTATTTTGTAATTTTGCATTGAGACCCTTGAGTTCTTGCTACATTTTTAACCTATTTTTGTCATCAATTTATTTATAAAAAAATGGCATGATGTTTCTAAATTAATTCTCTACATTGTAGCGTATGTTGGATATTTTTGTGGTTTGTGATTAATTATTAATTAATATTTTCATGAAAATTGTACATTTTTCCCACTTTATGCTTTGAAATTCATAATTAATCAACCATTGCTCTAAAAATCGTCAAAAATTCACGGATTATAGAATTAGTTGTATGTTACATCATGCTCAAAAAATTTTAATTTGCATGCATAGTTTGCCCTGTAAAAATCATTTTGCCTATTTCGATCTTTAATTTTTAAATAAGTATTAAATCTCATATTGTCGAGGTTTAGGAATTTTTTGAGATCGATCACCTAGTGATAGATCTTGGATAATTTTATCCCTTGAAAATAAATAGGTTTAATATTTATTGTAATTAAATATTGAAATTCGCATCGTTTGCATTCATAAATTCATAAAATATTAACTTGCATCCAAAAATTCCAAAAACATTATAGTACATTCATTTCATCATAACTATCATCTTGGCCAAGTTTCATATTTTTCGGACATCGTTTGATTGATCTTTACATTTTAGTCCTTAAAATTGGCCACATTTGCATTTTGCATCCAAAATTGTATTAAAAATACAAAAAAAGACCGCCTCGAAAACCGTGCACGAACTTGATAGACAAATTTCTAGGTTGTTCCTTTACCTCCTTGAGTTCGACCTTGAGACTTGCCCATGTAAAAAAACAAGAACGACACTATTGAAAATTGAATTAATTTATTGTGGTTATTTCTTGACCGATTCCGATTGCTCGACAATGACAAATTAAACATTAATTTAAATGCTCGATAATTCACGCAAATTAACACAGGGCGAATAAAGGCTTGTCAACTGTGTGTGAAAGGTTTTAGCTTTTCCTGCTTAGAGAAGTAAAGAAACTGCCCATCCAGTTATACACTACCCTTTTGCCCTCATCCAACTACTCGATCCTCGAGGAGGGGGGTATTTACTTCTAAGGTCGGATCATGATGTGTCCCCAATCAAGTATGGAAAGAAGTAGAAAATGGGAAGAGAGCTAGAGTGTGATCAGTGTAATCACATCTCCTTGTGATGCTTGGCCAGTTTAGCCAAGTCTTCACTAAGATAATGCCAGCTTCCTGAAGATTGGACCATTGTGGTCGAATTTGTATTTGGTGTATGGCTTCTTCTTAGTAGAAAATGATTATTGCATTGTATAGATCTTTTATGCCCCAACATATATAGCATCTTTTCTTTCTGCCCATTTTTTGGGGTCTAGAAAAATTGTGCCAATAGATCCATCCCTCATTCGAAGCTTTATTTCAACCCCAATCTATCCCGTCTTTAGACGTTAGTGCCACTAGACAAGGATGGACACACACCACTGAAATGGATTGCCCTTTGTAGCCCCATGCATGTTTATTCAAGTGTAGAGTGAATGAGTTCAAAATTGATTCAAATGAAGAAGAGTTAAACGGATGACACCGGGTGTCCTATTTAGGCAAATTCAAGTTGAACTCCGAACATGGTCACATGGAACCCAAAGAATTAAGTCTAAAAGACCTAAAGATTCTTAGTTCCAGTTCCTAATAAAATCCCTTTTGATTTAAGTGGATTAAGGCCTATACCACACTCCATCTCTCAGACTTAGATCCATTTGGTTCAAGGATCGGACTTGTTCTGAAAAATGCGAATGAATGCAACAAATTTTTTATGAAGTGATTTTTTGGATTAAACTGTTTAACTGATTTTTAAAGAACTTTTCAATTTATTATTGAATTTTAAAACTTTTCAATTTTTAGGAGATTTTTTTTGAAAGAGTTAGTGAGTTAACTGGATTTACACGAAATTTAAAAGAGTTATGTACATTTGACAAAGAATTTTAAATACATTTTTATATATAAGAGTATACATATTTTATACAAGATTTTACAAGGATTTTATAAGTTTTAAATAGTTAGGGATTTTATCTAAGAATGTTACAACACTTTTTTTATTGATTTTTATAGCTTTTTTATAAGTCATATTTACGGTGTTCTTGCGGCTTTTTAAAACCCAAAGTATATACACCCTTACTTTCAGAGAGGCATATTATTAAAAATACAATAAAGTACAAGTTATGGCTTCTAAAGTATATATAGCACATGCATAAGATACCCCCTATACTTAGCATGAAATATGTCCTCATAGTGACCAAAGAAGAGACAAAGGAAGACTTAACTCTGGCTAAGTATAGATTGGTGAAAATAATTCTATACTATTACGAGTCAAAGAATAACAAATAAAGAATAGAGGTCAATCATCCCCTTTATACTTAAGATCAAGTGATCCTAAGGATATCAGACTCAATACTGAAGATGATCGAGGTCAAGAGAATGTACACAATCAACGTCTTGGCTTGTCCCCCCTATACTTAGGGTAAAATATCCCTAAGTATAGAAAAGAATGTCAACAGATTAAGGGACAAGCGAGAGAGAAGACGATACAAAAATCGAAAATGATCAAAAGATGACATTAACGATATTACCCCTTATACTTAGGGTAAAGCACACCCTAAGTATAAGCAACAAGGGGGGTAATAAAACAGAACGATTTGAACAACGTGATGTCTACACCCCCCTACTTAGGTAAAGTACATCCTAAGTATATCAAAAATCCTACATGAAATATGGGGGTGTAAGACAAACGAAAGAAAGAAAGAATAAATCGAGACTTTGTATAAAGTGATCTTGAAAATCAGGTATGAGATGCAATTTGTAAAGCGTGAAGAACACATCTTATACAAAATAAATCAAGGTAATCTCAGTGTTCGGTGATTCATGATCAAGAAAGGGGTTCAATCACTGACCATTGATTCGAAAGGTGGACTCAGAAGACGGCTCAGATATGTCGATGCTACCGTTGTCGTACACCTTTCGCACAAGTGATGAATCTACGTTTCATCATCTTTATTCTATCATTTTGGCCTTAAAAACCCTAGTAAATACGTGTAAATAGGCTTAAATTAGGCATTTTAGCATTCATGCATCATTGTGTAAATATTGTATAAAATGTGGTTTTTAAAGCCAAAATGATAGAATAAAGAAAAGAAAAGAAAAAGAATAAAATATTGTAAATATTTTATGACTCGAAACCCCGAGACCTAGGCATCTCGATGTCTAGGTCGACAAGGAATAAAGTAGGGGGAGATAAGGGTTAAATACCTGTTCATTTTATTCATTCTTTATTCATTTTGGGACCTATTTTTGGTTCCACTTTTTATACCTCAAATAAAGAAACTTTATACACAAAAGATGTAGATAATTTTATATAGAAAAATAGAAAATTTATTTCACTCAAAAATAATATACAGATAAAAAGTTATGGTCTGAATAAGAATCCAGAATCTCAAATTCCCAGACCTATATCTCACAAATGAAAACTTCAAATGCAGCAAACTCACTTTTAATTGTATATAGAATAAAATAAGCTATTTAATGGTGGTGGTTTCGCATTTAGCGGAGCTACGATTTGAAAGTTGAGTTTTGAGCCCCTATTGTATACTTGTACAGAATAAAATATTCAATTTATTCTTTATTCATTATTCTTATAATTTTATATTTTTATAATTTTGTAATTAATATTTATAATAATTTTGTGCATTAAAATCAGAATAAAAATGCAAAGAAAACTCAAAATAAAAATACTTGTATATACAAAACATAGGTGTAATACCTATATACATACCTGTATAATTACTAATTCTATTTTATTAAATATACAAAACACATCAATAAAATCAAATAAAAATATAATTACGTGTATAAAAATATTTTATAATTTTATAAAATAATACACAAAAATAAATAAATTAAATACACAAAACAAAAATCAATTAATAACATATGTAGGTATTATACCTATAAATGGCATAAAAGGCAACTTATAAAATTATACCTCCTAAAAATAAATAAAAATTACCATAAAATAATTTATAAAATTAGAAATATTTTTTATTTAATAACCTAGATAAAATAATATCATTTACTATTTTAAAATGAATTAATAAAACATTTTTAGGACTTTTTCCTGGTTGGTCCACGTGGACCAACCAGGTGGCCTGGGATGTTGACCCGCCGGTCAACTCCCTGGCCCTAGCCCTGCGCCCTTGTCAGAATGTCCGAGACCCGATTTTCTCGATTTTTTTGCCAATATCGCGTTGCTCGAGGGAAGATGGTCCCTTCATGAAAGTTGTACATGGTATCTCCATGATCCACGCCGACCTCCTAGATCCTCCTAAATCTTTTTCGTCTGCTCACCACGCCTCGATCAAGGAGCCCACTCGACCATTGTTTCAAAAACACCCCCACACCTTCCATTGGCCCTTGAACCCTTCTTTGACCTTGTCGCCCCTTTCTTCTTGCGTTCTGGACTGGAGGCCGTGACAGGGCCTCCTCCAACCATCTAGGAGGGTCGCGCGTGGCCGGGAGGCGCTTCCACCATCTCCGGCGGTGAGCCGCCGTGAGGTTTCACTTCTTGGCTTCTACAACTAATGGAGGTCGTTTTTCTTCTATTTTCTTGCTCATTAGTTAGCTGTCAGTTTCAATATTTAATCTGTGCGTTTAGTTCGTTGTTTAAGCCATTATTAGTGTTGTCCCCATTCTCACACTCGCCGGAGCCCTTGAGCTCCGGCGACTATCTCCACCACTCCACGCTGCCTTCTTCCGCCAATAAAAGCCAGGTGTCATGCGCGTTTGTGTTGCTGCGTTTCTATTTTTTTTCGCAGGACCTGAAGGAGGGGTTAAACCTCAGATCTCGTCGAAAGAAGACCCCCAGGTCGGCTGGAGCTTCATCAAGCAGCCGAGGGCCATCCGTTGGCCGTCGGACCGATCTGTGCCGCCTGGGCATCGGGGAGGAGCGGCTGGAGGCAAACACGCCCTTCGGCCGTGGATTCGGTGGTCGGAGGCCGGTCCTGCACGTGAACGAAGCTCGGCACCGCCGAGTTCTTCGTGGATCTTCCATCCGCTCCCCAAACCGTCGGATCAAGACTGTTCTTCCAAGAGAACAGTAGCCATCAGATCAAGGATGCCCTAGACCGTCGATCTCAATATCATCTTTTGATCTAGGCCGTCGAATCAAAGGGGTATCGGACCGTCTAGCTTCGACACGTGGCATAAGTAACGCCTTCTGCGCCGTCCGATCCGCCCTTATTTTGGGTATTTTGCCTTCTTACCCGTGCGATTTTTGTATTTAACATTTGGACTGAAATATTCTTCGGCCTTTAGTTTATTTTTGTAAAATTTGCATGGTGAACCCCGGCTTTTCGTAATATTACGTAAGAACCCCCGCCAGGTCGCGTGCACGTCACGTGGTGGTTGGAAATTTTGCAGAGGGGTCCAGGCCTTTTTGTGCCTTTAAATTTTAATGCTCAAACATTGGACTGCAGTATAAAAACATATGAAATTTTGCAATAGAGCCCTCAGTCTTTTTGATAACTACATCCGTGCCCCTGCAAGCATGCATTCTCTTTACGCTTCTAGCATTTAATCCGTGCCTCTAGAAAACCCAAAAAAATCTACAAAAATAATTTTAAGTCTCTGTTGCATAGTAGATTAACGGTATATTTTTATTTTTTATAATTATTGCATTTTAATATTTATTAAAAATAAAAAATAGCTATTTTCAACACTGTTTGCATTATAAAATCCATAAAAATATAGAAAAACTCCAAAAAAATCCAAAAAATATATTTTGTTTCCTTTAGTATGTTTTAACTTCAATCCAAAATTCATTAAAAATTACAAAACAAAACTCCTAAAAATTACAAAACACCAAAAACCTCCCAAAAAATATTAAAAATCCAAAAAAATTCCTAAAAATACAAACTTTGTCTCTGAATTTTCTTGACTTTATTATATTTAATGGAAATTTAATTTCGAGAATTTTTGTTACTGTTTTCTATTTTATTTCTCCATTTTAGTTTCAGCCTTGTATTTGTTTTACTGTTTTCCCTTATTTCCACCTTTAAAAATACCAAAAACATTTAGAAAACCCCCAAAAATCACAAAAACAGTACAAAATTATAAAAAGACCAAAAATATTTTATTTCTGATTTTTTGAGTATTTTTACATATTTCTATAAATACCTTAGTACCTCCTTTCTTATATTATATATACATTCCAATATTGAAAAAGAAAATTAAAAAATATAAAATATAAAAAGAAAATATAAAATTAGAAAATTAAAAATCAAAATACAAAAAATAAAATCAAAAATTAAATAAAAAAATATAAAATCCAAAAACCCACAAAAATAAAGCATAGATAGACAAACACTCACATTCAGACACTTGTGCATTTTGCCCCGATCTATCCTTTCTGCTCCCTATGTTCGACCTCTACACATACTTGCACCTATACACATCTTGTTGTAGAGTTATAATAAATTTTAACTCCGCACATTTACTTTCATTGCTTGATTTATCTGTTGTGGGTTAATTGTTGTTTTAATCCTGATTTTTGAGTGGTCAACGCATCGACTGCGGTTTCGCCTTGTGAAACCGTACGACCCTCGATTTTTTGGGTTAAACAACAAGATACGGTCCTTTTCCATTTACTCTGAAGTTTACCTAGAAATAATTTCAGTCTCGCATCGAATAGCCAAACATTCTGATCAGGCTCAAACTGCTTGTAGATGATGTGAGCATCATGCCACTCTTTCATACGCTTCTTATAATGCAGGCTATTTGTGAAGGCTTCGTCTCTCAATTCCTCAAGGGCTACTAGTTCTATTTACCTCTCATATTTGGCATCATCTAGTCCAAAGATAACCTCTTTCACTGCCCACCATGAACTGTTCTTGATTTCAATAAGTAAGTGGAATGGCTTGCCATAAACGAGTCGAAAGGGAGATGTACCCAATGTAGCTTTGAAGGATGTTCTATAGGCCCAATGAACCAAGTCCAAAAGTTGAGGCCAATCCTTTCAGTCTAGGCAAACAACCTTCTACAAGATCGTCATGACCTCCCTATTCGAGACTTCGGCTAAACCATTCGGCTGAGGATGATATGGAGTACCAACCATATGATCTATGTCAAACTCGTTAGCAAGTGCTCTTACCTTGTCGTTGGTGAAGTGGCTACCCCTATCTTATATCAGAACTCGAGGGACCCCAAACCGCAAAATGATATGCTTTCTCAGGAACATGCAAATCGTGTTCGCATTAGCATCTCGGGCAGCAATACCCTCTACCCAACGACTCACGTAATCTATAGCCAGAAGTATATACTCGAATCCCGGACTCTTAGGGAACGAGCCCATAAAGTCAATACCCCATGCATCAATTCACATATTTGAATCGACTGCATCGGTATCATGTCTTTATGTCCATAAGTGCCCATTCTCTGACAGTCAGTACATCTCTTTGCAAATGCATAGGCATCCACAACGAGCGTAGGCCACCAAAGATCGGATGGAAGTACCTTATGTTCTGTCTTCTTCCCTGAATTGTGTCCTCCAGCTTCTAATCTATGGCAATACATGATGTTACTCTAGCATTCCTCAAGAGGAATACATCAACGCCAGATGGAATCTGCTCATTCATGATAAAAGATAGGATCCTCCCAATGGTAAGACTTGGCTTTTGCAAGGAAAGTCTCAAGTCTTTGTCTGGACCAATCTTGTGGGACTTTCTGAGCAACAAGAAAGTTCACAATGTCGGCATACCATGGAAGTGAGGCTACAACAAGAATCGCCTCGTTAGGGAAGGTATCGGTGATTGGTGCATCGAACTCAGAAGTCTCGGGTAATTCTAACTGGAAGAGGTGATCCCCCACCACATTCTTGACTCCAGGTTTGTCCTTACTCACGATATCAAATCGCTGAAGTAGAAGGATCCATCTGGTCAGACACGGCTTGGAATCCTTCTTGTCCAGATGGCGGTGTGGTCAGTGAATTGTTACTTTAGATCCTAAGATGGGGGACCTAAATTTATCTAAGGCAAATGCTACGGCTAGCATCTCTTTCTCTGTAACCATGTAACCGCTGAGTAGAATCCAAAGTCTGTCTAGCGTAGTGTATGACATAAGGAAGGCCATACCTCCTCTGTCCCAAAACAACCCCAATGGCAAAATCAGAGGCATCTGTCATGATCTTGAATGGGAGAGACCAATCGGGTGGCTGAAAGACATCAGCCTCTACAACCATTTTCTTGAGATTCTCGAAAGCCGAAAGACACTTATCATCGATAATAAACTCGATGTCTTTCGCTAGAAGATTAGTTAAAGGTCGGGTAATTTTGCTAAAGTCTCAAATGAAACGTCGGTAGAAACCGACATTCCCAAGGAAAGACCGTAACTTCTTCAAATTGGATGGCGGATTAAACTTCATTATGATATCCACCTTGGCAGGATCCACCTTAATGTCTTTGTTGGAGATGATGCAACCAAATACCATCCCCTGAGTCATCGTAAAATGACTTTTCTCCCAAGAAAGAACGAGTTTAACCTCTGTACTCCTCTGAAGCACGTGGTCTAGGCTAGAAAGATAGGAATCAAAATCATTATCGTAGACCAAACAATCATCCATGAAGAACTCCAAAAAGTTGCCCACCATGTCCGCAAAAATCGAAAGCATGCACCTCTGGAATTTAGCTGGAGAATTACATAATCCAAAGGACATCTGTTTGAAAGCATACATTCTGAACGAACAAGTAAAAGTCATCTTTTCTTGATCTTCAGGTGCTATAGCCACCTTGTTATATCTTGAGTACCCATCAAGGAAGCAATAATGGCTCATCCATGCCTACCTCTCGATGATCTGATCAATGAATGGTAGCAGGAAGTGATCCTTCTTGGTCGCCTAATTCAAATGTTTGTAGTCCATGCAGACGCGTCAAAAAGTTGGTACTCGGGTAGAGATCTCCTCTCCGTCCTCATTTATCACTGTAGTGATACCCATCTTCTTGGGTACCACATGTAAAGGACTAACCCATATGGAGTCAGAGATAGAATAGATAAAATCAGTGCTCCACCACTTGGATATTTCCTTCATAACCACCTCTTGAAGATTCAAATTCATCCTGTGCTAAAACCCACGAGATGGTTTGGCATCATCCTTGAGAAAGATGTGGTGGGAGCACATAGCCGGACTAATAACATGGAGATCTGCTACTGACCACCCGATTGCCTTGCGGTCCTTTTCAAGAATGTCCATCAGACATGATTCTTGATCTTCGGTCAGATCAGACGTGATCATGATCAAAATATTTTGGGATCTCTAGTAAGGAATCGGTATTTCATACTTTCAGGCAATAGTTTAAGCTCTGGGGGAGAAGGAACATGGAGAGCTAGTCTTACTAGGGCCTGGGTACAAGCTACTAGGTATGTGTGCTTAAGCTCTTCTTACTCTGACTCAGAATGATCTGGAGACTACTTGTCTAATAGCTAGATTTGGTCTACTAGCTTGGTCTCCTGGCTAGTTGTAGGCTCTTCGGATGATGTCTGAAGTGAGAGGAACTCTGCGAAACACGGCCAATCAGCATCTTTTGAATCTGACTAATCTAAAGCTGACTGACAAATCTGATTGTTCACTTTGGACTCGGAGGGATCGTAAATATCAAAATGATCTAATTGTTCTCCATCACCCTTATCACTAATAGGTTATAAGACTGTGCTTTTCAATCTCCCATCATCTAGTATCTGAATCTCATGCTCTACTTAAGGTGTAATGAAAGATTGTGTACTCGGTTAAGCCCAAACTGCCTCATTGTCAGTTTCTACAAAAGCACGATCTTGATGACTATCAGGCTTGTCATCAGATGCTCGCTCTGACTTTTCTGATTTAGATTTGGCATTCTGGATATGTATACTCTCACACTGGATGCAAAAGTACACCTTCCCAGCACCATAATCAGAAACGACCTTAGTTGTTGCCAGAAAAGGTCATCCTAATATGATCGACGTATCGTTCATATAGTCAGGAACCATCATGTCCAATACGATTAAGTCCATGGGGAATTTCAAACCCTGAATGGTGACAATAACATCCTTAATTAACCCCTTAGGCCTCTTGATCGATCTATCAGGAAACTATAAGATTGTCCTGCTTGGTCGAAGAGGCCCGAACTTGAACTTGTCGAGTAAGGAAGAAGGAAGGGGATTAATTGATGATCCTCTATCTAAAAGAGTACAATCGAAAGTCTGATCGAGGATCTCGCATCTGACATACGACTCTCCTGTGTCTGATCTTTTGGCTGGGAGACGGTTCTAGATTGTGTGACACGTATCCCTAGTCAACACATGGATCTCTGAACAATGGTTGTGCTGCCTATTCTTTTTGCGGACTGTGGTATGCTCTTTAAGACCTTTCTACAGAAGAGGGATGCGTGCCTAGGCTTCCAAAAGAGTTAGTTGTATGGTTAACCTGTTTAGCATTTCTTTCATCAGATCATTCATCTGGTTCTTTTTGGTGCTTTCTTTTTTTTATCCTTTTTCCAAGCAGAGTGCTTGGGGAAAAGGCATCTGTACATCCTTCTTATTAGTATGTGCAATAGGAGGATCAGAACAAGAAGATGATCTTTTTGGAGAACGGGGACTTGCTCGATATAAACCATCAGAAGACTTATGAGATCTCAAATGATGAAATGTCTTATCTTTATTTCTCTTTTTGGATTTTCTCTTTTGTACATTTTGGTGTTTTTATATCATTATCATTGTACAGAAAGAATTGTAAAGCAACTGCAGTGGCATCGGAATCTGGCTACTTCTCATCTATCTTGGTGGTATCAGCACCACCATCGACATCCTCAAAGGGAGAGGCAGCATCAACACCGTCATTATCAGACTCAACAGGCTCACTTGTATTATCAGGTGTTCCTTCCTCGAGCCTAGTTAAGCCTCTGCCTGCTGGCATCCTACCGCTCTTAAGAGAAATAAAATCAGCTTCATCACAGTAAAGAGAATCATATGAAAGTACCTGTGACTGGAGGGTGGGTTCTATCAGGTGTACCTACTCTCACTTCCTCTTTAAACTGTTCGAGTTCGGCTCTATCTGAGTAGGAATAGCGGATTTCCCCTTGAATAGGTCAGTGATATGATTCTTAAACTCATCCATTTCTTGCCTAAATGCGACATGCTGGTCGATGATCATATTAGGAAGATGTTCAAGAGCTGGGTTATCATGGAAGGGACCATGAGACCCGAATGAGTCGCCTCGGTGATACTGAGGCTGCTGCAGAGTTGACTGCTGATGTGGAGGGTAAGACTACTAATATTGTGATGGATATGAATTCTGCCTCCACTGAGCTGGCTAGTACTGATGAGGACCGGAAGGTTGTTGTGGTTCTCTGTTCTGTGATGGCTGTTTGAAAATGGGACATCTGGAAGACCAACGGAAACCAAGATGATCCTGTCTGATCCCTGGTTGCCGCTGCTGGTTGTACCAGATCCCATTGACCTCCGTCAATGGTTCATGCATCTCAGAATAAGCCGAGGGCATAGATGCTAGAGGCTGATCACTCTGATGCACCATCATCTAGGTGTCTGATGACGGTGTCTACTGGATTTGAAGGTAAGCTGGAGACTGATGGGTCGGCTCAGAATGCACATGGTATATGTGATGAACTGGTGGCCATGGAAGAATTCCTCGGTCTCTACTCCCTGAGTCAGCCTATGATCTCGAAGACTTTGTGGAATCTATCCGTAGTTCTTGAAGGCACATGATTTGTGTCTTCAGATCACTAAGGCATCTCTCAAGCTCACCAATTTTGTCGAGCTTGTCCAAATTTTGGCGCTTTTTCTCTATGATTTCCATGCGATCTAGCTTCTAACAGATGATCCCCATATCAGATGATGATGATTCAGAATGTGTAGAAATGACAAAAGGAGTCCCCTCAATGTGTGCCATGTGGGAATGCTGGTGGTACGTCGGTGGCTTCGTTTGCGTGTAGAACCTAGTTGGGGACATCGTAGTGTAGTTATCATCCATCTCCTCTTAGATGGCCCAGACTTGATCCTCATGCTTGGAGAAATAAGTGCAACCGCATGAGGCATTCACCAGCCCATGTAATTCAGGTGTAAGCCCACAAAAGAAGCTCTGAACTAGGTTCGACTTTGAGATCTCATGGTGGGGCACCTATCAATGAGCTCTCTGAATCTGTCCCATGCCTCGTGGAACTGTTCATTCCATATCATGGTGAAGTTACTGATCATAGCTCGTGCAACATTCATGTGACCGAGTGGGTAGTACTTCTTCAGGTATTCTGTTCTCAACTGCTCCCACGTCGATACGTATCTCCCTTGATGCTTTAGCCAATAGGCTGCTCTATCCACGAGGGAAAAATGGAAACGCGGTCAATTTGATTGTGTCCTCGTTCACATACAGATCGTGCACCGTACTACAGATCAACTCAAATTCCTGTAGGTATATTTGCGGCTCCTCCATACATAGCCTGTGAAACTTGGGAAACGACTGGATGGTCTGTGGTCGGAGTTCAAAATTACTACAGATGGCAGGAAGATGGATCCACCAGAGTGTAGTCGTAGCTCCAGGGTTGTGCAGCTGCTTCATCGTGTGGTTTGGATCTAGTGGAGGTCTCTCTGCTCCATTCTGTTCACCAGCCTCAGCTCCTGTGATCTTAACGTCAGGAGTTTCTCTCTGGGCTCTCAGTTGTGTCAACTCTGCCTGGACGTCATTCATCAATCTTCCATACTCCCTTATTTGATTCTGCATTTGCTCAAGGGATGCTAGAAGAAAACTATTGATCGTTGTATGATCTATTACTGCCAAAATAGCATGCGGCTGATGTGGTCCCTTGCCAACCATGTCTTCTAGAAAGGGAAAAGAATCTAAATCATGTTCCACCAGGTTGATGTGCAACTACGGTTGAAAAATAGGTTCTCTCGAACCGAGGGTGATGATTATAAATGAGAAGAAGAAGATGGAGAGAGAGAGAAGGGCTTCTAGGGTCAGAGTAACGTCTGAAAGATGGAATACGACAAGACTTTGGTTTGGGAAGAGGGACATCCCGAACCGACTTATATGGATGAGCATGTACATAAGAGAGTGGATCGACCAGAGTTAACCGAAGCGATCACCTACCCATCATCTTGACGAGATAGATGATTGATTAAAGATATGAAAGATAGAACTCATACAACAAAATCAAACGCAAAGCAAGCCCTAAGTTCACCAACTCAACTCGGTGATGACAGTAAAAGTTCGGTCGTTAGTCTTTTCAGTTTTAGGGTTAATTGGCAAAGCAAGTCTTCTCACAGATTACACGAGATGATACGCACTTGAACTTCCTTGAAGACTGTCCTGAGTTCTTACAGAGAATCACCTATTCTCAGCCAGTATGGGAGTAAGTACGGTCTGTTTCCGACTACCCGTGTTACTTGAGGACAGAGCCTTACACAATGTCCTCTAAACCTCCCACTCTGCTAAGGAAACCCGGACTGTTTTCGACTACTCGGGATTCCTCGCTGAAGAGTTGAGTGATTAACTGTATGAAATCAATAGTATTCCAAAATAAATCTGAGCTCTTGCTCTAGCCTTATTGGTCGTCTCTCACTCACAAATCTGGAGACAGCTTGTCAGACATTCGATGGGGATTGCTCTCGCCAAAACAAGTGGAGTTTGTTACATTTATTTTTAGAATCAGATAATGTTAGCAATCCCTGTTTTATTTTTCATGTTATCACTTTTTTTTGAATTTTTTCAAACAACGTCTAACGATTTTCTTTTTATTTTTAACCTAGGTGACTAGCATACAACTAGGATGCACGTCCTGAATCTACCTACGAAGGCGTAGCTAAAGAAAAATCGAAAAACCTAGACAAGCACATAACCTCGAAAAAAAGTCATGGAAAACGTTGAGAAAATCATGATTTGAAAAGCTGCGATGGGTGCCCTGCCCCCTGAGTGCACGACACTCGGTGAAACAGACCCTGAGAAGAAGAGAGGAAGGTACAAGTCGGGATGCCCTTACGGGACCCCTTCTACAAAACAGAAAAATGGACAAGTGCCCTTAATTATTTTACCAAAGTTAATACAAAAAATC
Organism: Ottelia alismoides; assembly: GCA_037367405.1. Lineage (NCBI taxonomy): Eukaryota > Viridiplantae > Streptophyta > Magnoliopsida > Alismatales > Hydrocharitaceae > Ottelia > Ottelia alismoides. The sequence continues at coordinate 175,200 of JAZKJV010007583.1, read as the reverse complement.
AAATTGCGTCGACTTTCTGGTTCTTAACTGTGCGGCTCAAAATCTGTACCGCATGGTGAATCCCTGATTCTCACTCATTATTCTTTTATTTTAGCTACTTATCTTGGCAAAGCTTCATGTAAATAAGTGTAAATACAATAACATAGCAATCAACATGCATCTGTTAATATTGCATAATTAGCATGTATTTGTGCAAAAATAAAAGAATAAAGGAAAAGAAAAAGGAAGGAGGTATTTAGAATAAATACAGAGTGACCCAAATCCCAAGAGAAGGTCAAGCCTTGACCTGATCGCCAAATAAAATAAGAAGACAGAGATAGGGCCTACTCTATGTTGTACATATTACTTATATATGTAAATAATTATTATTTTTACAAAATAAAAACAAAATATTCTTTCTACCTCCTTGTGTATATGACTGGTAAGAAAACAAAAATAAAATAAAAATTAGAAAAATAAAATAAAATAAAAATCCTTATTGTTTGTACAAAATTTATGTGTATCACATCCCTTATTTCTTCTATAACTGCAAATAAATAATAAAAACAAAATAAAAATTATTTTAAACTCCTAAAATGATGTTGAAAATAAAAAAGTATAACGCTGGGGATATTTGTGTAAAATTAATAAAATAAAAATGCTTGTACAAAATACATAGGTATATTATACATGTATATAATACTATATATTGTACATACAATAATTTATTTTTCATAAAATCAATTAAAAATAACAGAAAAATAGTTTGAAAAATAATAAACATTTTTTATACACCTTTTATTTTGAATTCATATATTATTTTTTATTATTTTTTAATAATTTGTAAATTCTAAATTTCTGATTGGTCCAGTCAGATGTTGACCTCCAATCAACGCCCTCTTCCAGGCATGACCCGACCCAACTTCTTCCACTGGAGCTTCATCTTCCAATTTTCCCGGTCAGATCATGCCGCCTCGCACCCCTATTTCTCGCCCGTTGCTTCTCCTAGGATCCATCACCTTCGTGGATCCCTAGGAAGGCGCGGATCTTCCTATGGTAGCACGTCCTCTCCCGATCCTTCCACCCTCCTGGGAAGCCTATAAATTGTCTCTTTTGCCTCCACAGTAGTGCAGCTCGTTCCTCTCTCCCACTTCGACCCCTATCAACCTCCAGCTGAGTGACAACTGCTCGGAGAGACCCTTGGAGCTTGGTTTCGTGCAGTGACGACGCAACTCATCCTTCGTGGCCGGAGATCCACCGCAACGTAGTTGACGCCATACCCTCGACGACCTTTGTCACTTGGAGCTCAGGAATCCATCTAGATCTTCAGGTATCTACCCTACCCCTTGCTTTTCACCTTTTGATTCCATTCATTCCATCTCGCGCTATTGCATCTCCACTTGCTCCGACCAGCAGGTCGGAGCCCCGATATCCACACTCATCCATTCAGATCGACTAGACATATCACCTTCATCTTCTCACGCAACCTGATCACCCTACAGCTCAACCATATGGTTGATATTAAGCTCGGTCTCTCTCCCTCGTGTTCGCTGGAGACCCCAATCCCACTCCATGTCACTTCTCCTCTTTCTGTATGCAATAAACCATTGTTGGAGCTTTGCCTTCGAGTGTCTTGTCCTTTGTAGGTGTTGATTCGCGTGAAGGCTCCTATTTGACCCACTAGTTGACCCGGCGGAGCTACTCTAGGTGGAGCGCCACCGCCCTGCTCCTCCAACCGTTTTCCATCCCATGTAGACCACCATTAGCCGCAGAGTATCTCTACGATGCAACCGAGCCTTTCTGATCTTTAAGCGGAGCATCAGAGCCCCTCTGGTGCTTGATCGAAGGTCGTCCAGGTCCAGTTCTTCCAGCACCTTCAGCTACCGTCGGATTGGGACCCCGTCACCCAGATCGCATCTTCACCATCCATCCATTTCCCTTTGTCAGAGGCGTCAGATGCACGATTAATGGCTATCAAGGCCGACACACTAAAAACCCTCAAAACGTGTTATGCCTATTTTATAAAATACCAAAAAATATAGAAATTGTTCTAAAAATTACAAAAAAAATTAGTGTGTGCTTTTTCCGGTGTGTTTTAATTCCAATACCATTTTTGCATTAGCCCTTGTAAAAACTCTAAAAATCTAAAAACTCTAAAAAAACTTATAAAATCAAAAAAAATCTAAAAAAATAAAAAAATATAGTTTCAATTAATGTGGTTCAATATTTTATTTGATTTTTCCATAAAAATCACATCCAAGATATAGAGGCATTTTTACTATTTTAAATTTGCCTTTTAGTCCAGGCTGCACATTGCTTTCTTTTTTTACCTTTTTTTAATTTTTATAAAAACATATAAAAAATTGGAAAAATCCCATAAAATCATCAAAAACATCTAAATATTTGAGAACATAATTTTGTTTCTGATTTTTGAGCATTTTTAGTCCTAATAAATATTGTGTAACCCTGCTTGTGCCTTATTTTCCTTATTTGTTTTGCCTTCTTAGCTTGAAAATATATATAAAAAATTGCAAAATAAAAATAATAAAAAATAGCTTTTATTTCTCTGATTAGAACTACTTCGTAGGTTTCACTCATGCTCCTTGTGTTCAACCCTGGTCGCTATACCAGGTTAAATAAATAGCAGAGACCGCTAACATTGGATTTTGTGCTTGAATTATCTTATTTTTGTGGTCTTAAGTTTTCTTATTGATCACGCTTCACAATTTGGGTCGCAACGACCTCTCGAGGATTATCTAATACCTTACCCTAGTCGCGAGACATGTTATCAGAATGGCATCGTTGTTGGGGAGCACGACTTAGTAGTCTTTTCAGATTTCGGTTTATTTTTATCTCTACTTTATATAACTACTTTTCTGACATTCTCTTTGTTTTGATTTGTGTGTGAGGGATCGATTCAGGACGTTACGGCTTTTGGTTGGAGTAACCGTACCAAAGGAGGAGCAGGTGGACAACCAGACTTCAGTTATATAGAATAGAATAGTTAGATTTCCTTTCCAGCACATTTATTTTCATTGTAATAATTCTAGACTATGGACACTTATGCTTCTTGGACTTGAGGCATATCGGGGTTTGTTCCACCTAGCACCAGTGTGCTCTAGGGACCTCGCCGTGGTTTTTCACTGGTTTTGTTTTCTCGCATTTTTTTCTCTTTGATTCTCGAAGAATATGGCCCTTAGACTTAGGTTTTTCTTTTGAATGCAAGATAAATAATTAAGGCCCAATCCCTAATAGACTGCTTGCACCTATAGATTCATAATTGGACCTTGATAATAACTCATAATAAAAAGTAATCTGATTGATTGAGAGGTAACGTGCCGCTAGAGGCTGTATACAACGCGTGCAGGATCCATTGTGGTGGATACTGATCGGCATCAGAGACCGGAATCGACCTCTCTCTCTAGTTAGTTAATATTGTTCTTCACGATTTTTAGAAATTGCTCATCTAAGGTCGGTTTCTTCTTGCATCATTTAGGTCAGTTTAAATTGTTGTCTTTAAATTTATGCACGGATCACCTTGCATGTAGAGAGCTAGAGTCAGGTATGCCTTTCTTACTTTGCATGCATCATCGAGTTTGATCGCGCATCGGCTTTTTTGACTTCCCCTCCTGTTTTTGACTTTAAATAATGAGGAGATGTTAGGCGTTTGTTTGTTATTGAAATATACCATAAAAAGAGATAATCGTAAAACTGGGACTGCTAATCAAACTTGATCATAAAAGACACGTCACTTAAAATTTTGTCTTGGGAGAGTCATCCCCTCATTGTTTAGTTTGCTTACGCGAGAGAGTGACCCACAAACTAGGCTTGAGCCATACCTGAACTCTTGTTAGACTATTGATTTTGGGGTTAGTCGTTCTCTAGTGAGGATCTCTTCAGTTTCCAGTAAAGCGGGCCGCGCCATCCTTAACAACTCGAGTAGATCGGGTAGCCGGTAAACGGTCCCCAACTTGTACTGGCTGGGAAAGATCTAGCTTTGGGATCGAGACAATCTCTTGGGAGCATCAGGTTCCTACCAGCTCTCTTAATTGCTCTGCAAGATTGAATTATCATCTAAATAAAATCGAGAAGATAATCGACCAATCCTTCAAAGTCATCAGCTCAGCATTGAGTAGGTGAATTGGGGTTTGACTACCGATCTTGTTTGCTTACCAGATCTCATCCGCATTTTTTCACATCAAGATGATGGGTCGGAGTTCCCTTAGGCTGCCTTTGACAGCACCGCTCTTGAGCACTCCGATCCACTCATCTAGGGAGGTTCCAGGTGGCCTAGACCCGCTCTCCGAACCCGAGTTTGATTCCGCTCTGTTCCCGCTCGACCACCCTTCTTCTAGTCCTGAGGTGCCTGAGCAAAGACTAGCACCACAACTATTTGTTCATATGACGACACCTGAGTTCAGGTCTTTTACCTTTGCAGAGACCTGTGAGATGGTCAGCAGTGAGGCACGCACCGATCGATAGCCCCAGGGTTCGACGTATATTTAGATTAGGTCGCCATCAACAACACACTTCTAGCCTCCCTGGAGACGATACAGAGGCATACTAGAGACCAGGGACCCTTTATGGAAGAGGTACGCCGAGAGATAGCACATATGTGAGCCGACAGAGGAGAGTCGCACCGAGCAAGCGATGGAGAGATTCTAGAGGTTGGACGAGGAGATGGAGGACAACAAGATGAGTTGCAAGAGCCATTCAGACTAGTCAAGACGATGAGGGAGTTGCACAACCCTGGTGCAACCCTTACACACCGTTAAATCCAACTTCCGGTGATTCTGGGAGACTTTAAGCTCCCTCCCTAGACCATTCAGCTCTTGCCCAAGTTCCATGGGCTAGCCACTGAGGAGCTATATCTACACCTACAGGAGTTTGAGATGATCTACAACACTATCCACAATAGATACATGGACAAAAATACCATCATGATGATGGCGTTTCCATTCTCCCTCATCGATAGCTTAGCCTACTGGGTGAAGCATTTAGGGAGATATGTGACTTCATGGCAGCAACACCAGACCATGTACTTGAACAAGTACTATCCACTCGGACAGACGAACGCAACACGAGCTCTAATCAACAATTTCTCCATGATCCCCAACGAGGAATTCCATGAGGCGTGGGATCAATTCCGTGAGCTCATCGACCGATGTCCCCATCACGACATATTTCGTCAAGGATGAGGATTGGGTCTGGGCCATCTATGAGGAGATAGCCGAGAACTATACAGTGATGTCCCAGATCAGGCTCTATACTCAGGGGAAGCCCCTACCCCAGGCTATGTCATATCAGAGGATAACATGGGTTGATGCGGGTCCATCCACTTCTTTGTCAGTAGCCGCAGTACAAGCAGAGTCATTAGCCTCTGACATGGGTATCATCAATAAGAAGTTGGACCGCATAGAGATCATAGAGAAGAAGCAGTGCTAGGGCTTGACACAGATTGATCAGTTGGCACATACTTTGAGTGACCTGAAGACCCAGATCATGTGTCTCCAGGAGGTACAGATAGCTTCTCGGCCCCATCTCAGGTCACAGGCTGATCCTAGTAGTAGCAGCTCATCCCATCACTCCATCCAGTAACGACAGGTTCACCACATCTAGGTGGAGCCGGTCCAGTAGTTGCAGCACCAGTACTCTCAACTACCACCATCTCAAGACACCCAGATGGTGGTGTACCAACAGGATTAGCCACCGACAGTTCTTCCCCCACCCCCATACGAGCAGGAGCTGTTGATGGAAATCAAAGGGATTTGGTACGACCAGCAGCAGCCTAGGATCCGCAGAGATCATCCCAGATTTAGGTGGTCTACAGGAGGCGCCTCGTCCCAACATCAGCTTCCAACTCAGGGTGGGCAGTCCAGCCAACCTCAGCAGCAACCCCATTACTCCCAACAACCATCCTATCAGTATCAGTTGGGTCCTCGTCCCTGCCAGCTGGGACAACAGTAGAGGCAGTAGCCTCAACAATAGTATTCTTGGCCTCCCCATCACCAGTTCCAACAACAGCAGCCTCATTTCCAAAGAGGCAACCCATCCGGTTCTTAAGGACCAGCCTATGAGAACCCAACCCTTGATGATCTAACATGCCTTATCTCAGATCAGCATGCATCCTTTAGGCGGGAGATGGACAAGTTTTGCCAGGAGATGAGGAAGATCATTAAAGGCAAGGCCGCCATACTCGCTCAGATTGAGCCCAACTCGAATAACCTCAAGAGAAAATCTGAGTAGGTACAGTTCACAGAGACCACCACTCCTAGTGATTTATTGGGTGACATTGCTTCATATACCTTTTATGCTAATTTTATCTCACTTAGGAGCGGTAGGATGCCAGGCGGTGGTGCCTCATCTGAGCAACGACACCACGAGGATCCATGAGCATTAGACGTGGAGGATAGCTGTGCTGATGCTCCTCATGATGTTGTTGATGATGATGGTGCTAAAGCCACCAAGGATGATGATCCAGCCGACGGTACGGAGGCCGTCGTCTCTCCAGATGCAACAGGTGGTACTGATGCCACCTTACCAGATGATGCAGAGCTAGAGCGTGGTGTTGATGCCATGAAGATAAATGTCGTGGGTGGTGCTGATGCCACCATTTCTAGTCCAGTTGTGTTTTGCCCAGTTTCTGTACCTCAGGACAATATGAAAAAGAACAAAAAAATTAATAAAGGAAAGGTTTCTGTATTTACTGCGATTCCATCTATGTTACATGATGATTCTTATATGGGCTCCACCCCTTCACAGTAGAAGAAACCTCTTCCTAGCCCACTATCTGAGGAGGGCCCAACCATCCCCTTCCCTTCAGCACTCCGCTTGGCGAAGGGGAATAAAAAAGAAAATCCAAAAGAGACCAACATTTAGAGTTCAACTTACAGATGATAGATCGGTTCCACATCCAGCTGACTCTACATAAGACACTTGAGCACATCCCTCTCTTCCAGAGGAACTTGAGAGAGAAGACCACTATTCGTAGGAAGAAGAGGAACCATCAGACATAAATCCATGTGCTGACCCGCGCGACATGCTTCGCCATCCAGACTCGTCTGCCAGCCAAGAGGCCAGATGCAGGAGCTCCCTATGTCAGATGCCACATTCATGAGCAGAGATTTGATCGGACTCTATTAGACAGTGGATCTTCCATCAACCTCCTTCAGACAACCTTACTCGACCGATTCGAGTTTGGCCCTCTTAGACAGAGCATGATAGTCCTTCAGTTTGCTGATCGATTCTGTCAAGAGGCCAAAGGGATTGTTGAAGGACATGGTCGTCACAATTCAGGACCTAAAAGTCCCCGTGGACTTTGTTGTGCTGGACATGGAGATCCCTGAGTCTATGACAGATACCCCCATCATTCTAGGATGTCTATTCTTCTCCACAGCTAAGGCAGTGTCCGATCATGATAGCGAGAAGGTGTACTTTCACATCGAGGGAGAGAGTATACAAATAGAGACGATTGATGAGACCAGATCACAAGACTCAGCTTGCTTAGCGTAGTTTAGTGATGCAGAGCAGACGACAGAGGCAGAGTGAGACGTCCACCAGGAGTGCGACTTTGTGATCACTGATGATGATGCCGCTTGGTCAGATCCCGTTTCATGAGCCCTTCTCTCACCTTCAGATGCCACAGATCACAGTTTCCAACAGAGGAGAGTTCAGAGATAAAAAGCATGGCAAAGGACACTTTTGATGTGGACGATCGCGTTCAGGATAGCGAGGCAGAGTATATATCTTGTGATTCAGATTCAGATCCCTACGAGTCAGACATAGACTGGGCAAAGTTTGATGACTTGTTACCTTGTTTGATCTCCATAGAGCCAACAACTAGGATGGAGAGTAAGCCAGCACCGAGCACAGATACATCTGCATGGCTGTCTTCACCAGTTTTTCATGATCATTGAGAGTTATCACATTTAGATCTGGTTGCCTTCACTCAAACCTTTCAGAGGTCCGATTTGCCAGCTCCCACTTTTCTAGAACTGAAGCCTTTACCGCAGTCACTAAAGTATAGGTTCCTTGTGGGTGAGCATGAGACGTACCCAATCATTATCTCAACAGATTTGACTAGAGAACAAGAATCTCAATTGATGGAGGTTCTTGAAAAGTGAAGGATATGGTTAGATCCCCAAGCGCATCACGGAAGCATGAGCGTCGTATCGAATACGACAAAGAGCGACTAGTCGCACTAGTTGCTCGATGCAGCGGAATTTAAAAAAAAATTCTTACGACGAAACCACATGATCCAAGAACACTTCTCGGATCGTTTCGTCGAAACCACAAACAAGTAATAGGATTACCTCTTGAAGCGTGGTTGCGATCGAGTCTCTAAACAAAGAGACCTCCTGTCTCAAGTCCGATCCGACAGAGGAGACGCTTGCGAGCGCGGGGATGAACCGTGTGCTTCACGCAATCCATGTTGATGATCCAAGCGGCGGATCTCCTGATCTCGACACACGAGATCCGATGTCTTCTTCACGAGCGAGGCGCACCGAAGGAGACGGAGTTCCGCGAGCAGAAGAACGGGCAGCATAACGACGATGCTGCGGCGATGGAGAACCTCTCTTAGGTCATCCATGGTGGACGGCCACATGAGAGGGAGAGAGGGCTGTCGAGTAGAGAGAAAAGAGAGAGAGATGCTTCTCAAGCATTGTGTGTGTAAAATAGAGAGCATGGTATGCCTCTCTATTTATAGGGTTTTGGGATCCATGGATCTCAATCCATGTGACATATAAAATCAATGGACGAGATTGATTTATGTCAATCCAATGGTCAAGATTATTGTTGGTAAAAACCAACAACTTGTGATTTAATTTTGATAAAATATATTTGATAAATCAAATAAATTTTAATACCAAATTAAATCAATCAAATAAGGAGAGAAAATACAAAGGAGATCAACCTTCCCCTTTATAGGGTAATCTCATGGATTCCCATGAGATTACACATCTCCTTGATTTTCTCTCTACTTATTTTCCAACAACTATTTGTTGGGATTTTTATTCACCAAAATAATTCTCAATTAAATTTGGGAATATTGCAATCTTGACATTGGAATATTTTGAATCATATTCACAACCCAAAACAACATGTAATTTACATTTTCAATTAATTAGACAATGTATATCCAATACACATTAATAATTAATCTACTAATATAAATTATATTTAACTCTCTCTAATACATTATAAATCACATTTATAATATATTATGAATAATTTGATATTACTATCCACATTATTCTTATCCATAATAATTAAATCACATTTAATTATATTGGATAACTTATTCTCATGTGCTCAAATAATACGAATCACATTCATATTATTTACATCTTTGATAATCAAATCACATTTAATTATCTAAGATAACTCTCCTTATAATATGAATCAAATTCATATTATTCATGATAATTAAATCACATTTAATTATCCATTTTCTCAATGCTCGGATACATATATCAACAATAGAATTATCCATGAACTCTTTCAAGGATAATGCGCTTTCTCTGCGAATACTTGGAGATAAGGATAGGACGATTGTATTGTTCCACGTATAGTGACATGGATATTGAGATCACATCTCAAATCCAGATCTCAGGCCTCCCATAGATGCTTGATTAAATCAAGACCGTAAATCTAATCCTCTTATTGAATCTGAATCACATTCAGATCAATGTCCAACATTTGGACTAAGATCCGATTACTTCTCTACTGAGAGGAGTCACTAATATCCAAACCTGTTTCATCACTCCCTAGGAATGGAAGCGTCATGGTTATACAATCTTTTATGATCACATCACCCTCAGGTATTCCTAATACCTGTACATCCTGCATACTGGAAGACTCAGAATAAACCCGAAGTATTAGATCAACTTTATACTGTCTACTTCAGGGTTTTATCAGTAAGTTTCTCATTCGATCATTGGGAGTCGGTATCGATCATATACTTTCCAAAAACATATATCATACCTAGGTCTTGATCATATACTTTCCAAAAGTATATATCAAACCTACAAATTCAGTCAAGCTTCCAAAGCGAGACGACCATGCGCATGGAATTAGATTCTTCCCAATATCTCATGAGTGAGCTCATGTCTTCCGGTTCAGTAACTGAACTTGTATGATCCCTTTGAGAGATCGTATTACTCATATGCCCTTATATGCAGACCAGCGCGCCGGTGTATAGACCTTGATTAGGTCATCAACCTATTGGTCTGCCAAATGTACATACTTAGACATATAGTAACACATCTGTCTCCAGTCAGAGGATGTATGCCTGTATCGTGACAACATACGATATAGGACTTTGGTTATCTCGATCTCGTTAAGTCAACTCTTTGACCTAACTAATCTGACACCTCCGAATCTCTATTCCTATGCAGAGGACCTGCATCAAGAGGTCGGTCAGATATCAGCCTAAATGAGATAGGATTGCCATTTCCTACTCAGGCTGGAGATCATCTCTTAACAATCATTTGACGGTGCTTGATGAGTCCTCAATCTAACTCATTAGATATTCATCCAAGCACCAGCCTTTATGATTCAATAATTGAATCAACAGCTGTATGATCATTAAGATGGCCATGGTACATAACCCTAATTGTACTAAGGGACCTATTATGCAAATTATGTACTCTTTATTTTAGATTAAGGAGTGAATTGCAATAACATTTATTGCATAATGGCTCGCCGTGGGCTCGCATGTCCAACAATCTCCCACTAGCCCAAAGAGCCATTAATGGGCTAATCATTTAAACCCACACTCATGTGACAATCATAGGCTATTTAGAAAATAGCTAGGTAAGCTGATCAGTCACTCTGTTCCCAAGAGACTATGCCAAGTCCTTTTACGGCACTTGCATATCTCCTCGTAACAATGCTCGCATCCAATGCGAATGTTGCATCTCATGCAACCGATACTCAATTTTGTTGGTTATAGTGTCCTTGACACTACATCTTATTAATTATCATAACCAGTATTCCCATAATCCTTATTAGAATACCTTCATTCCTGGAGATCTCTATCTCCTAAGGTATCTACAGTTAAGACCCTTATAGATCACTATCTACAAGGTCTTAAACCTTTGAAGATAAGACTTTGAGATCACTATCTCTAAGTTTCTTCATCTTTGAAGATATTGTTATTACTGCAACTAAGTGTTTTATTTCCATAGTAGGATTAGTAATAGTTTACTACTCCCACTGCATGGCAGACATCTGGCTCTTGTACACATCTAGCATATACCCAGCTTCTCATAACTGATGCACAAGTGCAAGCAGTTCTAGCATTCACTTCCTCAACTCTTTGAGGTGCTATCCCTTTAGACAGGTCACTACCACATCTTAAGGGAAGGAAGCCTTTCTTGGAATTTTTCCAGAAAATGGAATAAGTCCAAGGTGTACTACTAATGTGACAATCCCAATACCCTCTTCTCTTTGCTTCTGAACGACTTCAGAATTAAGATCTAAGAGGTATCCTTGAGATCGTATCTCAAGGTATGGAACAACCAAATTATAAAACACTTATTATTTATTCTTATATCATTCCAAATGATTAGGATAATATCTACATTTAGCACGATGAATACAATGGCACTCCCACTAAGCTTCACATGGTTCATCAAGATTTTATCTGAAATCATAACATTTACAATTTCATCAAATCTTATGTTCCAAATACAAGAAGCTTATTTGAGTCCAAAGATGGAGTTCTTTGGCTTGCACACCTTGCTTTCCTCAACCATGAAGCCCTGGGGCTTTTTCATATGAATATCCTCATAGAGGTATTCATAGAGGAATGCAATCTTGACTCACATCATGAAGATGTCATAGTCAAGTTGTGTAGCTATAGTTAGCAATATTCTGATGAGTTAAAGCAAGGTCACTGGAGAGCAATTCTCATCGCTAGCGATGTCTTCTCTTCGGTGTGTAGCTCATGGCTACGAACCGTGCTTTGAAGGTCTCTACCTTCTCATCAGATTCCCTCTTTCTCTTGAAGATCCATTTACACCTTAATGGGTCTGACCCTTATAGGTGGATCCTCGAGGGTCCATATACAACACTTGTATATGAAGTCTACATTAGACTTTTATTGCTAACATCCATCTTTCCATGTCATGATCCTCAGGAGCTTCATCACATGAAGTCCGATCATTGTCAGATTCAACTGACACATGGAATCCATCTTCAAACTTATTTGAAGAGGTATTAGTGTTTCATTTTTAATTGTCCTTTTAGTTTTCGATTCCAGGAGCCTCATTATCTTCTCAAGATTAAATGAGTTCCTACACTTCATTTTCATCTTGATTCTCAAGAGTCTCAACCTCTAAGAATCATATTCTCAGAGATGAGATATTTTAAGAATCTCTAGGTCATAAAGTAGGTATCCAATACCATCCTTTATTTTCCTAATGAAGTAGCACTCTCCAGTGCCGGATTCCAGATTACTTGCATGGAACCTTATTAAGGATATACATTGTAGTCTCTGCTACATATATACCTTGGAAGCTAATAGATAATTATGCTAATATTCATCATTGATTATATCATGTCACACATGATCCAATTATATCGCCCTACAACTCTATTGAGTTTAAGGTTCTTTAGGAGGATTGAGATAGGAATGATATTCACATCTCCATAAGGTATTCCTTGAATTCATCTAATAGGTACAAGCTACCTTGGTTAGATCAAATTTATTTCATCTTCCTTCAAACTTTGGTTCTAAACCAAAATTGTGAAATCTTTGAATATTTCAAAGGTTTCTTAGGTGAAGAGAAGAAATTTCATATCATACATAATCATCAATAGATATCACATATCCATAATGTTTACTATGATATAGATGATTCACATACATCAATATGTATGAGATCCCGAATACCTTGACATCTCACACCATTCCCAAGGAAGGGTGTATTGAATATTTTACTTTGAATACAATATTCATAAGTGTGTAAGTTTTTGAAATTTTAGACACTCTAAAGTTTCATCTCTTACTTGTCCACTGATCTCATCAATAGACATATGTCCAAAACAAGATGCCAGATCATTATCAAATGATCTTTATCCTCCTATTGATCTTTAAAGGTTTAATTTTCAGTATTAGAAATCTTAATGAACCATTCATTAATTTTCTAATTTAGTGAAGTCCACTAGATGTTAGATTACTATCCGAAATATCTCCATCATAACTCTTTATGATAGGTCTATTCCAGATTACATGTTTATTCCCAACTTAGAAATAAACAATGAGTGTATTCTAATATCTAGGTCATAGAGACATTCTCTAAGACTAAGGGCTCCCATTGAAAATATGAAGTCTATTTATCCGGTGGAAATTATTGATACAATTGCATCAATTCCAACATGGATTACCATTAAACCTTAAGATCAAATTTCTAATACTCTAATACAGATGCAACCAATTGCAAGTGTCATTAGAAGATTGAGATACAATTATTAGACTTTATCTTATCAAATAAGTAAGTCAATTTCAATGATTATATGTAGATTTTTCTGATGTACTATTCGATTCCTTCTCTAAGGATTCTAGATAGATTTGATAGTCATACTATCAACACATCAATTTATTGCAGTATTGGCATTCATCCAACTCTTTGGATGTCATATGGAAGTCACAGAAGTACAGTCAACTCTTTGACTATACATCTTACTTGGGTCCAACCCATGCTTCCACTGCGCTCCCTTTATCTCTAAGCAACCATTGCTCAAGACTGAAGGATCTCTCATGTTAAATTCAAAAGAATTCAAAATAAGAGTATTTCAACACTTATACTTGCTTCATTAAATACATAAAATATGAATATTATGAAGCTTCATGAATGACTAGAGTAAAGATAGTAGAATGATGACACTCATCACCTACATTCATCTAAACTCTTGAAACATTGGTTCAAGTAGGTATTCAAACGTTTTGAATACATCATCTCTTATGGAGCCACCATTCTGCATGATGCAGAGAACCATGCCATTCATGATTAAATGTTGAGAGCACATATGTATGCCAGAACATCTTCTTAGAATTTTATAAGGATTATTCGATAATTACGATCATTATCGACATGTCACTTCAAAAGTACATTCGATAAGATCAAGACTTATAGAGACATACAAACCCTAGGGTTTTAGTCCTATTGTCTTATTAATCATCATTCCTCATTATTATGAGGAAACTTGCACATTGCAACCACATACATTATGTGTCCAACTGCAAATACAATATCTGGATCAAAGGGTCCAATCCATGATATTTTACTGGTTATTATTGAGTATAATATTGAGTGGGTTTAATGAATGATTATCTGAAATAAGAAATTTGCATAAACATATATAAATATATAATTTACTTTGATTTAGGAATTTTTATATCAAAGTTGTCTTGCCATGTCAACAATGAAAGTTTATTCCCTTAATCACTTTCGATGTAAGAGATATACTTACCATTATATCTCAAGCAAGATCTGGGATCTCCTTCCTTATCTTTGTTGCATCCCAATAATATGAGAACCTACAACTCGGATAAAAAGAAGCGGGAACACATTCTGCCTTGCAAGTCCAACTTGCATCTCCCAATTCGGTCTTTAACACCCAGGCCCACCACCCCTAAGGTGATGTTGACCCGTCATTAATTGAACCAACCGTCAACAGGAATACAACTCGCTATGCGCAATCCAATATCGCCCCAATAATATGAGGACCCGATATTGGGGTCACTATGCATACGTCCTTACTCTTTTGAGAAGCGACGAGCCCGATCCAAATGGATCATATGCAGGAGCTGTCACTTTGGACAGGCGTCTCCCACATATAATATCTGGCGACGAAACCCTTCGCCTTGACGGGAGACCATGGATGTCACTTATGTGATCCTCCGTATCATATTGAAATTCTAATTAATTATCATGAATCATATTCACATAATTAATTCTTCCAAGGGAATTATCAACTTTAATCATATTAGAGTATAATTGGACATAATCAATTCAATCATATTAAATTAATTATTAATCCAATTCAATCAATCAAACTTGATTGTTATGCTTGAATATATATGGTATTATTCTCAAAGTACGTATTAATTCGTATTTTAATAATTAGAAAAATACAACTTAATCCCTCGGACATTATCCCGGCCCTACCCGCTGTCATGGCCAGTACCGGCGGGAGTGGGACGGACCGCATACGTTGCAACCCGCTACCCCAGCGATCCCCGACTAGACACCATATCCGCCTCGGGAAAGGATAATGCCAAATTGATTAATTTGTACTTGAGATGATCATCGTTCTTCAACCAAAATTATACCATATAGTAATCAAAACAATTTTGATTATAAGGAAATTTGCTAGACAAATTCCCAATCCTATTCAAGCAAGGAGTTTGATGATTGTGTTTCCAATTATGATCTAGAACAAATCTAATCAATTAATTGGTTGAGGTCAAGTCAATTAAGGAAATAATCATATTCTAATATTTCTCAAATATTTTCCATAATTATTTCATGAAATTAACAATTAATTTCACTAATTGACAATCACATGGTTATTGATTAGGAAAGTAATTTCAGCAGTGACCCCTACTTACTAAAATTAGCATATCTCAATCTATGTAAATCCAAATTAAGCAAAGTAAGTTTCCACAGTTTCCTAACTTGATTTACAACAGAACCTATGTGTTTTGCACGCATTTAGAGGCGTCTCTAAACAGTACTTAACTCCTTAACTACGTTAAGATTCGCAGTTCCCGTAACAGTGAATACATGTTCATTAAAACAACCATATCTAGAGCAAACGAAATCCGATTTACGCAAACTCAGATCCTATGGTTTCCTTATTTAATGGGGAACAAAATACAAGTATTAAATTCGTGTTTAAACAATTTAAACAGTACCGAATTTATTTACTAAACAGATCTGCGAAATCAAATGCAATGAAAACTTTCGCGACCTTAACGAAACCAAGTCGTCCTCGGTTAGCGAATCATATTCGAAACCGTCGACCTAAGGCTCTGATATCACTTGAAGGATATGGTTAGATCCTCAAGCGTATCACGGAAGCATGAGCGTCGTATTGAATACGACAAAGAGCGACTAGTCGCACTAGTTGCTCGATGCAGCGGAATTTAAAAAAAAAATTCTTACGACGAAACCACATGATCCGAGAACACTTCTCGGATCATTTCGTCTAAACCACAAACAAGTAATAGGATTACCTCTTGAAGCGTGGTTGCGATCGAGTCTCTAAACAAAGAGACCTCCTGTCTCAAGTCCGATCCGACGGAGGAGACGCTTGCGAGCGCGGGGATGAACCGTGTGCTTCTCGCAATCCATGTTGATGATCCAAGCGGTGGATCTCCTGATCTCGACACACGAGATCCGACGTCTTCTTCACGAGCGAGGCGCACCAAAGGAGACGGAGATCCGCGAGCAGAAGAACGGGCAGCATAACGACGATGCTGCGGCGATGGAGAACCTCTCTTAGGTCATCCATGGTGGACGGCCACATGAGAGGGAGAGAGGGCTGTCGAGTAGAGAGAAAACAGAGAGAGATGCTTCTCAAGCATTGTGTGTGTAAAATAGAGAGCATGGTATGCCTCTCTATTTATAGGGTTTTGGGATCCATGGATCTCAATCCATGTGACATATAAAATCAATGGATGAGATTGATTTATGTCAATCCAATGGTCAAGATTATTGTTGGTAAAAACCAACAACTTGTGATTTAATTTTGATAAAATATATTTGATAAATCAAATAAATATTAATACCAAATTAAATCAATCAAATAAGGAGAGAAAATACAAAGGAGATCAACCTTCCCCTTTAGAGGGCAATCTCATGGATTCCCATGAGATTACACATCTCCTTGATTTTCTCTCTACTTATTTTCCAACAACTATTTGTTGGGATTTTTATTCACCAAAATAATTCTCAATTAAATTTGGGAATATTGCAATCTTGACATTGGAATATTGTGAATCATATTCACAACCCAAAACAACATGTAATTTACATTTTCAATTAATTAGACAATGTATATCCAATACACATTAATAATTAATCTACTAATATAAATTATATTTAACTCTCTCTAATACATTATAAATCACATTTATAATATATTATGAATAATTGGATATTACTATCCACATTATTCTTATCCATAATAATTAAATCATATTTAATTATATTGGATAACTTATTCTCATGTGCTCAAATAATACGAATCACATTCATATTATTTAAATCTTTGATAATCAAATCACATTTAATTATCTAAGATAACTCTCCTTATAATATGAATCAAATTCATATTATTCATGATAATTAAATCACATTTAATTATCCATTTTCTCAATGCTCGGATACATATATCAACAATAGAATTATCCATGAACTCTTTCAAGGATAATGCGCTTTCTTTGCGAATACTTGGAGATAAGGACAGGGCGATTATATTGTTCCACGTATAGTGACATGGATATTGAGATCACATCTCAAATCCAGATCTCAGGCCTCCCATAGATGCTTGATTAAATCAAGACCGTAAATCTAATCCTCTCATTAAATCTGAATCACATTCAGATCAATGTCCAACATTTGGACTAAGATCAGATTACTTCTCTACTGAGAGGAGTCACTAAAATCCAAACCCGTTTCATCACTCCCTAGGAATGGAAGCGTCATGGTTATATAATCTTTTATGATCACATCACCCTCAGGTATTCCTAATACATGTACATCCTGCATATTGGAAGACTCAGAATAAACCCGAAGTATTAGATCAACTTTATACTGTCTACTTCAGGGTTATATCAGTAAGTTTCTCATTAGATCATTGGGAGTCGGTATCAATCATACACTTTCCAAAAACATATATCATACCTAGGTCTTGATCATATACTTTCCAAAAGTATATATCAAACCTACAAATTCAGTCAAGCATCCAAAGCGAGACGACCATGCGCATGGAATTTGATTCTTCCCAATATCTCATGAGTGAGCTCATGTCTTCCGGTTCAGTAACTGAACCTGTATGATCCCTTTGAGAGATCGTATTACTCATATGCCCTTATATGCACACCAGCGCGCCGGTGTATAGACCTTGATTAGGTCATCAACCTATTGGTCTGCCAAATGTACATACTTAGACATATAGTAACACATCTGTCTCCGGTCAGAGGATGTGTGCCTGTATCGTGACAACATACGATATAGGACTTTGGTTATCTCAATCTCGTTAAGTCAACTCTTTGACCTAACTAATCTGACACCTTCAAATCTCTATTCCTATGCAGAGGACCTGCATCAAGAGGTCGGTCAGATATCAGCCTAAATGAGATAGGATTGCCATTTCCTACTCAGGCTGGAGATCATCTCTTAACAATCATTTGACGGCGCTTGATGAGTCCTCAATCTAACTCATTAGATATTCATCCAAGCACCAGCCTCTATGATTCAATAATTGAATCAACAGCTGTATGATCATTAAGATGGCCATGGTACATAACCCTAATTGTACTAAGGGACCTATTATGCAAATTATGTACTCTTTATTTCAGATTAAGGAGTGAATTGCAATAACATTTATTGCATAATGGCTCGCCGTGGCTCTAGCCTAGGATACGGGTCACTCTCTCGCTCATCGAAACCAAACAAGGAGGGGGTTACTCTCCCCAAGACAAATTTTTCTATGAGGTGTCTTTTAGGGTCAAGTGTGTTTAGCATTCCCAATTTTATAGTTTTTCCTTTTTAGGTATTTTTCTAGAAAACAACACCTAACAAATTTTTCGAGTTCTCCTGATTATTTTAAGTCAAAAAAAACAAGGGGAGAAGACGAAAAAGCCGATGCGCGATGAAATCAATGATGCATGCTGAGTAAGAAAGGCGTACCTGACTCCAATACTCTACATGCAGGGTGATCCGCGCATAAAACAAAGACTGAAAGTAAACTACCTATATGATGTACGAGGAAATCAGCCTTAAGCGAAGCAATTTCTACATGAGAAGAACCGATGACTAATTGGTCAACAGGAGGGGTCGGTGTCCGGTCTCGGATGCCGATCGGTGCCCGCCACAACGGGTCCTTCCAGCGTTGTATACGACCTCTAGCGGCTTGGGACCCCTCAAGTGACCAGGTTAGCCTTTTCTTTATTGATTTTAATTAGGTCCAAATTACGATCTAATAAAGCACAGGCAGATAGGTAAGTGTTTGGATCCTAATCAATTACGGCACAATTAATAGAAAATCCTAATCTAAGGCCAAAACAACGTAAATCAGATAAGCAGTTAAAAAGAAAATAAAAATCGAGAAAATGAAAACCTGCGAAAACCACGGTGAGGTCCCCCGAGCACACCGGTGCTAGGGGAAAAAGACCACACAATCACCAAAGTTTAAGTGTCTGTCCCTGTATTATTACAATTAGTAATGGTCTACAGAAAATAAATCTAAGCTACTCTACGACTATCTACACGGCTATTCCGCGGCTACCGCACTCCTGCTCGGTTCCTCGCGTCCTCCTGTGGCTCTATGAAGAAAAGAGCCGCATCCAACTCCCAGGGTTGCTTCGGTTTCCGAAAAAGCCGCCTCGGTCCTCGGGCCCTCGCAAGAAAACAAACAGAGGTGTCAAACCAGATGATTATAAAAATAAACAAGGCAAAATGAAATAAAATAAGCTATATGCAAAAATAGAAAATAAACAGACAAAACAAAAATAAACAAAAACAAAATAAAAGAAAATGAAATAAAAAGAAAAAAGAAAAAAGAGAAAATAAAAAAGCCGCGAAAAGCCGCGGATGAAAGAAAAGTCGCGGGAAAAACCGCAAAAAACAAAACTGAACAAAAATAAAAAAAACAAAGACTACTAAGCTGTGCTCCCCGGCAACGGCGCCATTCTGATGAGTGAGAAATGGACCAAGACCCGGATGAAGGTAATAGAACAAGGGTTGTTGCGATCCGGATCTCGGTACTCAGCTCAACGAAAAAATAAGGAACCACCAAAATCAAAGATAAATCGATAAAACACGAATAGCGGTCCTCGCTATTTTATTTAACCTGGTATAACGACCAGGGTCGAACACAAGGAGCACGAAATGGCCAAAACGGCCTACAAAGTAGTCAAAAATAAAAATAAAATAAACAAATGTATTTTTATTGGATTTTTAATTTTTTTTTGTATTTTTGATAATAAGGAAAATATAAAACAAATGAAAAAGCCAACAAACAAATATTTATAAAACACACCAAATAAAGTCCAAAAAAATGTTTTTGTGTTTTTTTTATAATTTTAAGTGTTTTTGGTGAATTTTTCAATTTTTAGTTGATTTTATAAAAATCAAGAAAGGGAAAAACAGTGGATCAATGTGCATCCAGACTTGAAAGGCCAATTAAAAATATATAATTGGCCTATAAAAATCTGGAGACAATATTTATGAAAAATATATACAAAAACTAAGCTATAGAAAAAGAGTTTGCATTTTTTTGAATTTTTTAGAATATTTAATGATTTTTATAAGATTTTTAGGGTTTTTCAATTTTTATGGGTTTTATAAATCCAAATGAGATAAAATTCGGATAGAAGATTAAAAACAACACAACAATCAAACACAATTATTTTCAGAATTTTTAGAAAAGTTTTTAAATTTTTCTTTGATTTTCTATTTTAGACAGTAACAAAAATCAAGGTTTTTGATTTTTTTTAACTAATAAAAAGCCATGAAAATGTCCCAAAAAATGAGGGAAATTTTTACATAGTGGTAGGAGCCATATGTACAAATTTCACTCGATTTGGGTTAGATTTGATCTTTTATTTAATACAAACAAGGCACACAGCAAGCAATGACCTATTTGCAAAGAAACATACTTCCAGGGGCTTAAACGTAACACATGCTGAAAGTATAAGGGGTTCAGTGCAAAATGCGCATAAATTTCAAAACATGCTCAAATTCATCCACGCACAGGGGTAGAAATGCAATTATACAAAATAAACTTTAATTTCATAACATTCAGACAACCCTAAGCCCACACATGCAAATAGCCCAAAATGTCACGTGTCAAAGCACGCGCGTCACAACTAGGGGGACTAAAATGCAAATACTTAAACTATAAGGTCCAAATGAAAATATACCAAAATAAAAACAACTGCAACTCATATTTACAGGACTAAACTATAAATGCAAAAAGAGGAGGGCCTAAGTGCAAATTACCCTCGTTATTAATGATCAACGACGGAAGAGGTGCCATGTGGAGATCTGATGGTGGTGATGTGTGGCTAACCCTTCGCGAACGGACGTCTCTAATTCGATCCTCAGATGGATCTATGGTCCCAGCCCCTTTGCAAACAGATGGTGACGATCTGATCTGGAGCAAGGGGTCGATCAGACGGTGCTGGAGGACTATCGAAGAACAGGTCGTTGGAAAACTTCGTCGACCCAATACGTGCGGTGGAGAGGTCCTCGGATGCTGCTGATATAGGCGAAATGATGCTCGACGTCTTCCGCAGCTCGTGGATGTCTCCAATGAGGCCAGGAGCGTCCAGGGTGCTCCGACGACCTCGAGGACCTGGGGGTCCTGCACCTGAGTAGTTCGACCTCCAGATGAGGTCACTTTGACCTGCAAGCTGCACAGAACGAACCCTGGGTCGAGGGAAAAATGCCTCGACCCGATCACGAGCGGATGTGGTGGTCGTGTGAGGTGGGACGTCGCCCTCCGGCGAAGCGATGGCGGAGGAGGGCATGGAACCTGCTCCGGGGTGAGTCAGGGTGAATGGAAGGGTGGAGAAGGTGGAGCGGAGGCTGGTGAAGGTGATGGAGTGGTCGGAGGGGCAGATGGATGATCGGAGATGGCTGGCGACGGCGGCAGAGCTGGTGAAGGAGGGTGTCTATGCTGGAGTTCTGGAACCTCCGGGGGTCTTCGCCTCGATGGATCGACGGTCCAGAGGCTCTAGCTCACCTCGCGATGGAGCACGGTGATGGTCCTCGCCGGATCAGTGGTTCCCGGCTTCTCGTTCCTCGCTACGACCCTCTCTTACACGGCTGTCACTCAGGTGAGGGAGAGGAGCTCACTGGCGATGAGGGGGAAGGCCAAAGATGCATGGAATGTCGGGCGGAGGCGAGGTCTTATACTCATAGGGGTCCGGAAAGATGGGGGTCGGGTGAGAGTATCGGAGCTCGGAACCCTAGGCAAGAGCGCGGGAGTGGATCATGGATGTGAGCATGGTAATCGGGGCCTGGGGTTTGGATGAGGGGTGATCAGAGTGACTCGAGAAAATTGGGCGAAGTCGGGTCGAAAGTCGGGTCCGGGTCAAAAGTGGTCCAGGGGGGAGTTGACCGGGGGTCAACATCCCCCGTGGACCAATCAGATAATTCTGATTATTAATTATTTGTATATTCATTTAAAAATAGTATATGATTTTATTTGAAAATATTTTCTAAATAAAAAATATTTATTTCTTTTCAAAGTATTTTTTACTGATTTTTATTTATTTTTTTGAACTATAAATTATGTATTTAAATTATATTATTATTATATATAGGTATATTTACATATGTATTTTTTATTTTTATTTTTAATTATTTATTTTTGTACAATTATTCCAATTTTATATTTTATTTATTTATACCATAAAATTTGGAATAAAAAGTATTTTTATTTTATTCTTATGATTTATTTACATTAGTTAAATAAATATATCTATGTACATATGTACATGGTATATATGCAATGTGTGGATTGTATTTTTGTTATTTTTATTTTTCTAATTTTTATAGTATTTTTATAAATATGTACAAGGTGTTAAAAACATATTTTCATTTTTTTGGGGGAAAATAAAATTATTTATGTATATAGGTGTATGTACAAGCATGATTGACCCTATCTCCCTCTACTTGGTTTCTTTTGCGGTCAGGACAAGGCTTGGCCCTTCCTTGGGATTA
Organism: Ottelia alismoides; assembly: GCA_037367405.1. Lineage (NCBI taxonomy): Eukaryota > Viridiplantae > Streptophyta > Magnoliopsida > Alismatales > Hydrocharitaceae > Ottelia > Ottelia alismoides. Next base: position 152,254 of record JAZKJV010007583.1, on the reverse strand, counting down.
GGTCACTCAATATTTATTCTAAATATTTCCCTCTTTTTCTTTATTTCTTTATTAGTTTATTTTTGCACAAAAACATGCTAATTATTAGTATTTACACAATGCATGCTTTTTGTCAATTTATTATATTTACACGAATATACATGGTGTTTTGCACAGGTTTTTAGCTAAAATAAAAGAATAAAGAGTGATGAATGAGGATTCATCAAGGGGTGTCGTATATATTACATATACACTTTAGCCATAACTCGTACTTTGTGTGAATGTGTTAATAAATAAAATGGCTAAAGAGAACCGCTTAGTAAAAATCATAAAAAATTTAAAATTTTCCTGTACATAAAATTCTTTCCAGCACACACATTGCTATTTATAAATATTATTTTTGTACAAATGTTTGTAAAAATATTTTAATTGTGAAAAGTTTGTAAATATTTCGTATAAAAAATTATGTATATAGTACAAAGCTGTTGTAAATATTTGAAAAATAAAAGTTTGCAAAAATATGTGTGTAAATGTTTGTAAATATTTGTAAAACTTCTACATTCATGCATGTATTCAAACATTTTAAAAAATTTTGCATGTTTCCAAATTTTGAAAAATTGCATAAAAAGATTTTTGTATATTCTTCTAAATCATAGTTGACATTTAAACTAGTCTAGAATTAAATTAGAAAATGGAGCTTGGTTAAGACCTTAATCCATCTTATTCTCAGAGGAACCTTATACGATTAGGGGTTAAGACTTTTTAGGTCCATTAGTGACTTAATTCTTTGAGTCCACTAGTCTATGTTCACATGTCATCTTGATGGGCCTAAGTAGAACATTTAACAATGCATACATGACTCTCACAGACAATGGCTTTACATGGACTAGCACTTTACACTCAGCTCCACACGAATGAGGTGGTGAGGAGGCAGTTTTGCTTGGCTTGGGGTAGCATATGAGGGTAGTACTTCTAGGTGGAACCTCTCATCTTCCTTTAGGGAGGGAATTGCGCCTCAACTTGGTCTGGCGGTATTGAGGTCTAAAGACAGGAGTTGTGGGTTGCAATAATGCTTCAAAAGAGGGATAGTCTACTGGCTCAAGAAGAAAAACTCCTTATGTATATATGCCACACCATTTAGATATGTTGTACATATGCACATCAATTAATGTGAAAAAGAAAGAAAAACTCCAAAAAAGTGGCAGGCCCGATTGAAAATAAAATGCCTGCTGGAGTGTATATAGCCAAATAAAGCACAGCTTATGTTACACCTTCTCATCTCATGAAGCTTACAGCGGAAGACTTAGCTATACTGGTTGGGCTCCAGGGGATACGTGGCTACACTGGCCACGATCCATTCTCTTCTTTCCCCCTCTTCTTGAGCTGGTTGAATTTGAACTTAGAAGGGAATACCCTGCTCCTCAAGGAAAGAGCTTCTAGACTAGAGCATTAGAGTTACCTTGTTGAGGGAGGTTGTTGCCTTGTCATTTCTGAGGTGGGGAGCTACATATCACTAACACCGCATAAGGAAAGATTCACGGTCATTAGAGTTTGTGTGTGTAGACTTGTTCCGACAAACTAATAATCCAAAGGTCTGACTGAGCTTCATACTTCAATTTAATGAACACATGTTTAATAATCAATCTTGATTCTTCTTCTTTTTCTTTTCTTTCTTTTTCACTTCTTTTTCAAATAAGTGTTTGCTAAGGGACTAGAAAAGGTAAAGTATAGGGGGTGATGAATCATGATTCTCACTCTTTATTCTTTTATTTTAGCTACTTATCTTGGCAAAGCATCTTGTAAATAGGTGTAAATACAATAACATAGAAATCAGCATGCATATGTTAATGTTGCTTAATTAGCATGTATTTGTGCAAAAATAAAAGAATAAAGGAAAAGAAAAAGGAAGGAGGTATTTAGAATAAATACAGAGTGACTCGAACCCCAAGAGAAGGTCAAGCCATGACCTAATCGCCAAATAAAATAAGAAGAGAGAGATAGGGCCTATTCTATGTTGTACATATTACCTATATATGTAAAAAATTATTATTTTGACAAAATAAAAATAAAATAATCTTTCTACCTCCTTGTATATAGGACTAAAAAGAAAATAAAAACAAAATAAAAATCAGAAAAATAAAATAAAATAAAATATAATCCATATTGTTTATACAAAGTATATGTATATATGTCACATCCCCTATTTTTCTATACCTGTAAATAAATCATAAAAACAAAATAAAAATTATTTTGAACTCCTAAAATGATGTTGAAAATAAATAAAATAAAAAATTGGGGATTTTTGTGTAAAATGAATAATATAAAAATACTTGTACAAAATATATAGGTATATTATACATGTATATAATACTATATATTGTACATACAATAATTTATTTTACATTAAAATAATTAAAAATCACAGAATAATAGTTTGAAAAATAATAAACATTTTTTTATCTTATACACTTTTTATTTTGACGTCATTTATTATTTTTATTGTTTTTTAAATAATTTGTAAATTCTAATTTTCTAATTGGTCCAGCCGGATGTTGACCTCCGGTCAACACCCTCGTCCAGGCTTGACCCAACCTGACTCCTTTCACCGGACCTTCTTCTTCCAATTTTCCCGGTCGGATCATGCGCCTCTTGCCATGATTTCTCTCCCGTTGCTTCTCCTAGGATCCATCATATTCGCGGATCTTTATGAAGGTGCAGATCTTCCTAGGGTTACGCGCCCTCACCCGATCCTTCTACCCTCCTGGGAAGCCTATAAATTGTCTCTTCTACCTCCACAGTAGTGCAGCTCGTTCCTCACTCCCACTTTGACCCCTAGCCACCTCCAGCAGAGTGACATCTACTCAAAGAGTCCCTTGGAGCTCGATTTGGTTTAATGATGATGCAACTCATCCTTCATAATCAAAGATCCATCGCGAGCAGCCACCCCGTTCGTCTTAACACGGTTGAGTCCATAACCTCGACGACCATCGTCGCCTGGATCTCAGGAGTCCATACAGATCTTCAAGTATCTACCCTACCCCTCGCTTTTTTCCTTTTGATTCCATTCATTCTATCTAGCGCCTCTGCATCTCCACCTGCTCCGACCAGCTAGTCGGAGCCCCGATATCCACACCCATCCGTTTAGATCGACTCGCCATATCACCCTTCATCTTCTCACGCAACCTGGTCACCCTACAGCTCAACCGTCGGGTTGATATTAGGCTCGATCTCCCTCCCTCGTGTTCGCCGGAGACCCCAACCCCACTCCGCGTCCCTTCTCTTTCTGTAAGCAATAAACCTTCAACGGAGCTTCGCCTTTGAGCTTCGTGTCCTTTGTAGGTGTTGATTCACGTGAAGGCTCCTATTTGACCCACAACCTAACCCAGCGGAGCAACTCCAGTTGGAGCGCCACCGCCCTGCTCCTCCAACCGTTCGCCACCTGTCGGAGACCACCATTAGCTGCAGAGTATCGCCACAATGCAGCCGGTCCTTTCTGACCTTTCATCGGAGCATCAGAGCCCATCTGGTGCTTGATCGAAGGTCATCTAGGTCCAGTTCTTCCAGCAACTTCAGCCGTCGTCGGATTGGGACCCCGTCTCCCAGATCGCATCTTCAGTGTCCATCATTCCCCTTTGTTAGAGGCGTCACATGTACGATTAACGGCCATGAAAGCCGACATTCCCTGCATCATCTGACTTGGTCAAAGGACATCAGACTATACGTATGCTCCACACGTCTGAGCCGTCAGATGCAGAGCAGAGCAGATCGCCACCGTCAGCAGCCGCCTTCACGAGAGCTTGCCACGCATCCTCATGTGGGTCCACACGTGCCCTGCAAAGGTATTTTGCCCTTTTATCCCCCGCACTTTTTATGTTTTATTATTTAGTTATGTAAATAAAGTGGTAGTTTGGACTTTTTTGCAGTTTAGACCTCAATGTTTCCAGTATTTGCACTTTAGTTCAGTTGAGTTGCAATCGCGTGCTGTCCCACGTATTTCTCTGGTGTTTTTGCATTTATTTACCTCAAACTTTTGCTATGTTATACCTTGAATTAAATGTTTCTGATATTTGCACTTATGCCCATGTGCATGGTTTATTGAGCATGTGCGAGAATTAATTAGAAAATTTGCAACTTTGACCCTAAGCTTTTTATATGTGTTATATCTTGATCTGGAAACTTTAGGATAATTGCATATAGGTCTCTACCTATTGTGTGTTTTGTTTTCCATAAAATAATTACCAAATTAACTCCAAAAATCCAACAAAAATTACAGTCAACTCCTGCTAACACGCAATATTTATGTTGATTTTTGTGAATTAATTTAGTTTTATTTCATATTTTCTAAAAATCAAAAACCATAAAAACGTGTTCTGTCTATTTTATAAAATACCAAAAAATTACAATAATTGTTCTAAAAATTACAAAAAATTTATTGTGTGCTTGTTTCTAAGTGTTTTAGTTCCAGTACCATTTTGTTGCATTATCCCTTGTAAAAACCCTAAAAATCAAAAACTCTAAAAAACTTATAAAAATCATTAAAAAATTCTAAGAAATTCAAAAAAATATAGTTTCAGTTGCTATGGTTCGATATTTTTATTTGCTTTTTCATAAAATCATATCTAGGATATTAGGGTATTTTTTACTATTTTAAATTTACCTTTTAGTCTAGGCTTTACATTGCTTTCTTTTCTTGCCTTTGTTTAATTTTTATAAAATCATATAAAAATTGGAAAAATCCCATAAAATCATCAAAAACATCTAAATATTTGAAAAACATAAAATTATTTTTGTTTCTGATTTTTGAGCATTTTTAGTCTTAATAAAAATTGTGGAATCCTACTTGTGCCTTATTTTCCTTATTTGTTTTGCCTTCTTATCTTGAAAATATATATCATAATTGCAAAATAAAAATAAATAAAAATTAGCTTTTATTTATCTGATTAGAACTACTTCGTAGGTTTCACTCGTGTTCCTTGTGTTTCGACCCTGGTTGCTATACCAGGTTAAATAAATAGCGGAGATCACTAACATTGGATTTTGTGCTTGAATGGTCTTATTTTTATGGTCTTGAGTTTTCTTGTTGATCACACTTCACGATTTGGGTCGCAACGACCTCTCGAGATTTATCTGATACCTTAACCATAGTTGTGAGATGTGTTACCACCACATAAATCAGAGATAAAAAGCTGTGAAGTGAGAAAAATAATATGGCGTAAAAGGAAAAACGAGAAAACCCTAAACCTAAGGTCTTTACGGTTTATCCTAGCGTTGTCTCCCCGGCAATGATGCCATCTGAAAAACACACATGATCTAGAGATTTACAAGGTCGTTGTATCGACCAGGTGAATTTTTGCAAATTTTTTTTTTATTTTTTTTATATTTAGACTACTAAACTTAGATGTATAGTGATACTACGAGAATGTTGAACTCATGGAGGCAAACTGTTTAGAAACTAAGCTAAAATAGTAGAAAACTAAGGGTTAAATGGTTTTTTAATTTTTATTTGTAAGGAATTTTCTTGCTTTTTATTTGATTTTTTTATTTTATATTATTGTTGTGATTTTAATTATTTTGTATTTTTAGAAAATATTTTGTAATTTTATTTAATTATTATTTTATAATTTTTATGATTTAATATATTTCCTGTTTATGAATTTTTAAGAGTTTTTAGGATTTTTATGGACTTTGGTTTATTTTTAAGGTGAGAAAACTATATTTGTTTATTGAAAACTGTGATTTATTTTTTATTTTTAAAATAGAAAACAGTGAGAAAATATTTTTATTTATTTTTTACTGAAAAGTAGGTGAAATTATCTTTAAAATGATAGGTTGTACTTATTTTTATGATTTTTATGGAATTAGTTATGTTTTTCAAAATTTTATATATTTTGTATTTTTATTGGTTTTAATATGCAATTATTTTTGTTTTTTGGTTTTTTGAGTAAAATATGGTAAAATATGCTACTTGTAATTTTTATTAGGTTTTTGAAGAGTTTTTATATTTTTACCGATTTTTAGAGTTTGTTATATGTTTGTGTTTTTAAATGATTTATAAAAAATAGAAAATATTTTTATTTTGCAAAACTGATTTATATATATAGTGAAAAATACAATATTTATACGTATTTTATTATATTTTTGTATTTTGGATTTTATTTATTATATATAGGATATGTATAGTATTATTTACAGTAGGAGGTGTATTTGTGCAATAAAACTGGAAATAATAGGGCCGCCATGTAATAAGTAGAAAGTTAGGGGGCGACACGCAAATAGACCAGTAGAGAACATGACTGTTCACGTGCAGCTTTCATCTACGGGACCTGTGCGCTAATGTCAAAAAGCTTGAGGTGTATCCCTATAAAATACCCTTGAAATATCTTTGACGCATGTGCTTTGCACATGCATGAATATCATGTGCGAGGCATGTGAGATGCCTTATTCGATGGGGCAGCGGGTTGAATCTATAGGCGATGCGTGACGGATGTTCCACCCTTAAATCGGATCTGATCCAAGGGTCGCGGTTAAATCTAGAGGCATCTCTTGTTCTTCCCCAAAACCTTTAAGGCAGCGGAGGTCTTCGAGCGACATCAGTCGTTCAAGCATGGTTTGTTCAACAATCTGATCCCCAGATGCGGATCGACTATATGATGAAGCTCCAGTTCTTGATTGATAGTGATTGGCAATGATTATTCTTCATGCAGTTGATTGAAGCTTCCATGTGCTATATGTCGTTCAAATACAAGAGTGGCTGAATACTCGTGTTGCTCAAGACGAATTTGTTCCTCCTTGCGAAAGAGCTTCATCCGCAGATGAAGATGCTTTTTGCCAAATGCCGCCACTCGATTCTCCAAATGCTTGTAGCTACGATAAATGTTTTAGCAGAGGACGATGATCCCTCACTCGATGCTGAAGTGGAGATCTAATGTAGGCCTCCTCGAGCTTATATCTGTGATGGAAACTAAAGGCTTGAGGGATTGAAACCTAGGGCCAAGCGTTAAGAAAAATAGGATGAATGGGAATCCTGATGAAATTTGAAGGGATAAGATCTAACTCTATTCCTTGTGAGATTAGAGGGGGTCAGATATAGAGAGGATATGAAGAAGCGAATCAATCGGGTGGAGGAGATGATTGGCAATGAATTAAGTCAATCAAAACCATTTTGTATTAAAACAGAGAAGAAGAGACAGATTGAGAAGGAGAAGGAGAAGGGGTGAAAAACACCACCTATTCAGAAGATAACTGAGTCCTTTAAAAGAGACAGAATGAATCGTCGTTTTTGTATCGACCATGTGAAATTTTTGCAAAAAAGATTGATTTATAGATAATCTTTTTATTTTATATTTATACTCCTAAACTTTGATATATAGTGGTAAAGTATGGGAGTGTCAAACTCAGGGTGGCAAACTTTTGGAAACTAGGGTTAACCTATAGAAAATCTAGTTAAAAAGTTTCCTAATTTTTATTTTTATTTGAGGGATTTTTCTGGATTTTTATTTGATATTATTTTAGTTTTGTGATTTTTAGAGTATTTTAAAATTTTTATTATTTTATAAATTATTTTGTAATTTTTATTTGATTTCTATTTTATTAATTTTTTGTTTCATTTTTTCACTATTTTATGGTTTTTTAAGAAGTTTTTGAGATTTTTTATGGATTTTGATTTATTTTTATTAACAATGAATTTTATTTTGGATTCTGAAGTAGAAAGTAGTAGCAAAATATTTTTGCTTTTATTTTTATTAGAAATTAGATGAAATTATCTTTAAAATGATATGCTGTGCATTTTTGTATTATTTTATTTATTTAGTTATGATTTTTACAAGTTTTGATGAATTTTAAATTTTTTTATTGGCTTTATTATTTGATTTTTATTTTTTTTTTGGTTTATTATGCAAAATATAATAAAATATACTACATGTAATTTTTATTAGATTTTAAAAGGTGTTTTTAGATTTTTTATGATTTTTGGAGTTTGTTGTGTTTTTATGGTGTTTTTAAAGGATTTATTAAAAATTGAAAAATGTTTTTAGTTATTTTTCAAAATATATTTAATCTTGTATTTAGTATGGAATACGATATTTATACCTATTTTATGTGGTTTTTATTTTTATTTTATTCTATTAATGAGTATAGGATATGTATAGAAGTTAAATACAATTATAGGGTTACATGTGTAATTATCGAGAAAGAAAGGGGCACGAGTGTAATATGCAGGAACTGAGGTGTTTGCATGCAAAAATAACAGAAATCACATGCTCAGCCATGTAAGGCCGCAACCACCTAGTCCTAGATGCAAAATCAGACTATGCAGGGGTCGTGCGTGTACATTCCTTAGTCATCACATGTGTTTCACGTGAGCTCCACTAGCCTAGACATGTATGCAATACAATGAAGCACGAGGGTCCTTACATAAATTTGCCTAAGTAATACATGTTATGCATGTGATGGACATGTAAGAGAATCAGAGAAGTTTGAGGGTTTCAGAGTAAACTCACCGCAAATAATATCTCCAGGGCACACGTGTGAAGCACATGCACCGCTTATGTTGTTAAGTGGTGGGCGGAGTTGTTCTATTGTTGCCGCGTGTCAAGGTGATGACCATGGGATCAAAGTCTCAATCGAACGAACGAGAATAAACAACCCAAACCTTCTTCTTCTGCGGTGTTTTTTTTTTCTACATTGTATTGCTGCTCCTCTCTTGACGGAGATGTTTGTTTGTTGATCAAACGGGGGGGTTGTTAAATCATGCTTCCAGGTCGATGATATCATGCATGTGTTCTGAGGCAGAGTTGCTCGGATCTGGAAGGTGACGAAACGACAGTTGAAAACTGAGATGCCAGATGTCCGACAGTGGATCTCAAGTATGCCGATGATTCTGCACAGTAATGCTCCAGTCCAGATTGGAAAGTATAGAATTCCTTACTCCAAAAATATTTTTTAAAGTGAAATGTTCATGGAGTGGTAGTTGACGACATGGTTCATGGAGTGGTAATTGACGGCATGGTTTAATTTGTTCCAGAAAACGGATACGGATCTCAAAGTAGTGACGAAATCGATGGGTGATGGAGGTTATTCTGATGATAAGAATCTCCATCCAGTGGTGTTCAAAGTACCGTGCAGCTTGAAGGGTGGCACGACTCTCGTTTTAGAGCAGCTTGAGAAGGTTCTAAGTGCTGGAATGTGGACTCGATCTCTTATGGTTTTGGCTTGATGATATTCCACGATGATCATCTCGCTCCGGATGCCTTGATATAATCGGAACCTACCAGGGTTAGATTTAACTCGAGCACAAAGGGCTCAGTCACAAGTTAATAATAGAGGAGTGAAATGGGAAGCTACAGGTGCGTGGGATTAATTTCCTTACTCCATCCACCATCCATGATTGTAGGTGTTCAGAAATAGAATGGAGAAGGGATTGTTGAGAGATGACTTGATTATTGTAGGTAAAAAATAGAGAGAAACCCGAGAAGATAGAAATGGATTGAGAACAAGGAAAGGAGAAGCACAATGGGGAGAAATAAGGAGGCGAAAAAGGAGAAGAGAACCTACTTGGGTACGATGGATGTGTAAGGTTACAGATGAGGTGCATGTGGACGAAGCTCGATGGAGCTTTGTTATTCTCGCCTCGACACGCTGCCAGTACACGGAGGCTTTCACGACGAACGGAAGCTTCCACACCGACGACGATCGTGCCAGATTTTTTTGCTCAACCTCCCACCAACAACACCGAGGTGTTTCTGTCACTCATGCACATGATCACCAGAGCTCACTGAAAGAGATTGGAAATGGAGGATGCTTAACAGATGGGGGTATCAATGGGTATAAATAGACGAGTATGGATATGGGTACCGCTGGCGGTAGCGGCACCGCGGTAGTTAGTGGCCGACCATTGAGGAAGTTAGCAGTTGGCGAAGAGAAGCAGGAGGAGGAAGAAGAGGCGGCGACGGGGGAAGAAGCGTGAGGAAGAATGGGAGATTGGGAAAGTAAGAGAGAGAAGAGATGAGAGAGAGAGAGAAAATAAAATAAATAAATAAATAATAAATTAACTGAAATTAGTAATAAATAGATAAAGTTAAATTAATATATATATAATTAAATAGATAATTTAGTGATTAATTAAGGGATTAATAAAATAATTTAATAAATAAGTAAATATTGAATAATTACTTAAAAAATAAAATAATAAAAATAAATAAATAAAATAAAATAAAATAAATAGATTAAAAAATAATTTATTATTTTCTTAAATTTAATAATAAAATAATAATATAAATTACGATACATCGTAAAGATACCAATATGGTCCTGAAATCCACATTTTTCATATTAACTCCGATTTTAGCAAAACCAGTGTCATTTTGTAGATAATTGAATAATATGAATTTTAAAACTGAGTTTTTCCATTTCGGAGTCATACGACTGAGTTATGAGGTCCTAAAATTTTGGTAATGGCTTCGAGGCTTCGGGTTTATTGGCATTTTGACTTAAATTATATTTTTATATTTTTATATACTTTTTTAGAAGATTTTAGAAAAGAAATTAAGTTAACTCTATTTACAGTGAATTAATTAAAAAATCGGAAAGTTTCTACATATAATACATATATACAATGGGGCCTAAATGCCAAAACTCACTGGTTTTATTTGAATATTTTTTTGATATTTTTAATAAATAATATTAAGTATAAAATGAAGTTTAAAAGTGAGTTTGATCTGTTTCAAGTTTTTTTTTATAAATTGTTATGAATCTCAGAAGTTGACTTTTACAGCTTTTTTGGTCCATAGTCATATTTTATTTGAGTCGAAATATTTTTCTGATATTTTTATAAGATAATATATATTTTTGTGAACAACTTTTTATAAAAGAAGTGTTTTGGTTTGATATGATATAAGTGATGAAGTATTTACATTGTGAAAAATAGGTAAATTATATTTTTGGTCTTGATTTTCTTGATTTTTTATAATTTAGGATCCTTATTTCCCCCTACTTATTTATTTTGTCGACCAAGTCAATTATGACCAGGTCTCGGGGTTAGGATCAGTCTGTAGATTATATATACATCCTTCTTTTCTTTTCATTTTCTTTTTCTCTTTATTCTTTTATTTTGGATATAAAAAGTGTTAAATATACAATATTAACAATTGGTTGGAATAATAATTAGTTGGAATTAGTGATTATTTACATGTATTTTACCAAGGATTTTAGCCAAAATGAAAGAATAAAAGAACATCCTTGTTTCTTTAAATCGAATCTCACTTCACCCAAAATGTAGATCTTGGATCTAAACCTTTGGATTGATAGTGTATCAGGACTCTATTATAATTAGGATTTAAACCTCGACAACCCTCAAGTTCCACAAATCCTTATCCAGTTTCACCTTAACAACCATCTTAGATCTACCTATTCATCATGCAAACTTATCAGCTTTTGAAAGCAATTTATGTTGTGTGAAAAGGTTTTAGCTCTTCTCGCTCTAGAGAAGCGAAGAAACCACCCATCTAGTTATACACTCCCATTGGGCCCTCATCCAGCTACTCGATCCTCGAGAAGGGGGTATTTCCTTCTAAATCAGGTCGTGCTATGTCTACAATCGAGTTAAGGGAGAAGATAGAAGAAATAGAAGAGGAGTGTGATCAGTGTAATCACATCTCTTGTGAAGTCGAGCCAGTTTAGCCAAGTCTCCACTAAGACATGCTGGCTTTTCTGAAGCTCGGGCCATTGTGGTCATTTGGTATTTGGTGTATTCGGCTTCTTTCGGGAAGAGATGATTGTTGCACTACATAGGTCTTTTGTGCCCTGACAGATATAGCCTCTTTTTATTTCATCCATTTTTTTGGGGTCAGAGAAAAAAGGTACCAGCAGATCCTTCCCTCATCCGAAGCTTTATTTCAACCCCAATCTCTCCCGTCTTTAGACGTCAACGCCACCAGACAAGGATGGAAACACATCACCGAAATGGATTGCCCTTTGTAGCCCCATGCATGTCGAGATAAGTGCAGGGTGCATGAGTTCAAAATTAGTTCAAATGAAGAAGAGTTAAATGGATGACACCAGGTGTCCTACTTAGACACTTTCAAGTTGAATTCCGAACATGGTCTCATGGAACCAAAAGAATTAAGTCTGAAAGATCTGAAGAGTCTCAATTCCAGTTCCTAATAAATTCCCTTTAGAATTAAGTGGATTAAGGCATAAACCAAGCTCCATCTTTCGACTTAGATCCATTCAGTTCAAGAATCAGACTTGTTCTGAAAAATGCAAATGAATGCCAAGAATTTTTTATGAGATAGATTTTTCGGATTAAGTGTTTTAAGTGGGTTTTAAATAATTTTGCAACTTTTATTGAATTTTAAAATTTTTTATTTTTGAGGGTCTTTTTTAAAGACTTAGTGGATTAATTCTATTTACACAAAATTTACACGAATTTTGTACAATTTTACGAAGGATTTTATACACATTTTAAATACAAGTTTATACGGCTTTTATGCAAGATTTTACAAGGTTTTTATGTACCACTTTTTAAGGATTTTATCAGAAAATTTTATAAAATTTTGTATACAAATTTTAAACCTTTTTTTAACAAGTCATATTTACGATTTTCTTACGGCTTTTAGAAATCCAAAATATACACACATACTTTTAGAGAGCCATATTATTAAAAATACAATAAAGTACTAGTAAGAGTTATGGCTTCTAAAGTACATACATCATATATATACGACTGCCCCTATACTTAGCGTGAACTATGTCCTCATAGTGACCAAAGAAGAAGCAAAGGAAGATATAACTCAGGCTATATATAGGTGAAAAACAAATCCTATAATACAATTACTCAAAGAATAACGAATAAAGAATAGAAGTCGATCATCTCCTCTATTCTTAGGTTCAAGTAATCCTAAGGATAGTAGACTCAAAATAGAAGATGATCGAGGTCAAGAGAATGTGCATAGTCAATGTCTCGGCTTGTCCCCCCTATACTTATGGTAAAATATCCCTAAGTATAGAAACGAAACTCAAAAGATGAGGGACAAGCGAGAGAACACACGATACAAAAATCGATGACAATCAAAAGAGGAAATGAGAGATATTACCCCCTATACTTAGGGTAAAGCACACCCTAAGTATAAGCAACAACATGGGTAATAGAACAGAATCATATGAACACAACTATGTCTACACCCCCTATACTTACGATAAAGCACAACCTAAGTATAGCACAATTCTAGATCAACCTAAGGGTGTAAGACAAATGGATGTAGGAAAGAATAAAATCAAAAGTATAACAAGTGATCTGGAAAATAAGGTATGAGATGCAGAGTGTAAGAGTGAAGAGATCATCTTATACAAAATAGATGGGGGCAACTTCAACGATCAGCGGTTCATGAACGAGAAAAGGTTTCAACTGCTTAGATTGACTCAAAAGGTAGAATGAGATGACAACTTAGATATATCGATTCTACCATTGTCGTACACCTTTCGCACAAGATATGGGCCTTTTAACTTGCTCTGGAGTTTCCCTGGAAATAGCTTTAGTCTCATAGCAAATAGCCATACCTGCTAATTTTCCTCAAACTGCTTGTGGTTGATGTGATAATCATGCCACTCTTTCATCTGCTCTTTGTAGTGAAGGTTACTTGTGAAGACTTCATCTCGTAATTCTTTCAGGGCTTCCAGTTTAGTCTGCCTTTGATCTCCCAAATCATATAGGCTAAAGGTTACTTCTTTCACTACCCACAAGGATCTCTGCTTGATCTCAACAAGTAATTGGCACATCTTGCAATAAACGAGTCGAAAGGGAGATGCACCCAATGGAGTTTTGAAGGATGTTCTATAGACCCAAAGAACCGAGTCCAAAAGCTGCGACCAATCCTTTCAGTCTGGGCGAACAACCATCTGCAAGATCATATTGATCTCCCTATTCGAGACTTCGACCATTCGTCTGAGGATGATATGGAGTAGCAACCTGATGATCTATACCGAACTTGTTAGCAAGTGCTCCTACCTTATCGTTAATGAAGTGGCTACCCCTGTCTAATATCAGAACTGAGGGACCTCGAACCACGTAATGATATGCTTTCTCGAGAACTTGCAAACCGTGTTCGTATCAATGGCTCGGGTAGGAATAGCCTCTACCCAATGACTCACATAATCCATAACTAGAAGGATATACTCAAACCCCTAACTATTAGGAAACAAGCCCACAAAGTCGATCCCCATTCTTCAAATACTTCACAGAAGTGTTTCGGTTGCATTATCATCATATCTCTATGTCCCCAAGTACCCATTTTCTGACGTCAGTACATCTTTTTACGAATGCATGGGCATTCATGACGAGTAGCCCACCAAAGTCCGGATTAGAGCACCTTCTGTGCTGTCCTCTTACCTGAATGGTGTCCTCAAGCTTGCAGTCTATGGCAATACATGAGGACACTCTAGTATTTCTCCTGAAGAATACACAGACACCAGACAGAATCCACTCCTGCATGATAAAGGATCGGATCCTCCCAATGGTAAGACTTGGCTTTCGCAAGGAAAGTCTCAAGTCTCTGTCTGGAACAATCTTGTGGGACTTTCTTAGCAACAAGAAAGTTTACAATGTTGGCATACCATGGCAGTAAGGCGACAACAACATGTGTATCTAACCGAGAGAGGTTATCCGCCACCACATTTTTGACTCCAGGCTTATCTTTTATCACAATATTGAACTCCTGGGGTAGAAGGATCCATCTGGTCAGATGCGTCTTTGAATCCTTCTTATCCATTAAATACTTGATGGCGGTGTGATCAGTGAAAATTGTGACCTTCGATCCTAAGATATTGGACCTAAATTTATCTAAGGCAAACACTACGGCTAGCATCTCTTTCTCTGTAACAGTGTAATTCCGCTGAGTGGAATCCAAAGTCTTGCTAGCGTAGTGTATGACAAATGTAAGACCATCCCTCCTCTGTCCCAATGCAGCCCCAACGGTAAAATCGGAAGCGTCCGCCATGACCTCGAATGGGAGAGACCAATCGGGTAGCTAAAGGATAGGAGCCTCTACAAACATGTTCTTGAGATTTTCAAACACCGAAAGACACTTATCATCTACAATAAAATCGGTGTCTTTCGCGAGAAGGTCAGATAACGGTCATGCAATTTTACTGAAGTCTCGTATGAAACGTCGGTAGAAACTGACATGCCCGAGGAAAGACCATAACTGCTTCAAATTGGATGGTGGATTGAGTTTCTTTATGATATCCACCTTGGCCGGGTATACCTCCATACCCTTGTTGGAGATAATGTGACCAAGAACCATCCCTGAGTCATCATGAAATGACTCTTCTCCTAAGAAAGTATGATGTTAACCTCCGTGCAACTCTGAAGAATACGGTCTACGCTAGAAAGGCAAGAATCCAAATCATCACCGTAGACCGAGAAATCATCCATGAATACCTCCAAGATATCTCCCACCATGTCCACAAAACATGCAACTCTGGAATGTAGCCAGTGCATTACATAGTCCAAAGCGCATCCGTTTGAAAGCATATGTTCTGAACGGACAGGTGGTTGTTGTCTTTTTCTGGTCTTCAGGAGCAATGGCCACTTGAATATATCCCGAGTACCCATCAAGAAAGCAATAATGGCTCTTTCCGACTAAACGTTCCATGATCTGATCAACAGACGACATCAGGAAGTGAACCTTCTTGGTTTCCTGATTCAAACGTCTTTAGTCCACACAAACACGCTAAGAAGTCGGTACTCGAGTAGCGATCTCCTCTCCGCCCTCATTTATCATTGTAGTGATACCTGTCTTCTTAGGTACCATATGTAATAGACTAACCCATTTTGAGTCGGAGACGGGATAGATAAAATCGATGCTCCACAACTTGGTTATTTCCTTCATGACCACCTCTTGAAGATTCAAGTTCAGCCTGCGTTGAAACTCACGAGATGGTTTGGCATCATCCTCGAGAAAAATGTGGTGGGAGCACATAGGTGGACTAATCCCATGGAGATGAGCTACTGATCACCCTATTTCCTTGTGGTTCTTTTCAAGAATCTCCATCAGACGAGATTCTTATTCATCGGTCAGATCAGAAGCGATGATGACTGATGAATCCGCGATTCATCATCACAATATCTTGATCTTAGCGAAATCCCCGAGTAAAATTCCAAATAAATGTCCATAAAATACATAAATTAACAAAATGACTCTTGTAAATAAAATACACTAATTATTGTATATAAGATTGTACAAAATGAATTAACATAAAAAGCCGCAAAAATAAAGGAGTTTTATACATGTAAATAGCCCAAAACTTCATGTATTTTTAATAATTTCATTTCAACTCCTTTTTGCCTAATTATTTCTCTAACTTGTTTATAAAAATGTATATAAAAATACAAAAATACAAAACAAATTTCATCTCAAATAAATGCTCCTAGATCCCAAAGAGAAAAAGCCGTAAAGTCCAACTTCCAAGCTAAATTTCCGCTCCGTATGAACTCCAAATTCACCAAACTCACTTTTAAAGTTCAAGTTAGAAAATTATCTATCCAACGGAAGTGGTTTCATTAAAATCGGAGCTCATTTGCAAAAGTTGGGTTTTGGGACCTAGATGTACATTGTATACCATGTATATATTCATTCTTTCTTTAATTTTTATTGTATCTTTCATAATTACTAAAAATACAAAAAAAATCATACTTGTGTTGTATTTTAATTGTAGTGTTTTATTGTATTTTTCTGTTGTAAATATCTCTTATTAAAAAGATAAAAAAATTACATATTAGAAAATTAAAAAAAATGTGTGTACATGTTGTTTGTCTTCTCTTGTAAATTCTCCACCATTTCTCTTCTCTTTTTATTTTATTGTAAATAAAGTAGCCAACTTTATTTTATTTATTTATTTATTTTATTTTACATTCTCTACAATAACCACCAATTCAACTCCATTATTCCACCATTTTTCCCAACTTCCCATTCAACTCCATTAATAATACAACCTCCCATTCAACTCCACCACTTTAATAACTTCTCATTCCATCATCTTTATATACTTGTCATTCTCCTCAATTTTGCTTTTGATCCATCTTTATGTGAGGAGAGCCTAGTTCCCTGAGTTGAATCGGTGACAACGACGCAACCGCGGTCGAGCGACGACGGCCCTCTCTCCGGTGTGATCCGTTGGTTTTTCTGGCCAACATCGCAGCCGCAACCGCGCGCTGCTCGAGCTCATCGCACGCCGGCGATTTGAGCGAAGACCGTGCTCACGAGAGCACTTCATAGGCGCCCGCGTTCATCGTAGGTAATTTTATCATCTTGGTATTTTTGCAAATTTTTTTAGCACACAACATATCATCTCTTCCACTACCATCACACCATTTTTTCCCCATTTGTTTAGTTTATCTTCATCTCCATCACCGTCATCATCATATCATTTTCATCCCCCTTCTTTTTGTGTACATATGTTTAAAGAAAATTAAAAAATAAAAAAAATTAAAACAAAAAAAAGAGGTTATTTTTTTTACCACATCGTATCACCACCCACCATCCATCATTTGTTTGTACATCTTCATCTTCATCACCATCATCTCACTATCATTTTCCCCCCTTCTTTTTGTGTACATAGTTCCTATATAAAGAAAATTAAAAAAAATTAAAAAAATTAAAAAAAAATCTCTTTTATTATTACAACAGTTAAAAAAATAAAAAAAATCAAAAAAGGGTAGCAAGCAGCAGCGGTGGGAGAACCCACCGCCGCCGCTCCTTCTCCCCAGCTGCGCCGCCAACGGCGCCAGCTCCACCGGCACGCCACCGCCAGCGCGGGCACCGCACCGCGCCGCCTCCTCTGCATGGCCGCCGCTGCCAGCGGCTATCTCCACCGCCTTCCCCCCAGCCGCGCCGAGCACCTCCTTCTCCGCCCTCCGCCGACCGCGGCTACCGCGCCGCACTGCGCGCCACCGACCAACCGCACGGCTGCACCGCCACCCCTCTCCGCCTCCTTCGCCCCCACAGCAGCTGCCGCGCCGCCGTGCGCTTTGCCGGTGGTTCTGCCCGCTCCTTCAGCCATTTCCGCCGCCCTCAGCTCACAGGCCTCCTCGCCACCGCCAGGCCGCCCATCCGTGCGCCACCGACCAACTGCGCGGCCGCACCGCCGCCCCGCACTACCGCCGACCCCTCCGCCTTGTTGGGTTCGTCCATCGTGACCCAGGGAGGAAGAAGAAGGTGAATACTTTCTTTTTTTTAATTGTAAAAATTGCGATTTTTATTTCTCATGTTTATGTAATTACAAAAACGTCCCTGTACGTATTTGTCTTGTTCATTTTCAGTTGTGATTTTGCACGGATACCCCTGTGTTTGTGTGTTAATTTGGACCTCATTTATGTATCTTTTTATTCAATGAAAAATGGTTTTATGTTGAGCAACTTATCCTCTGTCATGTGATTGTTTATTTGTATTTTTCTGAGATATGGATAATTAACTAAAATTGGTCAACTGAAATTTTACATATTTTACCCATTCAGTGCTTATAAATTTTTATCTCACACACGGTTGCTCTAAAAAATTCACAAAAATTAGGAATGATGCCTTGAATTGTGATAGAGTTACTGTCCAAATTTCACGTCCATTGGAGTTGTCATGTGCCTGAAATAAATTGTAGAGTGTTTTTAGTATTTGATTTTTAATTAAATCCACATATATTCTTTTTACAAAATTGCAACTCTCCTGCCTTGCTTATCTAAATATATTTCAGAGATAAATCGCACTCTGATTAATTTGATAACGTGGATTTATTAGGAATTATTTACTCACTGTCACTCTGTTTTCACTAAAAAATCCATAAAAAATTTATACCTTGTCAAAAAATTCTAAAAAAATTACGGTAGCTTCCTTTCATCATGTTTTCATTCTAGTAATTGTTTCATAATTTTTGCTTACTGTTTGTGTGAGCAATTGCGAAAAAACCCATAAAAAGTGTACATTTTTAGTTATTGCATTTTAACCCCTAAAATTAAAAAAAATGTGTTTTGTCTTCCCCACTGGATTAGGACTTTAGGAAAAATATAATTTGGCTGAAGTGGACTTCTTTTCCATTAAAATTAATTTGGCCTTGTTGTATGCTTTCTTAGTGTCGTAATTCAACTGCAACTTGCATTGATATTTCTTTTTGCATTAAAAAATCTAAAAAAACCGCATTAAATAATCTAGACCAAAGTTTTTGAATTAAAACCCAAGTTGTTCCTTTGCCTCCCTGAGTTCGACCCCGGACTTGTCCGGGATATAAATTAAAGCCGAGACACTCTTCACGGAGATCTTCTCTCGGTTCTGACCGAATCGCTAAGTACACGTATTACAACGTGACCAAATTAAATATCGTATTTAGCAACACGTCAATGACCAGAAACATTTTAGGATCTCCAATAAGGAATCGGTACTTCATGCTTTGAGGTAATGGTTTAAGCTCAAGGGGAGAAGGAACGGGAAGAGTTGGTTTGACTAGGGCCTGGGTATAGCCTACTAGGTCTGTCTGCGTAAGCTCGGCCTACACTGACTTAGAAAGGTTTGGAGACTGCTGGATATTCTGCTCTGATTCGGTCTTCAGACTGGTTGTAGGCTCTGTAAATGGAGTCTGATGTGATAGGAATTCAACGAAGCACTACCAATCAGCATCTTCAGATTCTGACTGATATGCAGGTAACTGATAGCTATAATTGTTCACTTCTAACTAGGAGGGATAGAAAATATCTGAATGATATGAAAAGATAGAATCATCTCCATCAGGATTCTCACTATTCATCTCAAGGATTGTGTTCTCCAACCTCCCATCATCGGATATCTGAATCTCAACTTCGACTAAAGTTGTGATAAAAGATTAGGAGCCAGGTTCAACCCAGATGGCCTCATCATCTATTTGTAAAAATCACAATCTTGATGATTGTCAGGTTCGTCCTCAGATGCTTTCTCTGATTCTGATGATCGAGATTGCTGGTCTTGGATTGTCTCTATATGTATACTTTTGCCTTGAATGCGAAAGTATACCTTCCTGATACCATAGTCGGAAACGGTCTTTGCTGTCGCCAGAAAAGGTCGTCCTAGTACAATTGGGGTATCGGTCACACATTCTGATACCACCATGTCCAACACGATGAAGTCCACGGGGAATTGCAAACCCTGAATGGTGACGATAATGTATTCAAATAAACCCTTAGGCCTCTTGACCGATCTATCAACAAACAGGAAGACCGTTCAGCTTCGTTAAAGAGGTCCAAACTTGAACTTGTCTTGTAAGGAAGAAGGAAGGGGATTAATCAAAGATCCGCTACCTAATAGAGTCCGATCAAAAGTCTGATTGAGGATCTCGCATCTGACATACGAAGCTCCCGAATCCGATCTCTTGGCTGGGAGACGATTCTGAATAGCATCGCATGTTTCCTTGGTCAACACATGGATCTCAGAAGAGTGATTACGCTGCCTCTTCTTCCTGCAGACTATGGTTCGTTCTTTTAGACCTTTCTGCAAAAGATGGATGTGTTCCAAGGCTTCTGAAAGAGTGAGATGGATCGTGAACTTGTCGATCATCTCTTTCGTCAGATCATTTATTTGAATCTTTTTAGAGTTTTTTTAATCACCTTTTCCTAATCAGAGTGCTTTGGGAAAAGGAATCCGTACATCCTTATGGTTAGTCTGTACAATTAGAGTATCATAAGAAGAAGAAAATATGTTTGAAAAACAAGGACTTGCTTCATTCAAATCATCAGAGAGAGAGAGAGATTTTGATCAACTATCTTTTTATTTCTTTTTTGTATTCTTCTCTTTTGTACATTTTTTGTGATTTTCTCTCAACATCACTATATACAAAGAGAGGTTCAACAATTGTATCAGCATTCGGCTCTGGTTGCTCTTCAGACTTGGTGGATTCAACACCACCATCTTTATTAACAAAGGGATAGGCAGCTTCAACACCTCAATCAACATCCTAAACAATCTCTCTTATATCCTTAGGTATATCCTCGTCGAGGCTAATTATACCTACTGGCATCCTACCTCTCCTAAGATAAATGAAGTCAGCATCATCAGAGTAAAGATAATCATTGCAAAATACCTGTGATTGGAGGGTGGGCTCGACCAAATCTACCTGCTCTGACTTTTGCTCCAGATTATTTGGATTCGGCTATATCTGAGCAGGCAAGGCATACTTCCCTTTAACCAAGTCAGTGACATGAGTTTTGAAATCATCCATTTCTAGCCTAAAAGTGACCGGCTAGTCGGTGATCAGGTTGGCAAGATACTCTAAGGCTGGGTTGTCATAAAAAGGCCCATGAGACCCGGATGAGTCACCTCTATGGTATTGAGGCTGCTGTTGAGCTGGCTGCTGATGTGGAGGATAATTTTGTTGATACTATGACTGATAAGTGCTCTGCCTCCATTGAGGATGCTGATAGTAGCGAGGACCGGAATGCTGCTAGGATTCTCTACTCTGCCCCATCGATGCCTGTGGTGGTGGTTGGGAAGAGGCACCTTCTATTGACAACGGAAACCAGGATATCCCTGGTTGCGGCTGGTTGTACCAAATCCCATTGACCTCAGTCAATGGATCAGGCATCTCAGAGTAAGCTGGGAGCAACGATGTCAAGGGTTGATTGCTCTGATATACCACGATCTGAGTATCAGATGATGGCTCTGCTGGTATTGCTGGTGTACCGAAAACTGATAAGTCAGCTCAGAGTGCACATGGTAGATGTGTTGAACTAGAGGGTGCGGAAGTATGCCTCAGTCTCGGCTTCCTGGGTTAGCTTGTGATATGGAAGACTCGTTTGAATCAGCTCGTATCTCTTGAAGGCACATGATCTGCGTCTTCATATCACTTAGGAACCTCTCAAGCTTGTCGATCTTATCAAGCTTATCTAAATTCTGGCACTTCTTCTGAATAATTTCCATGCGGTCCAAATTTTGACAAATGATCCCCATATTAGCTGATGAGGATTCGATAGGAATCTAAACAACAAAAGACAGATTCCCTTTAGTCTGTATCACTCGAGAATGCTGGCGATAAGCTAGTGGCTTTGTCTTGTTGAAGACCCAAGTCTGGGACATCGTTGTATAATTCTGTGCCATTTTCTTGTAAATGGCTCAGACCTGATCCTTGTGCATTGAGAAATAGGATCCACCACATGAAGCATTGACCAGTCCCTATAACTCTGATGTCAACCCGCTAAAGAAACTCTATACAAGAGTTGGCTTCGAAATCTCATGATGGGGACACTGATCAATGAGCTATCTAAAACGGTCCCATGCCTCGTGGAACTACTCATTCCTGATCATGGTGAAGTTACTAATCATGGCTCTTGCAACATTTGTTCGACCGAGGGGGTAATACTTGTTCAGATAGGAAGTTCGCAACTGCTCCCACATTGAAACGTATCTCCCTAAGTGTTTCAGCCAGTAGGCTGCTCGATCTACGAGGGAGAAAGGAAAAGCGATCAACTTGATCGTGTCCTCGTTAACATGCGCATCGTGCATCGTACTATAGATAAGCTCAAACTCTTGAAGGTGCAGATGCGGCCCCTCAGTAGAAATCCCGTGAAACTTGGGCATCACTTGGATGGTTTGAGGTCGGAGCTCAAAGTTCTCGTGAATAATCAGGAGAAGGATCCACCAATATGTTGTAGTAGCTCCAGGATTGTAGAGTTGTTGCATTATTCTATTCAGACCAAGTGGCGGTCTCTCTGTTTCATCAGGTTGCTCATGATCCTCAACTCCTGTGTTCTCAGCATCTGGATGGTCTCGTTGCGCTCTCAGCTGAGTTAGCATGGCTCTGACTTCATTCATTAGTCTACCTTGCTCCCTAGTCCGATTCTGCATGGTCTCTAGGGAAGCAAGTAGACTGTTGTTAATTGCAGCCTGATCTATTACTACGAAGGTGATCTGTGGTCCCTTTCAAGCCTTGCCTTCTGGAAAAGAGAAAGAATCTAGATCAGGCTCTACTAGGTCAACATGTAACTGCTGATAACATTCTAGAACTAGAGGTGATGATGAATGAGAATGAGAAGGAGAAGAAATCTATGACGTGCTTCCAGGGTTAGAGTCACGCCTAGAAGTAGCAACTCGATTAGATTTCGATTTGGGACGAGAGACATCCCGAACCGATCTGGATGAATGGGTAGGTGCGCAAGAGAGAGGATCGGTCAGAGTCGACTACAACGATCGCGTTCCCATCATCTTTATAGGTTATGTTTGATCAAGATCTTCGAACGAATGGACTCACACTGCAAGCAAACATAAAGCAAACCCTGAGTTCACCAACGTAACCCTGGTGATGACCGTATGACTTCGGTCATTTATCTTGTCAATTTTAAGGTTGTTTGGCAATCAAGTCTTCTCACAGATTAGCGAGAGCTGGTAGTTGTTTGGCAATCAAGTCTTCTCACAGATTAGCGAGAGCTGGTAGGTGTCCAGGACCTTCCCGAAATATTGTCCCGAGTTCTTAGCAGAAATCACCTATTCTCAGCCAGTATGGGAGTAAGTATGGATCGTTGCCAGGTACCTGTGTTACTTGAGGATCGTGCCTTACGCAGTGTCCTCTAAACCTCCCACTCTGATAAGTAAACTCAGACCATTTCTGGCTACCCGAGAGTACCCACTGGAGATTAAGTGATTTAGAGTATGAACTAAGTAGTACTTTGTAAGAAGCCTAGACTCTGGCTTTACCTTATGTGCCGTCTCTCACTCACAAAATCTAGAGAGTGTACCTGCAATGCGGGGGATCTCGCCCAAAATAAGTGAAGTCCTTACGTTTCGTTTTAAGTCATATATAATCAAAAATCCCTGTTTTATTTTCGATTATCACTTTCTTTGAGTATTTTTTCAAACAAGCGTCTAACAATTTTTTATCTTTTCTGGGTTTGGTCCTAGGTCACAAGCATATAAGTTATTCGACTTAAGAAAGCATCTATCTATGAGTGCGTAGAGAAGGGAAAATCAGGAAAATCCTAACAAGCACCTATCCCTGAAAAGCCGCGTAAAACCGTAAAAAAAAACGGCGAGCGAGAAAATCGCTGTAGGTGCCCTTCTCCCCTAGGAGTATAGTCCTAAGTAAACAGACCCCAAAAAGAAGGGAGAGAGATGCACAAGTCGGGATACCCTGACGTGGCCCCTTCTTACGAATTTTTTTAATATTTTTATTACAAGAAATAACAGCTAATCAACTTTGCGCTTCTCAACTCTGCAACTCAACCGGTGCTATACAAATCATAATAAAAAAGCCATGAGGTTAGAAAAAGAAAGAAGATGGCTACAAGAAACCCTAAACCTATGTTTACGACTACCCTAGCACTGCCTCCCCGATAACGACATCATCTGAAAAACACCACATGATCAGAAGAAAACGGAATCCTGTAAAAGAGAAAGAATGAATCGCGGTCGTTGTATCGACCAGGTGAAATTTTTGCAGAAAAGATTGATTTTTAGTAATCTTTTTATTTTTTTATTTATACTCCTAAACTTTGATATAGTGGTAAAGTACGAGAGTGTCGAACTAAGGGAGGCAAACTATTGGAAACAAGGGTTAAACTATAGAAAATCTAGGTAAAAGGTTTCCTAATTAATATTTTTATTTTAGGGATTTTTTGAAATTTATAAAATTTATATTATTTTTGCGTTTTTTAAGTATCTTGTAATTTTTATTAATTTGTAAAATAATTTGTATTTTTTATCGATTTTCTATTTTATTATTTTTTCATTTTGTTTTATTGTTTTTATGAACTTTACGAAGCTTTTAATATTTTTATGGATTTTAATTTATTTTTAATATTGAAAATTAGATTTTGTTGAAAATAGAATTTTATTTTGGATTTTTGAAGTAGAAAATAGTAGAAAAATATTTTCTTTTATTTTTATCAGAAAGTAGATTAAATTATCTTTAAAATGATGTATTGCGCATTTTTGTGTGATTTTTATTTATTTAGTTATGATTTTTACAAGTTTTTTTTATGAATTTTGAATTTTTTATTGATCCTATTATTTGATTTTTATTTTCTTTTTGGTTTATTATGTAAAATATAGTAAAATATACTACAGGTAATTTTTGTTAGATTTTAAAAGCATTTTTTAGATTTTTTATGCTTTTTGGAGTTTGTTGTGTTGTTATGGTTAAAGGATTTATTAAAAATGGAAAAATATTTTTATTTTTTTTCAAAACATATTTTATCATGTATTTAGTATGGTATACGGTATTTATACCTCTTTGATATGATTTTTTCTGTTTAATGAGTATAGGATATGAAAAGAAGTTAGATACAATTATAGGGATATATGTGTAATTATCTAGAAAGAAAGGGACACGAGTTTAATATGCAGGAACTGAGGTGTTTCCATGCAAAAATAGCAAAAATCAAGTACTCAGCCACGTCAGGCCGCAACCATCCGGTCTTGGATGCAAAATTAGAAAATGGAGGGGTCGTGCGTGTAAATTCTCTAGTCGTCAGATGCGTTTCACATGATCTCCACCTGCCTAGACCTGTATGCAATACAATTAAGTGCATAAATTTGCCCAAGTAATACGTGCTATGCACGTGATCAATCTCTATGAGAATGAGAGATGTTTGAGGGCTTCAAAGTAAATTCACCGCAAATAATATCTCTGGGGTGCAAGTGCGAAGCACATGCACCGCTTATGCTGTTAAGCGGTGGGCAGAGTTATTATGTTGTTGCCGCATGGCAAGGTGATGACCGTCGGATCAAAGTCTCGATCGGATGGACGAGAATAAATGCCCCAAACCTTCTTCTTCAGTAGTGTTTTTTTCTAAGTTGTGTTGCTGCTCCGCTCTCGACGAAGATGTTTGTTCGCTGATCAAAAGGGTGGCGGAGGTTGGTATTCAATCTTGCTTCCAGGTTGATGATATTCTACATGTGTTCTGAGGTGGAGTTGTTCAGATATGGAAGGTGACAAAACGGTGGTTGAAAGCTGAGATGCTAGATATCTGGTAGTGGATCTCAAGTATGTCGATGATTCTGCACATTAATGCTCGAGTCCATATTGGAAAGTAGAGAATTCCTGACTCCAAAAATATTTTTTTAAGAGGTCAAATGTTCATGGAGTGGTGGTTGATGGCATGGTTTAATTTGTTCCAGATAGTGGATACGGATCTCAAAGCAGTGACGAAATCGATGGATGATAGAGGTTATTCTGATGATACGAATCTCCATCCAGTGGTGTTCAAAGTATCGTGCTGCTTGAAGGGCGACACGGATCTCGTTTTAGAGCTTCTTGAGAAGATTCTAAGTGCTGGAATGTGGACTCGATCTCTGATAGTGTGGGCTTGATGATATTCCATGATGATCACCTCACTTCAGATGCCTTGATATAATCAGAACCTATCAGGGTCAGATCTAACTCGAGCACAAAGGGCTCGCCCACAAGTCAATAAATGAGGAGTGAAAGGGGAAGCTACAGTTGCGTGGGATTAATCTCCTTACTCCATCCACTATGCATGATTGGAGGTGTTCAGAAATGGAATGGAGAAGGGATCGTCAAGAGATGACGTGATGATTGTAGGTAAATAAAATAGAGAGAAACCTGAGACGATGGAAAATGGATTGAGAATTAGGAAAGGAGAAGCAGAATGGGAAGAAATCATGACGAGAAAAAGGAGAAGAGAACCTACTTGGGTACGATGGATGTGTGTGGTTACGGATGAGGTGCCTGTGGACGAAGCTCGGCGGAGCTTCGTTATTCTCGCTTCGACGCCTGACAGTACACGGAGGCTTTCGCAGTGGAGGGAAGCTTCCACACTTGCGACAATCCCGCCAGATTTCTTTGCTCAACCTCACGTCAACAGCACCAAGGTGTTTTTGTCACTCACGCACTTGATCACCGGAGCTCACAGGAAGAGATTAGAAATGGTGAATGCTCAATAGATGGGGGTATTGATGGGTATAATAGACGAGGATGGATATGGTACTGCCGGTGGTAGCGGCACCGCGGGTAGTTGGTGAACGATCGACCGTTGAGGAAGTTAGCAGTTGGCGAAGAGAAGCGGGAGGAGGAAGAAGAGGCGGCGATGGGGGAAGAAGCGTGAGGAAGAAAGGGGGGATTGGGAAAGTAAGAGAGAGAGAGAAGAGAGAAGAGAGAGAATAAAATAAAATAATTAATAAATTAATTAAATAAATAAAATTAGTAATAAAAAGATAATTAAAAACTTAATAATTATTTTTTTAAAATATATAATTAAATAGATAATTGAGTTCTTTCTTTAAGGGATTAATATAATAATTTATTAAATAAGTAAATATTCAATAATTTCTTAAGTTAATAAAATAATAATTAATTAATTAATAAATAAATTACTTAAATTAAATAAACAAATAAATATATTTAAAAATAAATTATTATTTGCTTAAATTTAATAATAAAATAATAATGTAAATTACGGTATATTGTACAAGAAACCACTACGGTCCCGAAACCCACATTTTTCATATTAAGTTCGATTTTAGCGAAACCAGTGTCATTTTGTAGATAATTGAATAATATGAATTTTAAAACTGAGTTTGCCCAATTTTGAGTTCATACGACCGGGTTTTGAGGTTCTGAAATTTAGGTAACGGCTTCGAGGCTTTAGGTTTATTGGCATTTTGACTTAAATTATATTTTATATTTTTATATACATTTTTAGAATATTTTTTGAAAAGAAATTGAGTTATCTATATTGACGGTGATATAATTAAAAAACCAGGAAGTTTCTACATTTAGTACATATATACAACGGCGCCCAAACGCCAAAACTCACTGGTTTTATTCAAATAATTTTTGATATTTTTTTAAATAGTATTAAGTATAAAATGAAGTTTAAAAGTGAGTTTGGTCTGTTTGGAGTTTTCTATAAATAGTTATGCACCTCGGAAGCCGGCTTTTACAGGTTTTTTAGTCCATTATCATATTTTATTTTTGAGTCGAAATATTTTTTTGATATTTATATAAAATAATATATATTTTTGTAAGCAACTTTTATAAAAGAAGTGTTTTGGTTTGAGATGATATAGTGATGAATAAAATAGGTGAAGTATTTACATTATGAAAAATGGGTAAATTATATTTTTATCTTGATTTTTTTTGATTTTTTTAAAAGTTAGGATCTTTATTTCCCCCTACTTATTTATTTTGTCGACCAAGTCAATATTGAACTGGTCTCGGGGTTAGGATCAGTCTGTATATTATATATAAATCCTTCTTTTCTTTTTATTTTTCATTTTCTCTTTATTCTTTTATTTTGGATATAAAAAGTGTTAAATATACAATATTAACAATTGTGGTTAGAATGATAATTAGTTGGAATTAGTGATTATTTATATGTATTTTACCAAGGTTTTTAGCCAAAAGAATGAATAAAGGCGATGAATCAAGGATTCATCAAAGGGTTGAGATCAGAAGAGAAGGAAAACAAAGAGAAGGGAGGAGAGAAGAAAGGAAGCTAACATGGATGAATTACGAATGAAGTTGATCACCTGGAATGATGGAGCTCGAAGGAACTCCATGTTTTCTCCTCGACGATTGGCAACCAGAGGCTCGACAAGGCGGTGGTGATGCTCGATGTCGACGATGATCTCTCCTCAAATCCTCTCGACCGCAGCTTGGCAGAGCTCAGCTGTCACCAACTCTCTCTCTCTCTCTCTCTCGACGACTGGGGAAAAGGAAGAATGAATGACGGATTCCCATCAGTGGAAAGAGTTGGTGCCCTTAAATGGAGGAAGGTTGAGTGAAGGCCAAACCAGCAACTCCGATCAATATCGGCGGATGAGGTGACCACAGGTTGTTGGGCCACCGGCCCAGTGGCCGGTGGTTGGGGAAGTTGGCGGTCGAAGGAAGGGGACTGAGATTGGTGGAAGGCGTGAGGAAGAAGAGTCGGGGAAGAAGGTGCATGCACAGGAGGGAGAAAGAGGAAAGTAGGAGAGAGAAAAAGATAGTAGAGAAAATAAAATTAAAAAATTAATTAATTAATTAATTATAATAAATATTTAATAATTAAGTAAATAAACTAATAATTGAATAAAGTTAATTAATGAATAAATAAATATTAAATTATAATTAATTAATTAAGTAACTAAATCAATAAATAAAATTAAATAATAAATAATTTAATAATAATTAGTTATTTAATTTAATAATTAAATAAATAGTATATAAATTTTTATTTATTTGATTTTAATAATAAAATATGAATAAAATATATAGATATAATAAATCATATATTTAATAATATAAATTAAGTTACATTGTACAATATATATACCAATATGGTCCCGAAACCCACATTTCGCATATTGACTCCAATTTTAGCGAAATCACTACCATTTTATAGATAAATAAATAAAATGAACGTTGAAACTGAGTTTTCTCAATTCGAGTCCATATGGTCGAGTTTTTGATGTCCGAAAAATTTAGGTCACGGCTTCGTGGCTTCAGGATTTATTGGCATTTTGACTTAAGTTATATTTTTATATTCATTTTTAGAAACATTTAAGGAAAACATTATGTTAGACGGAGTTATAGATAATTAAATAAAAAATTAGGAAGTTTCTACATGTAATGCATATAGACAATGTGGCCCAAACGCCAAAACTCACCCATTTTTTCCTAATATTTTTTTTGATATTTTAATAAATAGTATTAAGTATAAAACGAAGTTTAAAAGTGAGTTTGGTCAATTTGGAGTATTCTATAAATAATTCTGAACAACGGAAGCCAGCTTTTACGGCTTTTCCGGTTCATTATAATATTTTATTTTTATATTGATTTTTTCTAATATTTTTATAAAATAATATATATTTTTATGAACAACTTTTGAGAAGAAAGTAATTTGTTTTGAAATTTTCTTGATTATAAATAAATTAGGTGAAATATTTACAATGTGAAAAATGTGTAAAGATATTTTTGTAATCTAGATTTTCTGGTATTTTTATAAATTATTGTCCTTATCTCCACCTACTTATTTATTTTGTCGACCAAGTCAATATTGACATGGTCTCGGGGTTAGGATTAGTTTGTATATTTTATATACATCATTCTTTTTTTCTCTTTGTTATTTTATTTTGGATAAAATAGGTGTTAAAAATATAATATTACTAAATGTGGTTAGATTGTTAATTAGTGGGAATTAGTGAATATTTACATGTATTTTACCAAGGATTTCAGCCAAAATGAAAGAATAAATGCAATGAATCATAGATTCATCAACTTTGTTACCTTTACTTGGTCACAATCACTCCGACTCCATAGTCTTTGCAATCATGAAAACCTAAACAACATTTATCGCCATACAAAAGGAAACAGTTTGAAATATAATAAGTTGTCTTGCGACATCATGATGGAACATAATAAGACTGTGTTCATTCAGTTGTAATTGCAACAACAACATAGCTCAATAACAATGGTCGCAGGAGATAGATCAGCAGGTAGATCTCCATGTCTTACTAAATACTTGGCAGCTACATCTTAAAAATTGACAAAGTTAAGTATGAGCATAATAAAAGCTTGACATATATTCACCGTATAAGGTAGTAACTTCCTAACCTCTGCTTTACATGTCGTTTGATAATGACCTTTCTCTTCGCATCGATGGTAAGTCCCTTGCTTGATCTCAGGTTGAGAAGAAGATACTTCAATCTCACATTTAATTCGCTTTGCCTTTTTTGGGATGCCCATTAACTTTTACGTGATTAGGGTCACAAACATCGATGAAATCATGAGCCGCATAAATTCTCGATATGGGTTCTTGAGAGGATTGAGGTGGGACAAGAGCTTAATTTTGGTGAAACGTCCTAAGTCTCTTTAGATTAGCTTGGATCATTTCCTTAACTACATCAAATATTTTACAATCTATGCTTCTAAACTCAATTCATTGAGTTCCGCACAGAGTCCCCATAGCATTGAAGGGTCAGCTTGTCAACATTGTTGTTGGATATAGATTCAGAACTTTTATAAAATTTTGCATTCATTGACTACGGATGTCACATATAAATATGTGGCAACAAGCAAACATCTTTATTCTTGAAAATGAACAATACATGACAGCATAAAATTCATTCTCAATTGAACTTCTTACACGAGCAAGATCCATTATTGTTTAAACAATCAAATTTGAGTCTATACTTGAATCTTGTGTTTCCATGCATAAAAACCTCGTAAATGGCTACCTCTTCCAATCTTGAAATCTTCTTACATTGACAACACATAGTCCTCTTGTATTCTTCTTGAAACAATTTGAAGTTGGTAGGGGTATAAAAGTTGGATGCTTGTAATTCAGTGGGACGTTGTGATACCAGGATGGCTTTTGATAAGGATGCTTTGAAATCTTCACTCTCTTTGGAATTTCAAGGGGAATCCAATGCTCTCTCGTACTGAAGGACTAATTCAGATAGTGGTATTTGTGAATGCACATAGTCATCGAAGAGAGAATTCATACTTTTCGATCGTTGACTTGATGACAAACCTGCAAAAAACACATCATTCAAATATACCTGGATAAACTTTTGGCATATATTATACATTTTTTGTAGCCAACTCCCATGTGGTATATTGTATGCAGTTTGCAAATGTGTCCATTTACTCTCAAACTCTTCAGGTGATTCTAACTTGAAAATCCAATTATTGTAATCTTGTTCAAATTTCTTGCTGCTTCGTAGTTGATGCAAGTGAATCAAGGCATTCTTCTTGATATGCCAATTGCAAAATCTTTGTGTGGTAGTGAGGAATAATAATGAGATAGATTCTCTCATTGCAGGATCTTTAACAGTTATAATTGAAGTGGGCATCTTTCCTTGCATACATGTCAACCAAGTGTTAGTCAATCATGCAAATGTTTCTGTAGTTCCATCTGCCAATACAACACACCCAAATAATGCCGACTGCCGGTGATGATTGATGCCAGTGAAGGGTACAAAGGGGCATTGAAAATTTATTTGTCCGATAGGTTGTATCAAACACTAGGACATCACCAAAAGTCATGTATGAACTCAGTGACCGACCATTTCCCAAAAGACGCTTCTAACCATGCGGTCTACATCAATTTCCACTCTAAAGAAAAATTCAGAATCTTTTTTTACCTTTTATTTAAAACACCTCACAATAGACATGCATTCATTTCCAATAGATTTGGTGTCTACAAACTTGATTACTAATATGTTGCTAGCTAGAAATGTCAAGAACAGAAGAAATTTTCGAGCCAGATAAACCACAATTGTGCAACTTGTCAATCAGACTTCTTGCAGAAGAAGATATAACTCCGTGCGATCGAAGACATGACACTTTTGATGTACTTGCTAAATCATGACTATGTTGTGCATGAAACTCTCCGACAACCCAACATCCTGTGTTACTTTCACAAACAAATATGTGGTCTTCACATCCTTCTCAAATATCTCATCTTCTTTTGACCTCGTGTCCTACATGTTGCTTATCATTAAGATCTCGATTTCCCTCTTTTGAACAAGAAATTTTCCGAGCTGTTACGCGTTTGGTTTTCAAGGATTTTTGTAATGTCGACATCCATGTAGAAAACTAATGTTCCTTACATACAGATTGTAAGATTTGAATGCTTCATCTTCCAAAATAAATTGCATTCCAACAAATAGCTTCTCAATGGTATCAAAATCATCGCTCAAATGTGCATTTTCATTAGAGATAGCCTCAGAAGCATGTTCATCGTACTGCGAGCATCTATTCATATTATCATCCTCTCCTTCCACAATGAATGATACTTGTGGCTGCAAGGAATTTAAAGGAAATTAAATTTCCATGAAACATACAAATATATAAATATTCATTCATTGGAATCACATACAGATTAGTGTCAGACTAAGGATGCTATTAATTACATGTGCATCCATACATTGACTTGTGTTATTATATTCAGCCTTACATTTTCATATCTCCACATAGTTGGGACAAAAGTGACTGCATTTAAGAATGCACATCGTTGGCATTTACTGTGCCAATGTGAACCTGCAAAATGACATACACTTGCCGCTATGGGACAACAATTATTGACTAAAAGAGTAGAATATGGATGTTGCAAACATGCGATGGTCAAGCCATGACCACGCATAGGGATGGAGAGGCTGGCGGTGCTCGAGGCCCCATGCTCGCACAGGGAGGAGGCGATGCTGGAGGACGCACATAGAAAAGGGGTGGCACTGGAGGGCCCGATGTATTGCCGAAGGGCTCCAAGTACCGCTACAGGGGCGATGAGGGGAGGGAACTGGGAGGAGGGGTAACGATGGGGAGCATGCAGTAGGGGAAGCGGGAAGAAGAAGGGTGGCGGGGCTGCGATGGAGGTGGGGAGGTGGGCTTCCTATGTCCAGTTGCGAGGGGGGAGAGCACTAGTCGGACAAGACATAGGAAGCGAGAAGAAGGGTAGAGGGGTTGCGATGGAAGCAGGGAGGTGGGCTTCCTGTGGCCATTCGCGAGGGGGGAGAGCACCGGTCATACACAACAGGGGAAGCGAGATGAAGACGGGTGGAGAGGCTGCGATGAAGGTCGGGGGTGTTCCCGTGACCGGTCATGAGATGGGGAGGTGTTCCTGCGGCGGGGCTACGATGGAGGTTTGTGGGTGTTCCTATGACCAATCGCGAGATGGGGAGGTATTCCAGTGGGTGAGGGCATACGAACATCGCATGGGAGGGTGATGGGAGTTTGGGGAGAGGGGCTTCTTCCATTTTGACTGACAACTGATTTGGACTGTGATGGATGATCAAGATCGATGCAAAACTAACATAGTTGTTACTCAAAAAAGCCTCCTCCCCCCATCTCTCTCTATATATGTAATATAGTTCAATGGGGATGCCCCTACCTCATTTTCAGAATTTTTTTATTTTTTTTGAAAAATATCACCATGTATATTCGTCTACATATACCTCCTATATGTTATTCGAATTTCGTTAGAAACAGAGACTCGTATGCCCTCCATCTAGAACGGTCAATTACAACAATGTTTAGACCATTAAAATTACATGTTCTAAATGGAGGGTATAGGAGTCTCTGTTTCTTACGAAATTCTAATGGCATATTGGAGGGATATGTAGATGAATATACATTGTGATATTTTAAAAAAAATAAAAAAAATTGTGAAAAATGGGGTCGGGGACAACCATGTTGGTTGCCTCTGGAGTGCAGCCCCATACATACATACATACATACATACATACATACATACATACATACATACATACATACATACATACATACATACATACATACATACATACATACATACATACATACGTACGTACGTACGTACGTACGTACCTACGTACCTACATACATACATATAGAGGGTTGATCCTGTGAGAGCCAAAATATGTGGGAGCATGAGAGCGGTGAATCTGGACCACTAGATTATGCTTTTCTCTCTCCTCCTGCAATCAATGAGAAGAGTGGTGACATAATCTAATGGTTTAGAATCATTCCTCTCATGCTCTCAAAATTTTTGGCTCTTACAGGATCAACCCTATATATATATATATATAGAGGGGGGGGGGAGGGATCCTACTCTGTGGAGGAGGTAACTTACCTACTCCATTCTCATTTTTTCCACTTCTTTTTTTTTTGAAAAATGCTTCCATGGATTTTCATAACTATATCCCTCTAATATGTCATTCAAATTTCATCAGAAACAGAGACTCCTATGCCCTCCATCCAGAGCAGGTTGATTACAACAAATCTAAGACCGTTAAAATTTCCTATTCTGGATGGATGGCATAGGAGTCTCTGTTTCTGATGAAATTTGAAAGACATATTATAAGGATATAGTTATAAAAATCCATTGAAGTATTTTTCAAAAAAAAATAAAAAGAAGTGGAAAAATATGAATGGAGTTGGTAAGTTACCTACTCCATGGATTAGGATCCCTTTTCTCATATATATATATATATATATATATGTGTGTGTGTGTGTGTGTGTGTGTGTGCGTGTGTGTGTGTATATCTCTGTGTGTGTGTGTGTATGTGTGTGTGTGTGTGTGTGTGTGTGTGTGTGTGTGTATATATGGGGGGGGGGTCTTCCAATGAGGTGGTTCTTTCCTGAAATTCAAAAAGACACTACCAAATTTGTAAACTGTGTAACAATTTTGTAAATTTAAACTATACATTGTAAAATAACGATGATCATACAGTTTTGTAAAATATATCATCCATATTGTAAGAAACTTTTTTTGTCAAATGTACTAATATTTTCATAAATCTTTCATGATATATATAAATAAATTATGTTAATATTTAGTATTAAATTTATGGAGTTAGAAATTGTAAAATAAATAGAAAAAATACCTAAACTAACGTGGCTTTCCATGCATCCTGGAAAGATCCACCTTATTGGAAGTTTCCCCTATATATATGTGTAGAAAAAATGAG
This sequence comes from Ottelia alismoides, assembly GCA_037367405.1. Lineage (NCBI taxonomy): Eukaryota > Viridiplantae > Streptophyta > Magnoliopsida > Alismatales > Hydrocharitaceae > Ottelia > Ottelia alismoides. The sequence goes on along the minus strand of JAZKJV010007583.1, from coordinate 116,888 downwards.
ACTGCCCCCTAGGGACAACCAACATGGTCACCCCACCCTATTTTCTGTTTTTTTTTTTACTTTTTTGAAAAATATCACTGTGTATATTCGTCTATATATCACTCCAATATGCCATTTGAATTTTGTCAGAAATAGAGACTCATATGCCCTCCATCTAGAATAGGTAATGGAGGGCATATGAGTCTTTGTTTTTGACGAAATTCAAATTACATATACGAGGGAGATATAGATGAATATATAAGGTGATATTTTTGAAAAAAAACATCGAAAATTAGGCGGGGGCATCCCCATTGATCAATGTGGCTACCCCAACCCTATTTTCGACGTTTTTTATTCTTTTTTGAAAAATATCACCATATAGATATTCATTTATATATCCCTTCTATATATCATTCGAATTTCATCAAAAATAGAGAATCCTATGCCCTCCACCTAGAAAAGGTCAATTACAACAATCTTTAGATCAGTAAAATTACATGTTCTACATGGAGGGCATTTGAGTCTCTATTTCTGATGAAATTCGATTGGCATATTGGAAGGATATTTGGATGAATATAAATTGTGATATTTTTCAGAAATTACGTGAAAATAGGACGGGGGCAGTCAAGGGAGCAACCTCATTTTTTCCACACACAAACTTGCACACACACACACACACATGGGTTCAATGGGGCTGCCCCCGCCCCATTTTCAACTTTTTTTTTTTATTTTTTTTGAAAAATATAACCATGTATATTCATCTATATATCCCTCTCATATGTCATTCGAATTTTGTCAGAAACATAGACTCCTATGCCCTCCTTCTAGAGATGTCAATTACAACAATGTTTAGACCATTAAAATTACCTGTTCTAGATGGATGACATATGAGTCTCTATTTTTGACGAAATTTGAATGAATATAAAAGGGATATATAGATGAATATATATGGTGATATTTTGCAAAAAATAAAATAAAATAAAAAATGCAGAAAAATGGGCAGGGGTAGCCCCATTTTTCCTATGTATATGGGTTCAATGGGGTTGGCCCCGCCTCATTTTCTGGTATTTTTTTATTTTTTTAATATCATGTGTTTTTTGTCATTATATCCCTCTAATATGTCATTTCATTTTCATCAGAAACATAGTCTCGTATGCCCATTAATGAGCGTACCATCGACTAGGGTTAAGTATCAAGATAAATCAATGGTCGTTGCGACCCCAATCAATAGCAAACTCAACAAGAAAAAGAAAAACAACTCAAAAAGATCAAACAATCAAGCAAAATGTAAACGGTATCTCTATTATTTTTATCTTATATAGCAACCAGGGTCAAACACAAGGAGCACAGAAATGTACGAAGTAGTCACAATTAAGAAATGAAACAACATATTTTTGGTGGTTTTAATTTTGTATTTTTTAATGATTTTGAATAAATAAGCAAAAGCAACAAGTAAAGAAACAAAACACATACAATGTTTTGTATTTTTTTTGTAACCAGAAATGCTCAAAAAAATAAAATAAAAATATTTTTGGGTTTAAAAAACTTTTAAAGTGGTTTTGGTAATTTTTTAGGATTTTGCAAATGTTTTTATAATTTTGTAAAAATCAAACAGTGGATAACACTACAAATAGTGCAAAACCAAGACGATATTGCAAATTAAAATTTCTTAAAGTGCCCTAAAGTCATGGGGAGCAATTTTACGATAAAATTGAGATAAAATGCAACAACTAGGAACTGAAATGATATTTTTTGATTTTCTGGATTTTATTATGATTTTTATAAGTTTTTAGGTCTTTTTCAATTTTTAGTTTTTTAAGAGGAATTTTAAATGAAATTGCTATTGTAAACAAAACACATGAAAACAGACAAGAAGGATTTTTTATAGAATTTTTAGGGCAATTTTCAAAATTTTATGGGTTTTCTAAAATAGACAGGACACATTTTTAGAGGTTTTTGATTTTTCAAAAATAATAAATGCAACAAAATTAATCCACAAAAATTATCATAAATACTACATGTCTACGAAGCCTTAGAGAACTTTTGGGGTTAAATTGATATTTATTTAATCAAATAAAAGACAAGCAGCTTACATGACCTACTTGCAAATAAAGTAAAGCTCGGGGCCAAATAGTGACACAGATAAGAAGCACAAGGCCTGAATTGCAAAATAACCACGCAAACACGTGCGCTACACATGCATGAGGCTCATTGGGGTATACTTGCAAATGTCAAAAACTTTTCATTCATTTCATAACATCATGAACGATCAAGCATAAATATGCAAATAACCCCAAGAGTCACGTGGGACTACACGTGAGTTCAAACAAATAGGACCAAAGTGTAAATATTAAAAAGCAAGAGGTCCAAACTATGATATGTCCAAAATAAAAAGAATTGCGACTAATATTTACAGGACTAAATAGGAAAAACAAAAAGAAGGGGGCCTAAGTGATGTTTACCCATTACTAATAAGCTATCCAATGGTCGAGAGATCTCTACTTTTGGATGGACGATCTAGATTAGAGGATACCTCTTCGATGATCAACGACGGTGGAACGATCCTTAGATGGATCTGACGGTCCAGGTTCCCCTGCTGGAGGACGGCTGAGATTAGAACTGGGGGAGCCCAGAATCAGACGAATGGAAGGACATCTAGATGAATCAATGAAGAACTCGCCTCCGGCAAGTTTCAATCGGTGAACGCGCGTGACCAAGGTGTCGCCAGGAGCTGCCCTGATGGGGAAAGTGTTGCTAACATCCGTCTGCAGCTGCTGGTGGGCTCAGTGAGGTCTAGGACCAAGGAGAAGGTCCTGGAGCAGCGTGGTTCCTGGAGCAGAGTGTTGTGCCTGTTTGACCTCCAGATGAGGCCTTCTTGTGCTCCTCCCAGTAGGAGAATGGATATGCTCAGAGATGACGCTCCCGCGACGAGTTAGAGCATCACGGTTATCGTACACAGAGGAGGGATGAGTGGTCCAGGTCTCCAGTGGGGTGGTGGCGTCAACCTGCTACTTCATTCCAAACAGGTGGTTGAAATCAAGAGGGATATTGCGGAGATCTATGGAGAAACAAAGGAGAGTCGCGTGAGGGCGGACGAGGGTCGGAATGAGGTGATGAACGAAGAAGAGATGTGGCCGTTGGAGTGAAGATACGATGCGAGCTAATGAATGATTTGAACTGGAAATGGAAGTGAATAGAGTACCTATGAGTGAATGTAGTCTTCTGGGGGTGGTGGACGAAGTCCATGATGGTGATAGCCTCGATGGGTGACGCATCCAGAGGTTGAAGCTCCTCACGACAGAGATGAGACAAATCTTGCCGGACCAGGGGATGTAACACTCCAAATGACCCACTCACCATATCCCTCTCATGCTGTCACTCTGAAAAGGACAAGGCGGGTGCGACGGAGGTGGTGGAGAAACCGAAGGTGGTCGAAAAGGGGAGGGGGTGCAATTGTTATATAGTGTTCCAAGTCCGAGAAGATAGGTAAAGATCCTGCGAACCGAGGCACAGATCATCAGAGGAAAAGTTGGTGTGGATTAGGGATCTGCGCCCCTTAATCAGGGCTATTAATTTGAGTGAAAAGTGCGGGGATCGATTTCGGAAAAATGGGCAAAGATCGGTAAAACCCGATTCGGGCGAAAAGGAGGAGGGGACTAGTTGACCGAAGTCAACAGAGCAGACATGGGCCAATAAGAAGCGACACGAGAAAAGTACAAGATAGGCTAACGTACAAAATAGAAAAGAAAATAATTATGATTAAAGTAAAAATAATAAATGAATTTGAATTAAAAAGTGTATAAAATGAAAACTATTTACTATTTTCCAAAGTATTTTTCAGTGATTTTTAATTATTTTTATGAAAAGTAAATTAATGTCTATACAATATATAGAATTATATACAGGTATCATATACCCATGTATTATGTACAAGTATTTTTATTAATTTATTTTTACGCAAATACCCTAATTATGTATTTTATTTATTTACTACAATATTTTAAAAGTGTAAAATAATTTTTATTTTATTATTTATAAATTATTTACATCTATATGATAAATAGGGATTGTGACATATACAAGTGTGAAGTGTGTTTTATACACTGAGTGGAGAATTTTTATTTTTATTTTTCTTATTTTTATTATATTTAATATTTATTTTTAGTAATATATACGAGTTTGTAAAATAATAGATTAGTTTTATTTTCTCAAAAATAGGCATGTACAAATATAAGTAAAATATATACAATACATAGTGAGCCCTATCTCTCTCTACTTATTTTATTTTACAATCAGGTCAAGGCCTCACCTTCTCTTGGGGTTCGGGTCACTCTGTACTTGTTTTAAATACACCATTCTTTTTCTTTTCCTTTATTCTTTTATTTTTGCCAAAGATGCATGCGAAATATGCAAAATTAACACAAGCATGCAATTTGCTAAGTTACTGTATTTATAGGAATTTTAATGATGCTTTGCCATGAAAAATAACTAAAATAGAAGAATAAAGAGTGAGAATCAGTGATTCATCACCCCTTATACTTTACCTTTTCTAGTCCCTTAGCAAATACTTATTTGAAGAGGAAGTGAAACAAAGAAAGAAAAGAAAAGGAAAATAATCAAGGTTAATTATAAAACTTATATTCATTAAATTGAAGTATGGAGCTCAGTCAGACCTTTGGATTATTAGTTTGTTGGAACCTTATTCAGAGATAGATTTAAGAGTCAACAACCTCTAAGTTCCACCATTCTATGGTCAAGACTCCTCAATAATCCAGATCAGAACAAGTCTAGATACACAAACTCTATTGACTACGCATCTTTCCTTGTACAATGTAAGTGGTATCTAGCTCCCCACCTCAGAAATGACAAAGCAACAATCTCCCTCAACAAGGTAACTCTAATTTCCTAGTCCACAAGCTCTTTCCTCGAGGAGCGGGGTATTCCCTTCTAAGTTCAAGTTTCAACCAGCTCAAGAAGAGGGGAAAGAAGAGAATGGACCGTGACCAGTGTAGTCACGTATCCCTGGGAGATCAACTAGTGTAATACATAAGCTTTACTTTATTTGACTATATACACTCTGACAGACATTTTATTTTCAATAAGGCATGTCCACTTTTTTGGAGTTTTTCTTGATTTTGTATTTTTTTGAAGTGGATATGTACAACATATCTACATGATGCAACATATACATAAGGAGTTTTTCTTCTTAAGCCAGTAGACTATCCCGCTTTTGAAGCATTATTGCAACCCACAAATCCTGTCTTTAGACCTCAATGCCACTAGACCAAGTTGAGATTTACATCCCTCCCTAAAGGAAGACGAGAGGTTCCGCCGAGAAGTACTACCCTCGTATGCTACTCCAAGCCAAAGAAATCTGCCTCCTCATTACCTCATACGTGTCGAGCTATATGTAAGGTGCTGGTCCAAGTAAAGCTATTGTCTGGGAGAGTCATGCATGCGTTGTTAAGTGTTCTACTTAGGCTTATCAAGATGACATGTGAACATAGCCTAGTGGACTCAACGAATTAAGTCACTAATGGACCTGAAAAGTCTTAACCCCAAATCCTATAAGGTTCCTCTGAAAGTTAGGTGGATTAAGGTCTTAACCAGGCTCCATTTTCTAATTTAATTCAAGACTACTTTAAATGTCAACTATGACTCAAACGAGTATGCAAATATGTACAAAACTCTTTTTGATGCAATTTTCAGAACATTCAAATTTTTTGAAAATGCTTGAATGTAAGAAAGAAGAAAAGTTTTTGCAATATATTTACACATATTTACAAATAGTTTTTTGCAAACTTTTGTTTTTCAAACATTTTTAAAAAAATTGTACTATATACATGATTTTGATACAAAAATATTTACATGATTTTTTCAATCAAAACATTTTTACAAACATTTGTATAATAATAATTTTTATAAATAGCTATTTACAAACATGTATGTGCAAGAAAAAATTTAAAATTTTTGTGATTTTTAGCCATTTCATCTTTAAAACAATCACACAAAGCATGAGTTATGGCTAAAGTATATATACAGTATATACGACGCCCCCCTATACTTAGCTTGAACAATGTCCTTATAGTGATCAATGAGCGATGAAAGGAAGATATAACCAGTGCTGAGTATTGAAAAGGAAGGCTATACTACAACGATGAATAAAAGAATGCAATGAATAGAGATCGGTGATCCTCCTATACTTGGATCAAGTAATCCTAAGTATAGAATTCTGTACACAAGGGGAAAATCAAGGGATAAAATGTACATGGTCTACCTCCCTTATACTTAGGGTGAAATATCCCTAGGTATAGGCAGCAAATAGAGGTAAAAAGAATCAAAATAATAATCACAAGTCTGACACCCTCCTATACTTAGGGTAAAGTGCACCCTAAGTACAACATAATCAGAAGATGAAGATAGGGTGTTAGACCAAAGAATGTGCGATATGGACATCTAGATCTATACAACTGCGGGGAAGAAGTGATAATCAGGCATGAGATGCAAATAATGTGAGTCAAAGACCACATCTCATGCAAAAAGAATAGGGGTGACATCAACGATCAGCGGACCATGATCTAGATAAGGTTTTAGGCATTGACTGTTAACTCGAAAGGTGGATTCTAACGATATCTCATATATATCAATGCTACCATTATCATGCACCTTTCGGGCCATGTATGGTCCCTTCCATTTTCCTTGCAACTTTCCTAGAAATAATCTCAGCCTGGCATCGAATAACCATACTTGCTGGTTCGGCTCAAACTGCTTATGGCTGATATGAGAATCATGCCATATCTTCACTCTCTCCTTATATTGTAGGCTACTCGAGAACGTTGTATCTCTAAGCTCCTCTAGGCTGCCAACTTTGCTTTCCTCTAATCTCCTATACTCTTCGTATCCAATAATAACTCAGAGACTGCCCATAGTGACTTATGCTTTATCTCCACAGGTAAATGGCATGGCTTGCCATAAATGAGACGAAAGGGAGATGTACCAAAGGTGTCTTGAAGGAAGTCCGATATGCCTACAAGACCGAGTACAAAAGCTATGACCAATCCTTTCAGGTAAGGCGGATGACCTTTTGCAGAATAGTCTTGATGTCCCTATTCGATAATTCAGCAAGACCATTGGTCTGAGGGTGATATGGAGTGGAAATTTGATGATCTATGCTAAACACATTAGCAAGGGACTTTACCTTATCATTGATAAAGTGAGTCCCACCGTCTGATATCAACACTCTAGGAACCCCAGACCATTAAATGATATTCTTCCTAAAAAATCGGCAAACAATCTTAGCATCTGCGGTTCAGGCATAGATGGCCTCAACCCCAATGACTCATGTAATCCACAACCAACAGAATGTACTCGAATCCCTGACTCTTAGGGAATGGACCCATGAAATCAATGCCCCATGCGTCAAAAACCTCACAGAAGTGAATGGGCTACATCGGCATCATATCACGTTGTCTAGAAGTGCCCATCCTCTGACAATCAGTACACCTCTTTACGAATTCATCAGAATTCTTGAAGAGGGTAGGCCACCATAGGCCGGATTGGAACACTTTCTGTGATGTCCTTTTCCCAGAATGATGTCCTCCTGCCTCAAGCTTGTAGCAGTATGTGAGGATGCTGTGGTGCTCCTCCTGAGGAATGCACCGACGCCAGATGCCATCCCCTCCTTCACGATAAAGGATGGGATCCTCCCTATGGTACGACATGGCCTTCGCAAGTAAAGTCTCAAGTCGCTAAATGGGCCAACCTTGTGAAACTTTCTTGGCGACATGATAATTCACAATGTTGGCGTACCATGGAAGCGAGGTGATAGCAGGATCACCTCATCTAGGAAGGTCTTTGTAATAGTTGCTTGAATATTAGAGGGGAGACATATCGCTTTTTGCATTTCTACTCGGGAGAGTGGGCCCTTCTCCCCCTGATCCCCAACTTCCTTATATATGGGGGAAGAACAATCTATGCCTTGATTCCTCAATGTTCTCTAATCGAGAGAAGTGATTTGCCACCACATTCTTGACTCTAGGCTTATCCTTAATCTTAATGTCAAACTCCTGGAGTAGAAGGATCCATCTTGTTAATCTCACTTTGGCATCCTTCTTTGCAATAAGGTACCTGATGGCGGTGTGATCTGTAAAAATGGTCACTCTATATCCAAGAATATAAGACATGAACTTATCTAAAGCAATGACTGCAGCTAGCATCTCCTTCTCTGACAGTGTAGTTCCACTGGGCAGCATCCAAAGTACGACTAGCATAGTGAATGGCATAAGGAATCCATCCCTCCTCTGTCCTAGCACAACCCCTATGGAAAAATAAGAAGCATATGTCATGATCTCGAATGGTAGAGACCAATCGGGTGGTTGAAGGATAGGAGCCTCAACAACTAATCCTTTGAGAGTCTTGAAGGATGCTATACACTTAGCATCTATAATGAACTCAGTGTCTTTCATCAGCAGATCAATAAGCGGTCTGGCAATACGACTGAAATCTGGAATGAATCATCAGTAGAAACCGACATGCCCCAAGAAAAGACTGCAACTGTAGCAAATTGGACGGTGGATTGAGATTCCTTATGATATCCACCTTGACCGGATCGGCCTCCATGATCCTGCTAGAGATGATATGGCCAAGTACCATCCCTTGAGTCACCATAAAGTGACTCTTCTCACTAGATAAAACAAGATGGACCTCAATAAAAATGCTGAAGTACGCGGTCTAGGCAGTCAAGACAAGCATCAAACACGTCGTCGTAGACTGAGAAATCATCCATGAAGAACTCTATGCAGTCACTCATCATGTCCAAAAAGATGGACAGCATGCACCTTTGAAATGTAGACGGGGTAATACATAGACCAAAGGGCATCCGCCTAAAAGCATATGTCCCAAACGGACAGGTGAATATCATTTTATCCTGTTCTTCAGGCACTATGGCCACCTGATTATAGCCGGAGTACCCATCAATAAAGCAATAGTGACTCTTCCCAGCTAGACTCTCAATGATCCGATCAAGAAATGGCAACGGGAAATGATCCTTCTTGGTGGCCTGATTCAATCATCTGTAGTACACATAGACCCTCCAAGAAGTAGGTACTTGGGTTGCTATCTCCTCTTCATACTCACTAACAACTGTAGTGATACCCGTCTTCTTAGGCACCACATGTAATGGACTAACCCGCGTGGAGTCAGAGATGGGGTAGATAAAATCATCGCTCCACCATTTCATTATCTCTTTCATAACCACATCTTGAAGGTTCGGGTTCAACCGTCGCTGGAACTCACGCGAGAGCTTAGCATCCTATTCGAGATAAATATGGTGGGAGAACATGGCCGGACTTATCTCCATCCAATCGCCTTGCGGTTCCTTTCAAGAACCTCCATAAAACGCGAGTCTTGCTCTTCATTCAAATATGCTAAGATAATGACTGTGTACATCTCAGGGTCGTCTTCAAGTCTGGGCAACTGGGAGCTGGCAAATCTGGCTTCTGAAAAGTCTGAGTGAAAGCAACCAAATCTGCATGGGAGAGCTCTCGCTGTATGTGCAAATCTAGCAAAATGGCCCTGCTGGTGTGTCTGTAATCGGTGCTGGCTCAATCTCCATCCTAGGTCTCGGCTCTGTGGAAATCAGACATGGTAAATGCCCATCAAAATCATCCCAATCAATGTCTGAATCTCAGGGATAAGAATATGTACCACATGACATACAATCTACTTCTCTCTCCAAACCATGATCATCAACCTTGAATATGCCCTCTGCCAAGAGTATGCTATCCGAACTCTCATCTACTGGAATCTGTAACTCTGCAGTGTATGAAGGTGCGATAAGAGCTCAAGATACGGGGTCGGTCCGAACTACTTCATCATCTGTAATCACGAAGTTGCACTCCTGGTGGACGTCTCTCTCTGCATCTCTCATCTGCCCTGCATCACTGGACTGCTTGGAACAGGTTGAATCTCAAGCTCTAATCTCGTCTATCGTCTCTATTTGTACACTTCCACCCTCGACACAAAAGTATATCTTCCCGCTATCAATATCGGACACTGCATTGGTTGTGGCCAAGAATGGTCATCCTAGTATGATGGGGGTATATGTCACAGACTCAAGGATGTCCATGTCCAGTGCAACAAAGTCCACGAGCAATTTCAGGTCTTGAATTGTGACGACCACATCCTTCAACAACCCCTTCGGCCTCTTGACAGATCTATCAACAAACTGAAGGAATGTCCTGCTCTGTCGAAGAGGGCCAAACTTAAATTGGTCGAGTAGGGATGCCAGCATAAGGTTGATAGAAGAGTCGCTGTCTAATAGAGTCTGATCGAACCGTTGCTCATGAATGTGGCATCTGACATCAGGAGGTCCTGCATCTGGCCTATTGGCTGGCAATCGGTTCTGGATAGTGAAGCATGTGGCATGAGTGAGCACACAGATCTCTGCAATATGATTCCTTCTCTTCATGCGGATGGTGGTCTTCTCTCTCAAATTCTTCTGGAAGAGAGGGATATGCTTCAACGAATCCTGTAGAGTCAGCTGAATCTGGAATCTATCGATCATCTACTGGTTGAACTCTAGCTCGTGTCTCTTTTTTGGATTTTCTATTTTATTCCCCTTCGCTAAGCGGAGTGCTTGAGGGAAGGGGATAACTGGACCCTCCTAAGATAGAGGGGTAGGAATAGGCTCATGTGTAGGTGAAGGAGTAGAATCCATAACAATATCGTCATGCAACACATATGGACTCGAAGAAGATACAAAAGCCTTTCCTTTATTCATATTTTGGTCTTTTTCCATTTTTTGATTTTTTTGGTTTTTTATCAAAACTGTCCTGACATCCTGATGAATCTCCATTTCATCACCTTTATTATATCATTTTGGCCTTAAAACCCTATCTAATGCATGTAAATAGCATTAATTTGTGCATATAAACATTCATTATTATTGTATTAATTATATATGAAACATGGTTTTTAATGCCAAAATTATAGAATAAAGAGAATAAAAGAAAAGGAATAAAATAATGATGATATTTTATGATCCTAAACCCCGAGACCAAGTCAAGAATTGAGTTGGTTGACAAGGAATAAAGTAGGGGGAGATAAGGGCCAAGAATACAATAAAAATACCATTTATTCGTACATTATTCATGCATTTTTGACACCTATTTTATTCTTTATTATTTATCCATCAAATAAAGAAACTTTGTACATAAAAGTTGTAGATAATAATGGAAATAAAAATACAAAATATAGTTTGTGCAAAAATAATATACAATGTTCATTTTACACACAAAATAAAAAGCCAAAAACCCAACTTCACATACCCATATCTTGCACATAAAAACTTAAAACATATCAAGATCATCTTTAATTGTATTTAATTTTTCCCAAGCTATTTAATGGAGGTGTTTCATATTTTTGGAGTTACGGTGTGAAAGTTAGGTTTTTGACCCTCATTGTACATTTTACCCCTCATTGTACATTTTACCAATTAAGACATTCAATTTATTCATTATTCATTATTTTATTATTTTTACAAATTCATATTTTTATAATTTTTTAATTATTATTTATAACTTGTATACACATTAAAACCAAAAGAAAACCAAAAAGAAAATGTGAAATAAAATAAGTCTATATGAAAAATGTAGATAAAATACCTATAGTATAGTTGTTTATAAATAAAAGGGAAACATATTCTTCTATTCTTTATTCATTTATATTTTTATAATATTGTAAATATTGTTTATATTATATTAACAATAGCAAACCAAAATAAAATCTAATAAAATTCATTAAAATAAAAAGGTATACATAAAACATAGGTATTATACCTATCAATATACCTAAAAAATATACATATCGATTTATTTAAGTATACAAATTGTATCATAAAAATAAAATAAAAATATATTTATACACCTAAAAATATGTTATAACTATATAAAGTAAAAGAGTAAAATAATAAAATAAAATATACAAAATAAAAATAAAATGTACAAAACATAGATGAATATACATATAAATACACCATTAAAAATAACTACTAAAAAAATAAAGTCAAAAAAAATAAAAATTATAATAAAATACTACACTAAATAATAAACATTTTTTATTTTATATACAAAAAATAAATAAAATCATTTACTATTTTAATAATTATTTTTGATTAAATTGGTAGTTTCGTTGTTTTGCATGCCAACGTAGACCAATCAACATCTAGCCTTCGTTGACTCTGAGTCAACTGTCTCCCTCGCTTCCAGACGTGACGTGCCTGTCCAGTCCTATGATTTCACACCTTTTTCCTGGGCGTCTCATCACTCCATCGCCTTCGACTCCTTAACATGAAATGATCATTGATCATTGTACATACACGTCAGGACCTTTAATCCCTTGTATATATGCCCAAAGCTTTGATATTTGCCGGTCAAATAAGGGTATCTCTATGTTCTATAAATAAAAGCCCTCCGTCTCCTTCTCAAATTTGGTCACCGTCTCGAGTCTAGGAGGCATCATCTTGGATCCAGCTGAGCTTCTCGTGATAGGAGGAGGCAATGCGAGGTCCGACGAAGTTCCAGGAACACAGAGGTGCACCCACAGCTGTCGCACCGGCGGCCCAGCTCCCTGAGCTCTCTCAGGTATAAGAGTTGCTCCCCTTAACCCTTTTAGGTCTATTTGGATTTCATTTTTTTATTCCTACACTTAGTTTAGCTTATAGATATTAGTTTTATCCTAGAAAATCTGATCCGTAGTTCGCCAGAGCCGAGCACCGGTGAGCTCCTCCGCACATGATCATATGCTCTCTGACCCTGCTTTCGCCCTCATTCGCTTCCCCTCTTGTTTCTCCACTCGCCAGTCACCTTTGACCAACTAGATCCACCCTGGGTCTACGAATCGAAGTCTACCTCCACCGCATCGTCGAACTTCACCACCCATCACCCATATCCAACTCATTCCATGCCTAATCAGATCGAGGCAGTTTTCCCTCGACCCGTGCTCTTTTCTATGCAGGTTGCGCGTTCAATAGAGTCCTTCTGGGCTCGAATCAAGCCTGCATGCAGGTTCTTGGTAAAGGATATGGAATAATCCTCAAGCGCATCACGGAAGCGTGAGCGTCGTATCGAATACGACAAAGAACGACTAGTCGTACTAGTTATTCTATGCAGAGGAATTTAAAAAAATTTCATGCGATGAAACCACATGATCTAAGAATGATTCTCGGATCGTTTCATCTATAACCACAACAAGTATAAAGAAATACCTCTTGAAGCATGGTTGATTGAGTCTCAACGAAAAGAGACCTCCTGTCTCAAGTCCGATCGTCGGAGAAGAAGCTTGCGAGCACGGGGATGAGTCGCATGATCCTCGCAATCCAACGAGTTGATCCAAGCACAGAGAGCTCCTGATCTCGTCGTACGAGATCGAACGTCTTCTTCGCGAGCGTAGTACTCCAAGAAGACAGAGAACCGAAGAATGTCGAAGCAGCGACGCGGTGGCGAGGGCGTCAACGGCTATACTCCTCTAGGGTTTGGTGGATGGCCACCAAGGAGAGAGGAGAGATGTTGGCGTGTAGAAGAAAGAGAGAGAGAGAGACGTGCTTCAAAAGCATAGCCTTAGAGAGCATGGTATGTCTTTCTATTTATAGGGTTTTAGGATCCATGGATCTCAATCCATGGGACATATAAAATCAAAGGATGAGATTGATTTATGTCTAATCCAATGGTCAGGATTGTTGTTGGTAAAAACCAACAACTTATGATTTAATTTAGATCAAATATATTTGACAAATCCAATATACATCAATCCTAAAATTATACCAATCAAATAAGGAGGCAATCAACATGGAGATTGCATCTCCCATGTTAACATGGTGGACGGCTACCAATCCCATATAGGACTTGGTAGCCGTCCACATGTTTCCATGTGGAGGCAATCTCATGAGATTTCATGAGCTTGCATATCTCCACAGTTTTCTCCATTATTTAATCCAACAACTTTTGTTGTGATTTATTCTCCAAAAATAATTCATAATTTTTTGAGAATATTGCAATCTTGCCATTGGAAATTTATGAATCAAATTCACAACCCAAAACAAAATATAATTTACATTTTGAATTAATTACACGATGTGTATCCAATACACATTAATAATTAATTAACAAATATAAATTATAATTAGCTCTCTCCAGTACATTATAAATCACATTTATAATATATTATGAATAATTGGATATTGTTATCCACATTATTCTTATGCACAATAATTAAATCACATTTAATTATATTGAATAATTTCCACAAATATTAAGATAATTAAATCACATTTAATTATCAATTTCTTAATGCTTGGATCTATGGAATTATTCTTGAACCCTTTCAAGAATAATGCGATTTCTACGCAGATACTTGGACATAAGGACATGGCGATTGTATTGTTCCATGTATAGTGACTTGGATATTGAGATCACATCTCAAATCCAGATCCCATGGACCTCCCATAGATGCTTGATTAAATCAAGGCTGTAAACCTAATCTTCTCATATCATCTTAATCTCATTCAGATCAATGTCCAATACATGGACTAAGATTAGGTCACTTCTCTTCTTAGGGGAGTCACTAAAATCCAGACCTGTTTCATCACTCCGTCGGAATGGAAGCGTCATGGTTATACAATCGTTTATGATCACATCACCCTCAGGTATTCCCAACACCTATACATCCTTCATACTGGAAGACCTATGATCATCCTGAAGATATAGATCACTTTTACACTATCATCTTCAGGGCTTGATCACTAAGTTTCTCATTCTTGGTCATTGGGATTTTGGTATAGATCATATGCTTTCACAAAGAATATATCTTACCTTCAAATTCATGTCATGCTTCCAAAGCATGATGACCATGCATGGAATTTGATCAGTCCCAATACCTCATGAGTGAGCTCATGTCTCCTGGTTCACAAGTGAACATGTATGATCCTTTTGAGAGATCGTATTACTCATATGTCCTTACATGCACACCAGCTCGTCGGTGTATAGACCTTGGTTGGGTCATCAACCTATTAGTCTGCCAAATGTAGATACTCAGACATATAGCAACACATCTATCTCTGGTTGGAGGATGCATGCCTATGTTGTGACATCATTCAACATAGGTCTTTGGTTATCTTGATCTCGTCAAGTCAACCCATTGACTCAACTAATCTCACACCTCTGAATCACTATTCCCATGTAGAGGACCTGCATCAAGAGTTCAGTCAGATATCAACCTAATGAGCAAGGATTGCCATCTCCTACTAAGGCTGGAGATCATCACTTAACAATCACTTGATGATGCTTGATGAGTCCTCTATCTAACTCCTTAGATATTCATCCAAGCATCATCCTCTATGATTCAATCAATGAATCAACAAATGTATGATTATTAAGTTAGCCATGGTACATAACCCTTATTGTATAGAGGGGCCTTATAGTGCATTCCTTCAATCAATCTCAGAAAAGTGAGTGAAACATAATTAATAACTTTTATTGATAAATCATTTATTACAATAACATTTATTGTAGGAATGGTTCGCCTCGGGCTCACATTGCTAGCAATCTCCCACTAGCCCTCATAACCATTCAGGAACAATCCTTAAATCCATACTCATTACATGCTGGTCGAAAACCTTATGTGTCAGAGGTTTGGTAAGAGGATCACCAACGTTGTTGGCAGAGGCCACCTTGGTGATGGTGATATCTCCATGCTTTTGAATTTCCCGAATGATGTGGTATTTCCTTTCCACGTGCTTGCTCTTCTGATGCCATCTGGGTTCCTTCGCCTAGGCAATGGCTTCTCTGTTATTGCAGAGTAGCGGGATGGGAGTATCAGAGCAAACTATGCCAAGCTCCAGGATGAACATGCGTAACCACACCGCCTCCTTTGCAGCATCTGATGCAGCAATGTACACGGCTTCTGTTGTTGAATCTGTTGTAGTGTCCTGCTTCTTGCTTTTCCAGCTCACAACACCACCATTCAATAGGAATACAAACCCCGATGTCGACTTTCGATCATCAATATTCGATTGGAAGTCAGAATCTGTATATCCCAAGACTTGGAGATCACCATCTCCATAGACCAAGATGTAATCTTGCGTCCGTTTTAGATATTTGAATATGTTCTTTACTGCATTCCAGTGTTGTTCTCCATAGCAGGATTGGTAACGGCTTACCACTCCCACTGCATGGCAGATATCTGGCCTAGTACACATCATGGCATACATTAAGCTTCCTACAGCTGATGCATAAGGGCATCCAGCCATGGCTTTCTTTTCCTCAACAGTTTAAGGATCCATTCCTTTAGACAGGAGGATACCATGTCATAAGGGTAGGAATCCTTTCTTGGAACTATCCATACGGAATCATTCAAGAATCTTCTTAATGTATCCATGTTGTGACAATCCCAAAATTATCTTTTTCTCGATTTCTGAACAACCTCAGGCCTAAGATGTAAGAGGCTTCTCCAAGATCTTTCATCTCAAAGGTATGGGATAGCCAAATCATTACACTGGTCATCATCCCTGTATCATTCCCAATGATAAGGATGTCATCTACGTAAAAGCACGATGAACACAATGGCGCTCCCACTAAGCTTCTTGTACACACAAGGTTCATCAGGATTCTGCACAAAATCATAACTCTTTATGGTTCGTTAAATCTGATGTTCCAACTACGACAAGCTTGTTTGAGCCCATAGATGGATTTCTTTAGCTTGCATACTTTGACATCCTCAGTTATGAAGCCCTGGGGTTGTTCCGTATAGATATCCTCCTCGAGGTATCCATTGAGGAAAGCTGTCTTGATGTCCATCTGCCAGATGTCGTAGTCAAGATATGCAGCTATAGCTAGCAGTGTCATGATGGATTTAAGCATAGCCACAGGAGAGAATGTCTCGTCGTAGTCTATGCCTTCTCTCTATGTGTAGCCCTTGGCTACGAGCCGTGCCTTGAAAGTCTCTACTTTTCCATCAGGTCCCCTCTTTCTCTTGAAGATCCATTTACACCCAATGAGTTTTACCCCTTTAGGTGGATCCTCTAGGGTCCATACACCATTCTTATGCATGGAGTCAATTTCTGACTTCATTGCTAGCATCCATCTATCCATGTCATGATCCGCGAGTGCTTCATCGAATGAAGAAGGATCATTGTCAGTTTCACCTGACACATGGAATCCATACCTTTCAGGTGGTGCAACCACCCTCGAACTCCTTCGAAGTCATCTTCATTTATCTCTTCGGTTTCTGGTTAAGGAAGCTCAGAATCCTCAGGGGATTCAATGAGTTCCTCTACTTCATTTTTGTCTTGACTTTTAAGGAAATCATTCTCCAGAAATTTCACATCTCTAGAAACAAAAACCTTTTTGGTTTCAGGGTTATAGAGTTGGTATCCAATGCCATCTCTAACATACCCAATGAAGTGACACTCACGAGAGAGAGATTTTAGTTTACTTGCGTCCACATTCTTCGCATGGACCAAGCAACCCCAAATCCTCAAATGATTAACACTAGGTTTGGTTCCATACCAGAGCTCATGAGGAGTCTTAGGTACAGATTTGCTAGGAATCTTATTCAGGATATATATTGCAGTCTCTACTACATATCCCCATAAACTAAGTGGTAAATGTGCTTTGCTCATCATTGAACGGACCATATTCATGATGGTCTTGTTACACCTTTCAGCAACACCATTATGTTGGGGAGTTCCAGAAAGAGTGATATTGGAGACAATTCCATTCTCTTCAAGATATTCCTTGAATTCATCTGAGAGGTATTCACCACCTCGATCAGATCGAATCCATTTAATCTTCCTATCGGTTTGGTTCTCAAGCAAAGCCTTGAATTCTTTGAACTTTTCAAAGGTTTCAGATCAATGACGTAATAGGAAGACAAACCCGTATCATGAATGGTCATCAATAAACATCAAATAATATTTCTATCCATTTTGAGTCGCGGTACTGAAGGGACCACATACATCAGTATGTATTAGGTCAATAATACCTTCGCATCTTGTAACCTTACTACGGAAAGGCATCCTGGTCATTTTACCTTGAATTTAATGTTTGCAGGTAGGCAATGGTTGAACCTTTAGAAAATCTAAAGGTCCATCCTTTATCGATCTATTGATCTCATCAACAGATAGATGACCAAGCCTTGATGCCAAATCTCATTCGAAAGATTTTCATCCTCCCTGGATCTTTTAGGGTTTTTATTTGTGGTTGTAACATTCATAATACATTTATCAATGCACATTTCATAGAGTCCACCAGAAATCAAAATACCATCCGCAATATATTTATCATAATGATTTATGATTAATTTTTTTTAAAGTAGGAATGAATATCCACTTCTAACTAATTTAGATACAGATATCAAATTCCTTCTGACTTTGGGTACATAAAGACACTCTTTAAGTACTAGGACTATACCACTAGATAATGATAGTCTACAGGTCCCGACGGCGACTGCTGCAACACTTGCATCAGATCCCATCTGGATGACTATCTCCCGTTCTTCCAGATTTCTAGTTTCATGAAACAAATGCAACAAATTGCATACATGAACAGAAGCACCAGAATCAACAACCCAACTTCCTTCTCGTCCATCAAGAAAACTGGTTTCAATGATAAAAGTAGATTTCATACCTGTTGAGGCTTTAACTTTGTCGATCGACTTCAGGTATTTCGGGCAGTTACGCCTCCAGTGCCCCGGCTTCTTGCAGTGGTGACAGACGCCGATTTTCTTCGACACTATAAGTGTGGATGCCTTTGAAGATGAGACAACACCTTGACCCTTCTTCTTTATCTTCTGGGCTGTGCCCTTCCGAGAACCTTGCTTCCGACCACGCTTACCTCTGACCTGTGCAACCATTGCACTGCCAGCGGGACCATCTTTCTTCATTACGTCTTCCGCAGACTTTAATGCAGCAAGAAGTCCAGCATTTGTCAATTCCAGCTTGTTCATGTGGAATGAAATCACAAAGTTATTAAAAGACTTGGGCAAAGACAACAGAATGAAATCAGATTACATGTCTGCATCCATGGTTGCCCCAAGAGTTTCCAACTCCGACAAGTACCCAAACATTTTGAGTACATGTTCACGGACCGAAGTTCCTTCATGCATCTTACAGTGAACGAGTTCTTTCATAACGTTGTATCGTTGGGTGCGGTTAATGTCACCAAACATATCTTTTAGATTCTGCATAATTTCTTGGCATGTGCTCATCTCCACATGTTGCTTGTGAAGAACATTGGAGAGAGAACCCATGATATAGCATCTAGCCAAGACATGATCTTCATCATACCTGTCATTGTATGCCTTCTCTTCCTTCGTTTTAGGGATTTCATGCTTGTCTTCTATGAGCACATACCTTATGCGCTCGGCCGAGAGAACAAGCTCCAAATTATAGATCCAATCTGAGTAATTCGGTCCGGTCAACTGGTTGACCTCCAGAAGCCTTCTTAATGGGTTTATGGACTTCATTTTCTGAAATTAAGAATGCACTCTATAAGAACATATAATTATACATTCAATTTATGATATTTTATTAAGGCATTTTAAATCAAATTAGTCTTGCTCTGTCAACTATGAAAATATATTCCCTTAATCACTTTCAAAGTAAGAGATACTTACCGCTATATCTCAAGCAAGAACTGGGATCTCCTCTTTATTTTTGTCACATCCCAATAATATGAGAATCTGCAACTCCAACAAAGATAAACGGGAACACTTTCCGCCTTGTAAGTCCAACTTGCATTTCTCAATTCGATCTTTAACACCTGGGCCCACCACCCCTAAGGTGATGTTGACCCGTCGTTAATTGAACCAACCATCAACAGGAATAGTACTCGCTATGCACAATCCAATATCATCCCAATAATATAGAGATCCAATATTTGGGTCACTACGCATATGGCCTTACTCTTTCGAGAAGCAAAGAGCCCGATCCAGATGCGCTTGCATATAGGAGCTGTCACTGCGTACAGGCGTCTCCTATATGCAATCCTTGGCGACATAAACCCTTCGCCTTGACGGGAGACCATGGATGTCACTTATGTGATCCTCCACCTCTTATTCAAATTTTATCAATTATCATGAATCATATTCATATAATTAATTCTTCCAAGGGAAATAATAATTCTATTCACAATAGAGTGTTTCAATTCAACATAATTAATTCAATCACATTAAATTAATTATCAATTCAATTCAGTCAACAAACTTGTTTGTTTTTACTTGAATATATATGGTATTATCTCAAAATATGTATTAATTCGAATTTTAATAATTAAAAAAATACATCATGATCTCTCAGGCATCATTTGTTCCCTACACGTTGTCATGGCCAGTAACGGTTGGAGTGGGATGGACCGCATCTGGTGCAACCCGCTACCCTAGCGGTCCCGACTAGACACCATATCCGCCTCGGGAAAAAATAATGCCGAGTCAATCACTTTGTACTTGAGATGATCATCGGTTCTTCAACCAAAATTATACCATATAGTAATAATCAAAACATTATTGATTATAAGAAAATCTGCTAGACAAATTCCCAATCCTATTCAAGCAAGGAGTTTGATGATTGTGTTTCCAATTATGATCGATATCAAATCTAATCAGTTTATTGGTTGAGGCCAAGTCAATTAAGGAAATAATCATCATTAAATATTTCTAAAATATTTTCCATAATTATTTTATGAAATTAACAATTAATTTCACTAATTGATAATCACATGATTCTTGATTAGGACTGCAGTGACCACTACTTACTAAAATTAACATATCTCAATCAATTTAAATCCAAATTAGACAAAATCAATTTTCAAAGATTTCTATATTGATTTAGGACAGAACCCAAGTGATATTTCATGCATTTTGAGGCATATCAAAACAGTAATTAACTCATTAATCATGTTAAGATTTGCAGTTCCCGCAACAGTGAATACATGTTCATTAAAACATCCATATCTCGAGCAAACAGAATCCAAATTACGTAAACTCAGATCCTATGATTTCCTTATTTACTGGGGAAAAAAATCCAAGTGATTAATTAGTGTTTAAATATTTTAAACAGGGCCGAATTTATTCACTAAACAGATGTGCGATAATCAATTGCGACAAAAACCTTCGCGACCTTAAGGAACCCAAGTCATACTAGGTTTGCGGATCGTATCCAAAACCTTCGACCTAAGGCTCTGATACCACTTGAAGGACATGGAATAATCCTCAAGCACATCATGGAAGCGTGACCGTCGTATCGAATACGACGAAGAATGACTAGTAGTACTAGTTGTTCTATGCAGCGGAATTTAAAACATTTTCATGCGATGCAACCACATGATCTAAGAACGATTCTCGGATCGTTTCATCTATAACCACAACAAGTATAAATAAATACCTCTTGAAGCGTGGTTGATCGAGTATCTACGAAAAGAGACCTCCTGTCTCAAGTCCGATCGTCGGAGAAGAAGCTTGCGAGCGCGGGGATGAGTCGCGTGATCCTCACAATCCAACAAGTTGATCGAAGCACGGGGAACTCCTGATCTCGTCGTATGAGATCGAACGTCTTCTTCGCGAGCGTAGTACTTCAAGAAGATGGAGAACCGAAGAACGTCGAAGCGGCGGCGCGGTGGCGAGGGCGTGGAAGGGTTTGGTGGGCGGCCACCAAGGAGAGAGGAGAGATGTTGGCGTGTAGAAAAGAGAGAGAGAGAGAGAGAGAGAGAGAGAGAGAGATGTGCTTCAAAAGCATAGCCTTAGAGAGCATGGTATGCCTCTATATTTATAGGGTTTTAGGATGCATAGATCTCAATCCATGGGACATATAAAATCAATGGATGAGATTGATTTATGTCTAATCCAATGGTCAAGATTGTTATTGGTAAAAACCAACAACTTATGATTTAATTTAGATCAAATATATTTGACAAATCAAATATACACCAATCCTAAAATTAAACCAATCAAATAAGGAGACGATCAACATGGAGATTACATCTCTCATGTTAACGTGGTAGACGGCCACCAATCCCTTATAAAACTTGGTAACCGTCCACATGTTTCCATGTGGAGGCAATCTCATGAGATTTCATGAGATTGCATATCTCCATGGAAATCTCCATTATTTAGTACAACAACTTTTTTTGTGATTTATTCTCCAAAAATAATTCATAATTAATTTTGAGAATACTGCAATCTTGCCATTGGAAATTTATGAATCACATTCACAACCCAAAACAAAATATAATTTACATTTTCAATTAATTACACAATGTGTATCCAATACACATTAATAATTAATTAACAAATATAAATTATAATTAGCTATCTCTAATACATTATAAATCACATTTATAATATATTATGAATAATTGGATATTGCTATCCACATTATTCTTATCTACAATTATTAACTCACATTTAATTATATTGGATAATTTACACACATATTAAGATAATTAAATCACATTTAATTATCAATTTCTTAATGCTTAGATCTATGGAATTATTCTCGAACTCTTTCAAGAATAATGTGATTTCTCCGCAGATACTTGGAGATAAGGACATGACGATTGTATTGTTTCACGTATAGTGACTTGGATATTGAGATCACATCTCAAATCCAGATCCCATAGACCTCCCATAGATGCTTGATTAATTCAAGGCCGTAAACCTAATCTTCTCATTGCATCTGAATCTCATTCAGATCAAAGTGCAATACATGGACTAAGATTAGGTCACTTCTCTGCTGAGAGGAGTCGCTAAAATCCAGACATGTTTCATCACTCTCTCGTAATGGAAGCGTCAAGGTTATACAATCGTTTATGATCACATCACCCTCAGGTATTCCCAAAACTTGTACATCCTTCATATTGGAAGACCTATGATCATCCTAAAGATATAGATCACTTTTACACTGTCATCTTTAGGGCTTGATCACTAAGTTTCTCATTCTTGGTCATTGGGATTTTGGTATAGATCATATGCTCTCACAAAGCATATATTTTACCTTCAAATTCATGTCATGCTTCCAAAGCATGATGACCATGCATGGAATTTGATCAGTCCCAATACCTCATGTTTGAGCACATGTCTCCCGGTTTACAAGTGAACCTGTATGATCATTTTGAGAGATCGTATTACTCATATATCCTTAATGCACACCTGCTCGTCGGTGCATAGACCTTGGTTAGGTCATCAACCTATTGGTCTGCCAAATGTACATACTCATACATATAGCAACACATCTGTCTCTGGTCAGAGGATGCATGCCTATGTTGTGACAGCATTCAACATAGGTCTTTGGTTATCTCAATCTCGTCAAGTCAACCCATTGACTCAATCTATCTGACACCTTTGAATTACTATTCCCATGCAGAGGACCTGCATCAAGAGGTCAGTCAGATATCAGCCTAATGAGCAAGGATTTCCATCTCCTACTCAGGCTGGAGATCATCACTTAACAATCATTTGACGATGTATGGTGAGTCCTCTGTCTAACTCCTTAGATATTCATCCAAGCATCAACCTCTATGATTCAAATAATGAACCAACAACTATATGATTATTATGTTAGCCATGTACATAACCCTTATTGTACGGAGGGACCTTATAGTGCATTCATTCAATCAATCTCAGAAAAGGTAGTGAAACATAATCAATAACTTTTATTGATAAATCATTTATTACAATAACATTTATTGCAGGAATGGTTCGCCTCACGCTCACATTGCTAACACTTGGAGGTCCAATCTTTCTTGGGCTCGCCTGACCTCTCCATGAGGTCCTAGAGCCTCTGTTGACCATCAACCACTGCGGAAGGCCTCCTGGAGATGTAGAGCCCATAGGCATTGAAGGATCCCACCGGGAGAGGAGTAATTGACGAACGAAGTTTGGGGAAGACGGGTTCTTCACTGTTCTTCGTAAGGAGCAACCACTATCTGATCTGGGGAGGCACACCATATCTGATCACAGTCATCCATCAACCCCATGCTTCAGTTGTTCGATGGAACCCTTAATAGATCTGAACCAGCCATGGGCGAAGAGGTATCCACCATTGTGCGAGCGATGCATGTCAAGCGGATGAAGTTCAACCGTTGGTTGCGCGCCACCTTTGGAGTAATTTACACATTTAGCCCTGCTTTTTTGTATTTACTAATTAGTCCTATAAATAAATTATAGCATGTAAAATAAATTGGACATTTTGTAGAAAGGCCCCCATATTTCCATTAATTGCATTTCAGTCCTGTCCAGCTCAACTCACGTGTCATCCCACGTGAGCTGGGTAATTTGCACTATAACCCCCAATAATTTTTGTAATTGTAAATTAGCTTTTAAAAATTAAATAAATGCTGTTTTAATCATGAACTTTTGCACCGAGCCCCCTGTCTTTTATTTTTTTTTTTTGTAAAAATGACCCTGCCGTAACATATATTTTGTTGCTTTTGTATATTAAATATAGTTATGGTACTCCTAAAAACACACAAAACTAGGGTTAAATACCTCATGCCTTGTACTTTCACACCATGTTTTGTTTGTTAGTTTTGGGCATTTTAATCATTTTATAGAAATCAAATGAGCACTAGTTATTCCCTGTCTAAATTAGAAAATACCAAAGAAATAGAAAAACCTGTTTAAAAATTCCAAGAAATTTATACAGTTTATTTTACCTTATTTTATAATAGACAAAAATCACTAAAAATAGAAAAAAAGGCTAAAAATCTAAAACACAAAAATCTTTTATAAAAATCTAAAAAACCTTTAAAATCTAAAAATATGTTTTTCTGCTTTATAATTTTCTTTATATAAAAATCTACAAATTAAAATTGATTTGGACAACTTTGGGACATATTTATTATTTTGAATATCCAAATCAATTTCAGATATTTTATTTGTCCCTAATTTGGGATATTTTGTAACTTAAAAATACATAAATATTTGAAAAAAAATCATGAAAAATAAAAAAAAATTAGAAAAATATGAAAAACACGAAAAGAATTTAATTTTTTTATATTTCATCAATATTTACTAGTATTTATAAATATATTATTATATATTGTATATATAAAGCCTTATACATGTTATATTGTTTGTACAAAAGAAAAGGTAATGTCAAAATATAAAAATATAAAAAGAAAAAAATATAAAAATAGAAAATTAAAAATAAAATACAAAAATAATATATATATAACCAAAAACCCACAAAAAGATCTATGAATATACTTGATGAATGACTTGGCTATACACAAATAACCTTAGGCTACCTGTATTGCTCTATGTGGTTTGACCTCTACATTCATTCTTGCTATGCATTTTATGATAGAGAAAAATTAGTTTTAGTTTCACATTTTTGCTATTCATTGATTTATGTATCTTGTGGGTTAATTGTAGACTAATCAGGGATTTTAGAATGGTTATCTCATCGATGGCGGTCTAGCCTTGTGAGACCGTACGACCCTCTATCTCTACAACTGTTATCAGATACAACAGAAGGAAACACAACTGGAGTAGAAATAGTGGCATCAGCACCACCCATAGTGTCTGTCTTCACGGCATCAACACCGCGCTCTATCTCAACATCTAGAAGATTGGTGGCTTCAGTACCACCGACTGCATCTGGAGATATGACGACCTCAGTACCGATAGTTGGATCATCTTCCTTGGTGGCATCAACACCACCATCATAAACATCATGAGCGGCATTAGCATCGCTATCCTCCTCGTCTGGCGCTCCTAGATCTCCATGTGGTCATCGCTCGGACAAGGCGCTGCCAGCTGGCATCATACCTCTCCTAAGTGTCACAAAATCAGCATTAAATATGCAGGAAGAAATATAACCCATGGAATCACTAGGAGTGGTAGTCTCTGTGAACTGTGCCTGCTAAAACTTCCTCTTCAGATTAGTCGGGTTTGGCTCAATCTGAGCGGGTATGGTGGCCTTGCCCTTGTTTATTTCTCTCATCTCCTGTCGGAACTCGTCCATTTCTTGTCGGAAGGATGCCAGCTGATCTGAAAGTAGGCAAGGGTTGGGTTCTCGTAGAATGATCCTCGCTAGAAATGAGGTTGACTCTACTGATACCGGTGAGGGAGAGGTTGAGAATACTACTGAGGCCGCTGCTGCTACCTCCACTACTGTCCCTGATGGTAGGGACGAGGAACCTGCTGGTAAGATTGGGATGGCTGGGGGTAATGGAGTTGTTGTTGTTGTTGGCTGCTCTGGCCTCCCTGATCCAGAAGCTGGTGCTATTGGGACGAAGTACCTCTAGTACACCATCTAAATACAAGATGATCATGACGGATCATGGGTTGTTGCCGGTCATAGCAAACCCCATTAACTTCCATCAATGAATCCTTCTCGTAAGGGGGGAAGAACTGTCAGGGTCTGATCTGGTTGATACACCACCGTCTGAGTGTCGGGAGGTGGTGGTGGCTACGAGTATTGCTGCTGTGGTTGGACCGGCTCTGTCTGTATGTGGTAGACCTGATGATACTAGGTAGATGGCTAGGTGGAGCTACTGTTGGGATCAGCCCATGACCCGAGACAGGGTTGAGGAGCCTTCTGTGCCTCCTGGAGACACATGGTCTGGGTCGTCAGGTCACTAAGCGTCTATGCCAACTGATCTATCTGAGTGAGGCCTCGACACTTCTTCTCTATAATCTCGATGCGGTCCATCTTCTCGCTGTTAATCCCCATGTCCGTTTTTGATGAGTCTTCTTGTGCTGCTGCTACTGACAAAGTAGAAGGACCTGCATCGACCCGTGCTATCCTCTGGTTGGACATGACCTGTGGAAGGGACTTCCCCTGTGTGTAAACCCAAGTATGGGTCCTCATCTTTGTCAAAGTAGGATCCCCCACATGAGGTATTCACAAGCCCCTACAGCTCTGGTGTCATCCCACAAAAGAAGCTTTGTACCAGGTTGGGCATGGAAATCTCGTGATGTGGACACCGGTCGAGGAGCTCTCTGAAATGATCCCAAACCTCGTGGAACTGCTCGTTCGGGATCATGGTGAAGTTGTTGATCATGGCTCTAGTTGCATTGGTCTGGCCGAGTGGATAGTACTTGTTCAAGTACTCAGTCCGGAGCTGCTCCCAGGGGGTGACGTACCTCCCCAAATGTTTTAGCCAATAGGCTGCTCTATCAACCAATGAGAAAGGGAAGGATCTTGATCGTGTCCTCGTCCACGAATCTGTCGTGGGCAGTACTGCAGATCATCTCGAACTCCTGGAGATGGAGGTACGGCTCCTCGGTGGCAAGCCCATGGAACCTAGGCAAAAGCTGATTAGTCTGGGGGCGAAGCTCAAAATCTCTCAAGATCTTTGGGAGCTGAATCCATCGATGAGTGAGAGTTTCACCAAGATTGTGCAACTGCCTCATTGTATGTGGCCTCAGCTCTGGCTGATCGTCTGGATGTCCGTCTCCTTCTCCAGGTGCAGGTATCTCTCCACCAGCTGGTCTCTGCAGCTCTCCTCTACCGGCTCTCATATCTCTAAGCTCTCGTTGCACCTCTGCCATAAATGCTCCCCAGTCTCTGATCTGTCTCTGCATGGTCTCTAGGGAGTCTAGAAGGGTGTTGTTGATGGCACCCTGATCAAGAACATACGTGGAACCCTGGGGCTACTCATCGGTGCATCCCTCACTGCTGGCCATCTCTCGGGTCTCTACAAAGGCAAAAAACCCCAACTCAGGTGCTGTCAAAGGACATAAATCTGTGCTAGCCTCTGCTCGGGCACCTCACGACTGGTGGAAAAAGGGTGGTCGAGGGGGAACTAGGTGGTAGTGTACTCATGTTCAGAGAGTGGGTCTGGGCTCTCCGAAGCTACCCTAGATGAGTGGAAAGGAGTGCTCGAGAGCGGTGCTATCAAAGGTAGCCTAAGGGACCTCCTTACCATCATTGTGATGTAGGGATTATGACAATGAGATATGGAATGCAAATAAGATCAGAAATCAAACCCCCAATTAACCTACGTAACACTGAGTTGATGAATTTGAAAGCTCGATCATTAATCTTGTCAATTTCATTAGGTGATCAATCAGTCTATCAGAGAGATTAAGCGAGCTGTTGGGAACCCAAGGGTCGCATGAGACAAGCCCAATCCCACAGTTATTTTTCCCATCTAGTATGGATTGCGGACCGTTTACCCGATTTATCCACTTTACTAAGGAAGTCCCGAACCGATTACCGGCTACTCGATGAAATCATCACTAGAGAACAACCAACCACAAAACCGGTAATCTGAAGGGAGTTCAGGTATGGCTCTATCCTAGTGTGCAGGTCACTCTCTAGTTGCAGACAAACCAACCAATGAGGGGGTGACTGATAACTGAGGTTTGGCGATGGTTGTATTAATTCACAAGGAGAATAAATAGTCGTTGAGTTGACCTCATACGAAACCAAAATTAATTAACAATTAACCCATAATTTGAATAAAGCAACTAAATCTAAAAAATGTGGAGTTAAAATTTATTATATCTCTACATGCAAATGTGTATAGCGTGTAAGCATATGTAGAGGTCGAACACTGGGAGCAAACGATTGGGGGTAGAAATAAATGCACAAAATTATTCAATCCTTTTCTTGTCCATTTTATTGTTTTTAAATTTTTATTTTTTAATTATTTTATTTTTTTATTTGATTTTTAATTTTCTAATTTCTATTTTCTTTTATATTTTTATCTTTTTATATTTTCTTTTTTTATAAAAATTATATAACCCATATAAGGCTTTATTTACACAATATATAGAAATAAATTTATAAACATAATCAAAATTCAAAAAATAAAATTTTTTGGGTTTTTACTGTTTTTCTAATGTTTTTATATTTTTCCAAAAACTTATACTAATTTTTATATATTTTTAAAGTCAAAATTATCCCAAATATGGGATTAATACATAATCCAAAATTAATTTGGGTTCTAAAAATAATAAATAAGTCACAAAATTAGCCAAATTAATTTTAATACATAAATATATTATATAGATAAATATAAAATAGAAAAACATATTTTTTGATATTTTTGTGGAATTTTTATATTTTTTGTTGGATTTTGGAGCTTTCTGATTTTCTAAATTTCTTTTTCTTATTTTTTGTTTTTTCTAGACTCAATAAATATCAAAATATACCATATATAATTTTTTGGAATTTTTAAAAATGTTTTTATATTTTTTTGGTATTTTATAATTTAGACAAGGATTATTTAGGCTCCTTTTTAATTTTAATAAATAGATTAAATGCAAAAAATGGAAAGTGGACACATGGTGTGTAAGTACAATGCATGGAGCATATAATCCTATTTTTGGGGATTTTTAGGAGTTTTTCTTAGGGAAAAAAACTCCTAAAAAATACAAGTCCTAGCAGAGACATAACTGCAAATAAAATAAACACCAGGGAGCACGGTACAATTTTTCCAACATAATAAAACATTAATTTAATTTTGCTATATTATTTTACAATATACAAAATTATCAAGGTGTTATATGCAAAATTTCCAACATCACGTGAGGACTGCACGTGATGTTGGCAGGGACCAAAGTGTAAATACAGAAAGTTCGAGGGCCTACATGCAAAATGTCCTATTTTATTTACACGTAATATTTTATTTATAAGAGTAAATATTAAATACAAAAAAGCAGGGGTAAAATGTGCAATTTACCCCTAAACATGCGCTGACTGACGGCTGATGTTCCTTCACTTATCCACTGGCGCATCCACATGCGTCGATGACAGTTCACCACTGGATGGATGAGATTAGATCGGCTAGGCCTATCTGACGGTTAAGGCATGGCACGATCCTATGGCTCCAGCTACATCTAGAGGCTTCATCTGGACCGGACGTCTATTTAAGGGCCAAGAAGAACTGGGATGAACTCCATTCCTTGCAAGCTTGGATTCGATGTATCATGCACGTCCACTCATCCCACGAGATACAGGTGGTCCTACGAGATTCCTGGGGGGCACTGTGTATCGACTGAAGGACTCGATAGAGCCTGAGGCTCGTCGAAGCTCTCCAGTGAGGTCGAGAAAGGAAATGGTGCCCAAGTACCTCACTCCTCTTCGAAAATCGACCCTAGAGGGTCCCGTGGCCCTCCAGACCTGTAAAGGAAACACACACGATCTGGTAGCGTTATTTGGTGGTGAAATGGTGCGGAGTGGGTCAGGCCGAGTTCCTACGATGTGCGGTGGAGATGGAGGAATGGATCTCAAGATCCCGGATGGATCTGGGTGAATGGAAGCATAAGGAGCATAGGCAAATGGCAGGGAAAGAAGATGGAGGTGTTCACTGGGTCGGAAAATAGTGGGTATACGGCGGAATCGTTCGCCGGAGCTGAGCTCTGGCGAACTTCGAACTTGCTAAACTACGCTAATCAAACAAAGTAGAACATGAAATTGAAAGCATGAAAGAAAAGGAAAGATTAAAAGCTACCTAAAAGTGATAAAAGACAA
Organism: Ottelia alismoides; assembly: GCA_037367405.1. Taxonomy (NCBI): domain Eukaryota; kingdom Viridiplantae; phylum Streptophyta; class Magnoliopsida; order Alismatales; family Hydrocharitaceae; genus Ottelia; species Ottelia alismoides. Next base: position 86,434 of record JAZKJV010007583.1, on the reverse strand, counting down.
CTCTTATACCTGTCGACGATGGCAGGGATCAGGGTCTCGCCGGAGCGGCAGCCTGGGTGCATCTCCTCCTCCTAGCTCCGCTTCAACATCTCAGGGGACCACCCCCTGTCACGATAATGCACACTAGACCAAGAGTTTGGGGTTCAAGGATTCATAAATGACCAAATTTGCTAATGGAGACGAAGGTCTTTATTTACACACATGTATATGCACCCTTATTGACCGGCCTAAATCCACAATTCGAAGAAATGTACAAGGGTACCAGGATCTCGACGAGAATCATGGGATATCAATGATGAAATGTCATGAAGAAATCGGGGTCGATTGATCGATAGAGCGTGCGGGGAAAAAATGAAGAAATCACAGGTAAGAGACGGTACTGACACGCCAGGTCCCAGATGGGAATAGTTGACCAGAGGTCAACGGTCCACGCGGTGTGATTGGGCCACTTAGACGCATTACAGGACAAAACATGGTATTTATTCGAAAATAATTATTTATAAATAGTAAATGATTTTATTATTTTTTAGTATTAAATAAAAAATGTTTACTATTTTATGTAGTATTTTATTGTGATTTTTATTTATGTTTGATATATAAATTATTACAAGTTTGTTTTTAGTGGCTTATTTATAGGTATATTTACCTATATTTTGTACATTTTTATTTTTATTTTGTATATTTTATTTTATTCTTTTATTTTATTATTTTACATAATTATAACTTATTTTTGTGAGTATAAATATATTTTTATTTGATTTTTATGATATTCTTTATACAATTAAATAAATAATTATGTGTAATATGTATGTATATTTATAGGTGTTTTACTTATGTTTCATGTATACTATTTTATTTTAATGTATTTTATTGAGTTTTCTTTTAGTTTTATATTTTAATAGAATATGTATATTATTTGCAATATTAGGAAAATATAAAAGAATTAAATAACAAAGAATAAATTCCCCTTTTATTTATATACATACATAACATAGGTATTTTGCCCATGTATTTTCATAGAATTATTTTATTTTCATTTTCTTTTTAGTTTTATTCTAATTTTATTATAAACATATGTTATACATAATATTTATGAAATTATAAAAAAATGAATTTGTAATAATAATGAATAAATTGAATATTTTAATCGGTAGAATGTACAATAAGGGCCCAAAACCTAACTTCTACACAATAACTCCAAAAAATAAAAACCGCCACCATTAAATAGCTCATGAGAAGTTATATACAATTAGAGATGATTTTTCTATGTTTTGAGTTTTTATTGAAAAGATATGGGTCTGTGAAGTTTGGTCTCTGGCTTTTTATTCTATGTATAAAAGGTACAGTGTATATTCTTTTTGTACAAACTCAATTTTGTATTTTTATTTACATTATTATTTCAACTTTCATGTACAAAGTTTCTTTATTTGATGAATAAGTAATGAAGAATAAAATAGGTGCCAAAAAAGTATAATTAAAGAATAAATAAATGATATTTATTGTATTTTGGCCCTTATCTCCCCCTACTTTATTCTTATTCGACCAACTCAATTCTTGACTTAGTCTCGGGGTTTAAGGTCATAAATTATTTTCAATATTTTATTCCTTTTTCTTTTCTTCTCTTTATTCTATAATTTTCGCATTAAAAACCTTATTTTGTACACAAATAATACAATAAATAATGAATACCATTATGCACAAATTGATGCTATTTACATGCATTTCTAGGTTTTTTAAGGCCAAAATGATAGAATAAAGGAGATAAAATGGAGATTCATCACCCACCTATACTTGCCTTTGCTAGCCCCTACCAAATACTTATGTAATAAGTACAAAAAGAATAAAGAATAAGAAGAAAAGAAAAAGAAAAAGAAAGAATCAAAGAGTAAATGGAATTGATCATGATTATTACACTTATCTGTACAAAGACAAAGTTTGGAGCTCATGTTAGAACTTGATGTGAAAATGTTTGTGGAACCTAGTTGGGAACCAAATTTAGAACACAAGAGCCCTCGAGAGTCACAGAACTCAGTTCAAATCTCCTCAATAGCCAGGTCAGAACTAGCCTACATCATACACAAACCCTTATTACCATGAGGCTGACTTGTACAGTGTAAGTGATAGTGGCTCTCCCCAACTGAAATGACAAAGGAATTGACTTCTCCAGAATGACAACCTAATGATACCACAATCCAGCACTCTGTCCTCGAGGAGCGGGGTATTCCCTTCTAAGTTCAAGTGGCATCCAACACAAGAGGAGGAGGTGAAGGAAAGAATGGACGGTAGCCAGTGTAACTACCTATCTTGGGATGCATGACCAGTGTAGTCAAGTCATCCAGCTGCAGGCTCACATGGTATAACATTGATGCCCAAGCTTGCTTATGTTCTATACAACATATATACATACTCCGGCAGACATTTTATTCTTAATTACAAGCATGTCAACTTTTTTGGAGTTTTTTTTTCAACATACTATTTACAACAACATTTACATAAGGACTTTTTCCTCTTGAGCCATAAGACTATCCCTCTTTTGAAGCTTTATTGCAACCCACACTCTCCCGTCTTTAGACTTCACTATAACTAGACCAGATTGGGGTGCACTTCCCTCCCTATACGAGGACGAATGTTTCCACCCTTGTGCGTCTCAGATTGGCAAATCCGACCCCCTCACCACTCCAACTGAGTTGAGCCATGTGAAATGTGCAAGTGTCCAAGTTAGGTCACGGCTGATAAGAGTGATGCGTGTGTCTCGAAAAGTTCTAGTTAATCAGTTGAGGTGATTAGAACCCAGCCCTACGTCTCAAAGAATTAAGTCCTAATGGACCTGAAGTGCCTTAAACCTAGTTCCCGTAAGGTTCTAGTGCAGTTAGGTGCAGTAAGGTCCAACCAAGCTCCAATATTCGACTTTTATGGTCTAGTTCAATCATCAAGCTCAATCAAAGAATAATATGCAAATATTATGCAAAGAATGATGCAATTTTTCAAAGAAATTGAAAATCAAAGAATCTTTTTACAAAAAGAATTTTGGAAAATAAAAGAATGTTGGAACACAACGTAGAAGATATTTACAGCTATTTACAGGGGATTGCTTCTTTATTTTACAAGAGTTAAGAATTTAAAGAATTTACAGGTTTTACACAGTTATTATTGTAGGTACATATATACAATTGATAAAGATTTTTATTTTGATGTATATACACATTTTATTCCTATTGTAGTGAACATTCATTCCTCAAATTTATTTGAAAATCATTTTCAAAACTATAGTACAAAATAATTTTTGCAAATATTTACAAACATTTGAAAGCCATTTTGTAAAATTTTTCAAATAATGTATATACAAATTTCAAAAATATTTTTACAAACATTTTCACAATCATTTGCAAATGGGTTTTCAAATCCTTTATTTCACACATAGAAAAGAATTTTTGCAAATAAAACTATTTTTACAAAGGTTGAAAATATTTCACAAAAAGTTTTCCAAACGGTTCACGCCATTTTTCAAATCATTTTGCAAAACTATTTTTAACCTAATTTATTAATCAATAATTACAAAAACAATTTGAGGAATGATTGTTGTTATTAAATATATATGTATGTATATAGTATATTTTTCCTTATTTATTATTAATTATACGAAAGTACGAGTTATGGATAAAGATATAAAGAGTATATACGACCCCCTATACTTAGCATGAGCTATATCCTCATAGATCGAAAAGAGAAAGAGAAGACATAACTTGTACTGAGTATAGAAAAATCTATACTACAACGACTGAAAGAATAAAGAAATAAAAGAATGAATAGATAAATGAATAAGAAGGTGACCGATCCCCCTATACTTAGGATCAAATAATCCTAAGTATAGCAGACTGTACACAATGCAGGGAGGATCACGGGTTGGAATAAATGAACAATTAAAATAAACAGATAACAACTCGTATTGTCTCTCTCTATACTTAGGGCGAAATATCCCTAAGTATAGCAGAGCATATCAACAAGATAGGAGATAGTGGAGGGGATCACCAAATGAACGAATTGGGGAGCACACCACCTATACTTTGGACAAAGTACATCCTGAGTACAGAAAACTGACACCAAGGGGCGACACCTTTTCAGTAGAAAAAGAAAAATGAGAAGGAAAAGAAGAAACGATAGATATATATAAATGTATGAAACGATCATGAAGAATGTACGCATCACTCCTCCTATAATTAGGGTGAGATATCCCTAAGTATATGCAACAATAGGAGTGACGAAACTGAACGGGTAAAGAACAACACGGTGTGTACCCCCTATACTTAGGACAAAGTACGTCCTAAGTATACTCACAAAGATATGGTGATAGATCTGGGGCACACGTAACATGCGGGAGAAAGAACAAGTAGAAGACAAAACACATATATACAACAAGCAAAGACTGATGAGGTACAGGATGGTATCTGGTAAGCGAGTACCGTGCTTTCGTCGTCGTCTCCCTGTGAGAACGAGGATGCATTCAGATAGTGAAAAGACACCCTGATATGCAATCAAGTGGGTGTCAGTTGGCGGGGAAAAGATATCGAAAAGTAAAGGAGGGACATGTAGCGTGAATCAAATCATCGGCTCATAAGGTGTGAAATGGGTGTGCGGAGCCGATACCGTAAGACATGGAGGAAGAAAGAACATGATAGACTCCTCTAAGTCAATCATTGTCTCAAAGATGCATAATCAGGAAAAAATAGGAGACTCAATGTAGAGGTGTGATATCCGGTGGTCACAATCGGAATGTCACGAGAACACACCGAACAACACAAGATAAGGCTCAACCCTGCGAGGATCCTCAAGGTGAGCAGAATCATAGAGTAATTAGAAGACTCGGCTCCGTACTCCAATAGAGAGGACACACAACCAGAGAGGAGACTGAGTACTAAAATCAGCAGACTCAGCTTCGTGCTCCCACTGATGGACGACACAAGAAGGAAGCCGAATACCCAGAAAATGATGTACCCTCCCGTAGATAACCCTCGGAGTGTAGTACATGCTAGTCAATGAATAATCAGAATAGAGGCTCACCCTTGCGAGGGTCGTCAAGGAGAGCGAGCTCAAAGGAGCATGATCCATCAGACATATCACATGAGCAGTATCGGTAGGCGACAAATCGGCTACCAACAGAAGAGCCTGACAAATCAAGAAAGTGTGGTAGCATCCTACAAGCAACCCTCATGGAACATACGACCAACTAAGCAAAGAATAATCATAGAAAGATGGCTCATCCTTGCGAGGACCGTCAAGGAGAGAAGACACAAAGGAGTCAAGTCAGATGGGTCCCAAAATTCAGCAGACTGGATAAACATCAAAACAATGGGGACCAAAAGTATATCAGACAACTCGGCTCTGTGCTCCCATCAATAGGAGACACAGTCAGAAAGGGGAACCAAGAGTGGAGAAAATGTTGCATTTTCCCACAGATAGTCCTCGGGGAACAATGCAAACTAATCATGGAATAATAGATTAGGTCTTATCCTTGCGAGGGTCTTCAAGGAGAGAGAGGACTCAAAGGAGTCAATAAGAAAGTTCTTGGTAGATGATAGATTGTCTACCAGTAGAAGAGATTGCAGGTCTATCAGGGTGTCAAAGTCTCTTAGAGATAACCCTCGGGGAGTACTATGAACTAGGCATGGAATAATCAGAAAAGTGAAGCTCATCCTTGCGAGGACCATCAAGGAGAGACGACTCATATGAGTCGGATACATTGGCCTCATGCACCTACAGATCGGGCACACAATCAATAGGGAGGCCAAATAGTCAAATCAGACGAATCGATTCCGTGCTCCAATAAATGGCAGCACAGTCAGTCAAGTGGAACCGAGTGTAGAGAATGTGTTACATTCTCCCGCAGATAGTCCTCGAGGAGTAACACAAACTAGGTCAATCAAGTCTTGGAATTGCTGGCATTGAATCTCAGGTCCTCAAAAGCAATCAATCACACAATCATCCGGAGGGCATAAGATCATCGAGGGATGAATAATCATATCAATAATAGTATGTCCCTCATGTCAATCCAATCTGGCTAAGATGGCACGAAAGATAATCAGGAATCCACAAAGTGCCATAGGTGGATGATAAAAGCAGGAGATTGTGTATGGGTCAATCATGATGATGGAAGACATCATGTGGGTTCCACACACCTTTGACGAGAATTCCACATCAGAATAATTAATCATTCCTCAAAATCGAGATGGGTAGAACCTCAAAATATATAAAGCAATCAAAGCTCATAACATCATCCTCAAATTATAACAAAACATCACATCCTCAATCCGGTGTGCAAGACCAAAAATCCTCGAGTAATAGTCACATCTAATGATCGTGCATCATTAAAGAAATCCTCACGAAGCTCTGATGAATATATCGAAAACCAAATCCACTAAGAGTAAGGTATTAATCTCAGCAACCTCAACACATGCCTGACTTTCTCCAATAATCAATGTAAATCAAAAGTCCTCGATGCGAGCGATCTCTAAAAGCACAACAATCCAAGGTGATAGAAGAGATGATACGGAGGACACGAGGAGGGTGGGCAAGAAGCGAGATGAAAGATCTAGCGAAGATGATTGAGCTCAAGTGCCAATATCATGACTCAATGCAAATGAGGAGTTATATGTATAAGAGAGATAGAGAGACTCAAAGATAAAAAATGGATGACACACATGGATGGGACCGACAACTCAAAGGGATATAAAAATGCAAATGGACTCCAAGTCACAATCAATACACAAAGCAAACCCCCGATTCACCTATTCAACACAGTGAAGATCGAGATGCGGTCTTTTATCTTGTCAATTTTAAAGCTAGATGACCATTCAAGAAGTTGTACACACCGCAGAGAGGCTTGGGATTTGGGCACTAATCCTTAGCGTGTACGTAGAAATAAAATGGTCAGACAAGGAGGCGGTTGCTCTCCCCAATACAAGGAATCCATTACATTTTATTTAGATATCAAGTATGGTTAGAAGTCCCGATTTAATTTTGGTTATTACTTTTTTTTGTTATTTTCAATGCACGTGCCTAACGTGGTTCCAATTTCCATCAAGCATCCTAAGTGGTCAAAATCAGAGGGAGAGGTTCAGAAAAGCCATGCAAGTTGGAAATCGAGATGCATGCAAAGTAAGAGGACTTACAGTGCTTCCTATCTCTCTCCATGCGGGATGCAGAACATAATTGAAACCTAATATATATGAGATGCAATTTGAAGAAATCTCCCTAGATACAGGAAGCTATTAGCGTGAAGAACATTATTTCAAATTGACTAAGTCCCAAATAGTATCTATAAATACATGCATATATATTAGGGTTTGGGCCTTAGTCTACGTCAAGCAATCCTAAGCTAGGGCTCATTCACATGAAATAATAAAAATAAAATAAAAAAGTAAAAGCATAAAAATCATCGAGGCCCCTGAGGGAGCAATCCCTCAGGCACTGGACCTCGGGAAGTCGGAGTGTATGTAGAAAGTCCAATTATTACATGCCAGGTGTCTATCTCTCTCTCATAAATATACCTAATAATAAACAATGCAAAAATGTTAGACTACTCTACAAAATCCTCCTCCATTTTCCTTTGGTGCTCTCTCCTGTCGGCTAGGTCTGAAAGCCAGCTCCTCCTAGCTCGGGTACAAAGGTCCTCCTAAGAAATCCTCTATCACACAACGGTCCCTCACATCAAAGTCAAACAAAGGAGATGGTCAGAATAGTCACAATAATTATCAATAAATAATGCAAATAAATAAATAAATAAATAAATATGGACAAGATCTAAGAATCAAATAATCAATATATCCCCAAATGACGTTGCTCCCCAGCAATGACACCATTTGATAACTGAGGTTTGGCGAAGGTCGTGTTACTTCACAAGGCAAATCAACAGTCATTGAGTTGACCTCGCACGAAACCTCAATTAATCAAAAATTAACACACAATATGAATAAAGCAATTAAATCTAAAAAATATGGAGTTAAAATTTATTATAACTCTACATGCAAATGTGTATAGCGTGTAAGCATTTGTAGAGGTCGAACAATGGGAGCGAATGGTTGGGGGCGGAAATAAATGCTCAAAATTATTCAATCCTTTTCTCGTCCATGTTATTGTTTTTGTGAGGTTTTTTTAATTTTTATTTTTTTTTAATTTTTTTAGTTTTACTTTTTTATTTGATTTTTAATTTTCCGATTTTTTATTTTCTTTTTATATTTTTATCTCTTTGTATTTTCTTTTTATTTTATAAAAATAATATAACCCATATAAGGATTTATTTACACAATATATAGCAATATATTTAGAAATATAATCAAAATTCAAAAAATAATTTGTTTTTGGGTTTTAAATGTTTTTCTAACGTCTTTATATTTTTCCAGAAATTTTTGCTAACTTTTATATATTTTTAAAGTCAAAATTATCCCAAACATGGGATTAATACATAATCCGGAATTAATTTGGGTTTTAAAAATAACAAATAAGTCCCAAAATAACCTAAATTAATTTTAATACAAAAATAATAATATATAGATAATTATAAAACAGGAAAACATATTCTTGGTATTTTTATGGTATTTTTATATTTTTGTTGGATTTTGGAGCTTTCAGATTTTTTTAAATTTGTTTTTCTTATTTTTAGGGGTTTTTGTTTTCTAGATAATAAATATCAAAATATACCATATATAATTTTTTTGGAATTTTCAAAATATTTTTTTATTTTTTAGTATTTTATAAATTAGACAAGGAATATCTAGGCTCCTTTTTAATTTTAATAAATAGATTAAATGCAAAAAAAATGCAAAGTGGACACATGGCATGCATAATATTATTTAATTTTCTAGACTATTTTACAATATACAAAATTGCCACGGTGTTGTATGCATAATTTCCAACGTCACGTGAGTACTGCATGTGACGCTGGCAGGGACGAAAGTGCAAATATAGAAAGTTCAAGGGCTTACATGCAAAATGCCCTAATTTATTTACACGTAATATTTTACTTACAGGAATAATTATTAAATAGAAAAAGCATAGTTAGAAGGTGCAATTTACCCCTAAACCTACGATGATCGACAGTTGACGTTCCTTCACTTATCCGCGTGGCACGTCTACATGTGCCAATGACTGTTCACCGCTGGATGGCTGAGATTAGATCACCTATGCCGATCTGGCGGTCAAGGCGTGACACGATGTTATGGCTCCTGCTGCATCTGGAGGCTTCGTCTGGATCGGACGGCTATTAAAGGGCCAGGAAGAACTGCGATGAACTCCAGTCCTTGCAAGCTTGGATTCGATGTGTCGTGCACGTCCATTCCTCCCACGAGCTGTTGGTGGTCCTAGGAGATTCCTTGGGGCACCGTGTATCGAGTGGAGGACTCGATAGATCCTGAGGCTCGTCAGAGCTCTCCAGCGAGGTTGAGAAAGGAAATGGTGCCCAGGTACCTCACTCCTCATCGAAAATCGACCCCAGAGGGTCCCTTAGCCCTCCAGACCTGCAAAGGAAACACAAACGAGCACAAGCACGATCTGGTAACCTTATTTGGTGGTGAAATGACGCAGAGTGGGTCGGGAGGAGTTCCTCTGATGTGCGGTAGAGATAATGGATCTCCAGATCCAGGATGGATCTGGGTGAATGGAAGTGTAAGAGGGCGTAGGGAAATGACAAGAAAAGAAGATGGAGGTGTTCGCTTGGTCGGAAAATAGTGGGTATACAGTGGAATCGTTCGCCGGAGCTGAGCTCCGACGAACTTTGAACTTGCTAAACTACGCTAATAAGCTAAGTAGGACATGAAATTAAAAGCATGAAATAAAAGGCGAGATTAAAATCTACCTAAAAGTGATAAAAGACAACTCTTATACAAGCCGGCGATGACACGGAGTAGGGCCTCGCCGAAGCGGCGGCCTGGGTGCATCTCCTCCTCCTAGATCCGCTCCAACATCTCAGGGGACCTCCCCCTGTCACGAGGATGCGCACTAGACCAAGAGTTGGGGGTTCAAGGATTCAGAAATGACAAAATTTGCTAATGGAGACGAAGGTTTTTATTTATACACATGTGTATGCACCTTATTGACCGGCCTAAATCAATGATTTGAAGCAATGTACAAGGGTTCCAAGATCTCGACAAGAATTATAGGATATCAATGATGAAATGTCATGAAGAAATTAGGGACGATTGATCGATAGAGAGTGCGGGGAAAAAGGAAGAAATCACAGGGAAGAGACGGTCCTGAGGCGCCAGGTCCCAGATGGGACAGTTGACTAGAGGTCAACGGTCCGCGCGCTGTGATTGGGCCACCTAGACGCACTACAGGACAAAACATGGTATTTATTCAAAAATAATTACTTATAAATAGTAAATGATTTTATTAATTTTTTTTATAAAATAAAAAATATTTATTATTTTATGTAGTATCTTGTTATGATTTTTATTTATTTTTTGATGTATTTTACTACAAGTTAATTTTTAATGGCTTATTTATAGGTACGTGTATTTTGTACATTTTTATTAATATTTTTTACATTTTATTTTATTATTTTATTCTATTTTTTTACATTTTTATAAATTATTTTTGTGAGTATAAATATATTTTTATTTGATTTTTATGATATTATTTATACACTTAAATAAATAATTATGTTTATTATGTAGGTATATTTATAGGTGTTTTACCTACATTTTATGTATACTATTTTATTTTAATGTATTTTATTGAGTTTTTTTAGTTTATATTTTAGTAGAATATGTATATTATTTACAATATTAGGAAAATATAAAAGAATTATAGAATAAAGAATATATTCCCCTTTTATTTATATACATGCATAACATAGGTATTTTGCCTATGTATTTTCATAGTCTTATTTTGTTTTTCATTTTCTTTTTAGTTTTATTCTAATTTTAATATACACATGTGTTATACATAATATTTACAAAATTATAAAAACATGAATTTGTAAAAATAGTGAATAACGAATAAATTGAATATTTTAATGGGAAGAATGTACAATATGGGCCCAAAACCTAACTTCTACACAATAACTCCAAAAAATATAAAACCACCACCATTAAATAGCTCGTGAAAAGTTATATACAATTAGAGGTGATTTTCTATGTTTTGATTTTTATTGAAAAGATATGGGTCTGTGAAGTTAGGTCTCTAGCTTTTTATTCTATGTATAAAAGGCACACTATACATTTTTTGTACAAACTCAATTTTGTATTTTTATTTACATTATTATTTACAACTTTCATGTACAAAGTTTCTTTATTTGATGAATAAGTAATGAATAATAATAGGTGCCAAAAATTATATAATTAAAGGATAAATAAATGGTATTTATTGTATTTTTGGCCCTTATCTCCCCATACTTTATTCCTTGTCGACCAACTCAATTATTCACTTGGTCTTAGGGTTTAGGGTCATAAAATATTTTCAATATTTTATTCCTTTTTCTTTTCTTCTCTTTATTCTATAATTTTGGCATTAAAAACCTTATTTTGAACACAAATAATACAATAAATAATGAATGCTATTATGCACAAATTGATGCTATTTAAATGTGTTTGCTGGGGTTTTAAAGGTCAAAATGATAGAATAAAGGTGATGAAAATGAAGATTCATCAGTGGCTCTCCCCAAAATAAGAGATTTTATGATGAAGTGAGTTTTAGGGTCCAATTTGCCTTAGCAGTCCCAATTTATTGCTTTCACCTTTTTAGGTATTTTTCGAATAAAAACAATGCCTAACAAATTTTTCGATTTCCTTTGGTTATTTTGAGTCCAAAAATAGGGGGAGGAAGTTAAAAAAGCCGATGCACGATCAAACACTATGATGCATGCAAAGATAGAAATGCGTACCTGTCTCCAACACTCTACATGTAGGGTGATCCATACATAAATTAAAGATAGAAAATAAACTAACTATATGATGTACGAAGAAATCGGCTTTAGACGAGCAACTTCTAACGATCGTGAAGAACAACAACTAACTAATTAGAGAGGGAGAGGACTACGTTCGGTCTCGGATGTCGATCGATGTCTGCCACAACGGATCCTGTATGCACTGTATACGACCTCTAGCAGCATGTGACATCTCAATCGATCATGTTAGATTTTTATTAATTATTTTTAGCTAGGTTCAATTACGTTCTTAGGAACACGCAAGCAATTAGGTGTTGGGCCTTAGCTAGTTACGTCACAATCACCAAAAATCCTAAGTCTAGGGGCCAAAACATCGAGAATCAAATAGAAAGTAAGGCAATAAAATCAAAACTCGATAAAAGCCGCGGTGAGGTCCCCCGTGCACACCGGTGCTCGGCGAAATGAACCCGAAATGTCTAAGTGTCCAAGAGTGAATCCAAATCCACAACTATTACCATAATAATAATCTGTTGAAAATAAACCATCTATCTAATAAAACTAAGTCCTCCTTCTCTTCTGCTACTCCTCAGGTGCTGTCTCCAGCAACAGAAAGCTGAAGCATCCCTCGGGCGGTTCCTCGCACAAAAAGAGAAACATATAGAATGTCCGAAGCAGTTTCATCAGATAGATACCAAAATAAGCAAAAATAGAAATATGACCACTAAGCCGTGCTCCCCAGCAACGTCGCCATTCTATTGAGCGGACCACTGAGTAGGGTTCAGTACCAAGATAAATCAATGGTCGTTGAGACCCCAATCAGTAGTAAACTCAACAAGAAAAAAGAAAAACCACTCAAGAAGATTAAACAATCAACCAAAATGTAAGCGGTCTCGATATTATTTTTACTTGGTATCACAAATAGGGTCGAACATAAGGAGCACAAAAATGTACGAAGTAGTCACAATTCAGAAATGAAACAACATATTTTTGGTGGTTTTAATTTTTCATTTTTTTATGATTTTGAATAAAGAAGTAAAAACAATAAGTAAAGAAACAAAGCACACACAATCTTTTAGTATTTTTCTTTATAATAAAAAATGCTCAAAAATTAATATAAAAATGTTTTTGGGTTTTTAAAATTTAAAACGTTTTTGGTAATTTTCTAGGGTTTTGCAAATGTTTTTAAAATTTTATAAAAATCAAACAGTGGATAACACTACAAACAGCGCACATCCTGGACGATATCGCAAATTAAAATTACTTAAATTGCCCTAAATCCTAGGAACACTTTTATGATAAAATAGAGATTAAATGCAACAAACAGGAACTAAAAAGATATTTTTTTATTTTTCTGGATTTTTTTATATTTTTATGTTTTTAGGTCTTTTGCAATTTTTTGGTTTTTTAAGAGGAATTTTCAAATGAAATTGCTACTGTAAACAAAACACATTAAAACACACAAGCAGGAATTTTTATAGAAATTTTAGGGCAATTTTCGTATTTTTATTGGTTTTTGAAAAATATACAGGACACTTTTTAGAGGTTTTTTATTTTTTAAAATTATTAAATGCCACAAAATTAATTCACAAAAATTATCATAAATAATAAATTTCTACCGAAGCCAACATTAATTTTTAGAGAATTTTTCAGGTTAATTTGATATTTAATTAATCAAATAAAAGACAAACAACTTATAGGTACCTACTTGCAAATAAAGGTAGGGGCCAAACAATGACATAGATAAGAAACACAATGCTGAAATTAAATAATAACCACGCAAACACGCGCGCTACACGTGCACCAGGCTCACAGGGGTATACTTGCAAATGCAAAAAACTTTTCATTCATTCTATAACATCATGAAAGATTAGGCTGAAATATGCAAATAACACAACGAGTCACGTGGGATTGCACATGAGTTCAAACAAACAAGACCAAAGTGCAAATATGAAAAAGCAAGAGGTCCAAACTACGATATGTCCAAAATAAAAAATTGCGACCAATATTTATAAGACTAAATAGGAAACACAAAACAGAAGGGGTCTAAGTGATGTTTACCCCTTATTATGAAGCTATCCAACGGTCGAGAGATCTCCACTTTTGGATGGACAGTCTGGATTAGAGGATACCTCTTCGTAGATGAACAACGGTGGAACAATCCTCAGATCGGACGGCTGGAAGGGCACCTAGATGAATCAATGAAATACTCACCTCCGACAAGTTTCAATTGGTGAACGCGCGTGACCAAGGTATCTCTAGGAGCTGCCCTAATGGGGAAAGTGTTGCTGATGTTCCTCCGTAGCTGCTGGTGGGCTCAGTGAGGTCAAGGACCAAGGATAAGGTCTTGGAGCAGCGTGGGTCCTGGAGCAGAGTGTCATGCATGTTTGACGTCCAGATGAGGCCTTCTTGTGCTCCTCCCCGCAGGAGAATGGATATGCTCGGAGATGATGCTCCGACGAGGGGTTAGAGCATCATTGTTATCGTAAATAGAGGAGAGATGAGTGGTCCAGGACTCCAGTGGGGTGGGGGAGTCAACCAGCTACTTGATTCCAAACTGGTGGTTGAAATCAATGGGTATATTGTGGAGCTTGATGGACAAACAAAGGAGAGTCGCGTGAAGGCGGACGAGGGTCGGAATGAGGCATCGAACGGGGAAGAGATGTGGCCGTCAGAGTGAAGATACGATGCAAGCTAATGAAGGATTCAAACTAGAAATGGAAGTGCATAGATGCCTACGAGTGAATGTAGTCACCTGGGGGTGGTGGACGAAGTCCATGATGGTGATAGCCTCGATGGGCAACGCGTCTAGAGGCTGAAGCTCCTCACGGCAGAGGTGAGATGAATCTCACTGGACCGGGGGATGCAACGCTCCAAATGCCCCACTCGCCCTCTCCCTCTCATGCTGTCACTCTGAAAAGGACAAGGCGGGTGCGATGGAGGTGGTGGAGCAGCCGAAGGTGGTCGAAAGGGGAGTGGGTGCTAATGTTATATAGTGTTCCAGGTCCAAGAAGATAGGGAAAGATCCTACGAACCGAGGTGCAGCTCTTCAGGGGAAAAGTTGGGCCTGGATAAGGGATCTGCGCCCCTTAATCGAGGCTATTAATCAGAGTGAAAGGTGGGAGGATCTGTTCAGGAAAAATGGGCAAAGATCAACAAAACCCTAGTCTGGTGAAAAGGAGGAGGGGACTAGTTGACCGGAGTCAACAGAGCTGACATGGGCCAATAAGAAGCTACACGTGAAAAGTACAAGATAGACTAAAGGATAAAATAGAAAGAAAATAAAGATTATTAAATTAAAAATAGTAAATGAATTTGACTTAAAAAGTGTATAAAATTAAGAATATTTATTATTTTCCAAAGTATTTTTCTGTGATTTTTAACTATTTTTATGAAAGATAAATTAATGTCTATACGACATATATTATTATATACAAGTATCATATGCCTATGTATTATGTACAAGTAATTTTATTAATTTATTTTTACACAAATACCCTTATTTTTTATTTTATTTATTTACAACAATATTTTAGATATGTAAAATAATTTCTATTTTATTTTTTACAAATTATTTACATCTATATAATAAATAAGGAATGTGTCATATACAAATGTGTTTTATATAATAAGTGGAGAATTTTTATTTTTATTTTTCTTATTTTTGTTATATTTTATATTTATTTTTAGTAATGTATACAAGGTTGTAAAATAATAGATTAGTTTTATTTTGTTAAAAATAGGCATGTACAAATATAAGTAAAATATATACAATACATAGAGAGCCCTATCTCTCTCTCTACTTATTTTATTTTGCGATCAGGTCAAGGCTTGACCTTCTCCTGGGGTTCGGGTCACTCTGTATTTATTCTAAATACGTCTATCTTTTTCTTTTTCTTTATTCTAATATTTTTGCCAAAGATGCATGCTAAATATGCAATAATAACACATACTTGCTATTTGCAAAGTTATTGTATTTACAAGAATTTACATGATGCTTTGCCAAGAAAAATAGCTAAAATAGAAGAATAAAGAGTGAGATCATGGTTTCATCACCTTCATCTAGAATAGGTCGATGGCATCAATTATATGACAATTAAAATTCATGTTCTAGATAGAAGGTATAGGAGTTTCTGTTTCTAACTAAATTGGAATGACATATTAGAGTGATATAGTGATCAAACTACATGGCTTTATTTTTTTAAAAAATAAAAAATGTTAGAAAATGGAACGAGGACATCAATGTTGGCTGCCCCTAGAGGGCAACCCCATTCTCTCTCTCTCTCTATATATATATATTTATATATGGGAAAAATGGGGCTTCCCCCTTGGGGCAGCGAACATGACTGCTCGCACCTCATTTTTTGTCAAAATCTTTATTCTTTTTTGAAAAATTTTGCCATATATATTCATCCCTATATCCCTCCTATATATCATTCGAATTTAATTAGAAACAGAGACACATACGGCCTCCATCTAAATGCCATTTTTTTAACGGTCGCAGGATTTTTTAAATTGACCCTGTCTGGATTGAGGTCGTAGGAGACTCTGTTTCTGATGAAATTCGAATGGCATATAGGAGGGATATAGAGATGAATAGACATGGCGATATTTTTTTTAAAAAAATTTGACGAAAAAAGGGGCGGGGCAGCCATGTTGGCTGCCCCCAGGGGGCAGCCCCATTAACCCCGATATATATATATATATATATATATATATATATCGACCATTTTTCAATGGTTTTTTTGTGTTTTTGAAATGATACCTAGGGGGATATAAAGGACCATATATCACCATGGTCTCATGCTGAATTCAATTAAATTTGACACGTCTATCGTCTCCATCAAGACTATCTCATTTTAACGGTCTCAAAATTGTTGAAATCGACCCTATCTGGATGGGCATGTTAGAAATGTGTGTTTTGTATTAAATTAGAAACACATATTCTACTTAATAAAATAAGTAAATCTCCATAAGTTTCTTTAAAAAAATAAAAAATCCATACACACTACAAGAAAATGCAATTTTTACGACTATAATGTTGCTACTACACTTGGTGCTAATGTAGTCGCAACTCATATAGCAGCTATTTTGCGACTACATGACCACCAAATTGTGGTAGCTATTATTGGCAACGGCATTGCTACCACATTGTGGTCGAAATGTGGTGGTACATTTTAAGGAAATTTTATGATCTAAAACCTAATTTTCCTCCCCCATCCCCTCTCACACCCTTCCCATGTTGTTCGTGCCTCCTCCTTGTTAGCAATGTGAGCCCAAGGCAAACCACTCCTACACTAAAATGTTATTGTAATAAATGATTTATCAATAAAAGTTATTGATTATGTTTCACTCCCTTTCTGAGATTGATTGAATGAATGCACAATTAGGTCCCTTTGTACAATAAGAGCTATGTACCATGGCCAACTTGATAATCATACAGCTGTTGATTCATTGATTGAATAGAGGATGATGCTTGGATGAATATCTAAGGAGTTAGATAGAGGACTCATAAAGCATCATCAAATAATTGTCAAGTGATGATCTCCAGCCTGAGTAGGAGATGGCAATCCTTTCTCATAGGCTGATATTTGATCGACTTCTTGATGCAAGTCCTCTGCATGGGAATAGTGATTCAGAGGTATCAGATTAGTTGAGTCAATGGGTTGACTTAACGAGATTGAGATAACCAAAGACCTATGTTGAATACTATCACATCATAGGCACGCATCCTCTGACCAGATACAGATGTGTTGCTATATGTCTGAGTGTGTACATTTGGCAGACCAATAAGTTGATGACCTAACAAGGGTCTATACACCATCGAGCTGGTGTGCATGTAAGGACATATGAGTAATACGATCTCTCAAAGGGATCATACAAGTTCACTTGTGAATCGGGAGACATGATCTCACTCATGAGGTATTAGGACTGATCAAATTCCATGCATGGTCGTCATTCTTTGGAAGCATGACATGAATTTGAAGGTAAGATATATGATTTGTGAAAGCATATGATCTATACCAATTCCCAATGACCAAGATTGAGAAACTTAGTGATCAAACCATGAAGATGACAGTGTAAAAGTGATCTATATCTTCAGGATGATCATAGGTCTTCCAGTATGCAGGATGTACAGGTATTGGGAATACCAGAGGGTGATTTTATCATAAACGATTGTATAACCATGACGCTTCCATTCCGAGGGAGTGATGAAATAGGTCCAGATTTTAGTGACCCCACTCAATAGAGATGAGACCTAATCTTAGTCCATGTATTGGACATTGATATGAATGAGATTCAGATGCAATGAGAACATTAGGTTTACGGCCTTGATTTAATCAAGCATCTATGAGAGGTCCATGAGATCTAGATTTGATATGTGATCTCAATATCCAAGTCACTATACGTGGAACAATACAATCTCCCTGTCCTTATCTCCAAGTATCTGAGGAGAAATCACATTATTCTTGAAGGGTTCAAGAATAATTCCATAGATCTAAGTGTTGGACATGCGAGCCCACTGTGAGCCATTATGCAATAAATGTAATTGCACATATCATTCCCTGATCTGAAATGAAGAATAAATAGTTTGCATAATAGGTCCCTATGTACAATTAGGGTTATGTACCATGGCCATCTTGATGATCATATAGCTGTTGATAAAATAATTGAATCATAGAGGCTGGTGCTTGGATGGATATCTAAAGAGTTAGATAGAGGACTCATCAAGCACAGTCAAATGATTATTAAGAGATGATCTCCAGCCTGAGTAGGAGATGGCAATCCTTTCCCACATAGGCTGATATCTGATCGACCTCTTGATGCAGGTCCTCTGGATGGGAATAGTGATTCGGAGGTGCCAGATTAGTTAGGTCAAAGGGTTGACTTAACGAGATCGAGATAACCTAAGTCCTTCGTTGAATGCTGTCACAACATAGGCACACATCCTCTGACCAAAGACATATGTGTTACTATATGTCAAAGTGTGTACATTTGGCAGACCAGTAGGTTGATGACCTAACCAAGGTCTATACACCGGCGAGCTGGTGTGCATGTAAGGGCATATGAGTAACACGATCTCTCAAAGGGATCATATAGGTTCACTTATGAACCGGAAGACATGAGCTCACTCATGAGGTATTGGGACCGATCAAATTCCATGCATGGTCATCGTGCTTTAGAAGCATGACAAGAATTTGAAGGTATGATATATGCTTTGGGAAAGCATATGATTGATACCAAATCCCAATGACCATTGAGAAACTCGGTGATCAAACCCTGAAGAAGACAGTGTAAAAAATGATCTTCATCTTCAGGTTGATCATTGGTCTTCCAGTATGCAGGATGTGCAGGTATTGGGAATACCTGAGGGTGATGTGATCATAAACGATTGTATAACCATGACGCTTCTAGTCCGAGGGAGTGATGAAATAGGTCTGGATTTTAGTGACTCCTCTCCGTAGAGAAGTAACTTGATCTTAGTCCTAATGTTGGACATTGATCTGAATGTGATTCAGATGCAATGTGAAGATTAAGTATACGGACTTGATTTAATCAAGCATCTGTGGGAGGTCTGTTAGATCTGGATTTGAGATGAGATCTCAACATCCAAGTCACTATACGTGGAACAATACAATCGCCCTATCCTTATCTCCTAGTATATGCGGAGAGGGCACATTATTCTTGAATGAGTTTAAGAATAATTCCTATGATGAATTTAGTATCCAAGCAAGAAGGTCTTGATGATTAAATGAGATTTAATGATCAAGTATAATATGAATAAGATTCATATTGTGAGAATGATTGTACATGATAATTAAATGAGATTTAATTTTCAAGTATAATACGAATAAGATTCATATTGTAAGAATGATTATCCAAGATAATTAAATGGGATTTAATTATCAAGGATAAGCAGATCGTGGATAGTGCTATCCAGAATATCTGTCTATATTATAAATGGGATTTATAATATCTGAGAGAGTGAAATATTGTAAATAGCATTTGTTAATTATTAATGTGGATTGGATGCTCATTAATTAATTAATTAGAAATGTAATTTACAAATTAGTTTGGGATGTCAACATGATTCACATATTTTTCAATGGCATTATTGAAATATTTACAAATTAATTTGAAATTAAATTGGTGGTTATTATTGCAATAAAAGTTATTGCAATTTATTAAGAAATAATAAGATAAAATAAAAGGAGACACAAATAACACCAAATAAGAGGTGGCGTCAAGAGGTGGCGTCACCTATGACTTAATCATAGGTGACGTCCCCTAAAATTTAGGATGGTTTGTTGCCTCTCTTTTTTTATTATCATATTATCTCTTAATAATTAATTTATGTTAATTAAATTATGTTGATAATAATTCGACAGATATTTAACTAATATAAATTAATGTTGTTGGTTTTTAACCGACAACAATCATGGTCGTTGATTGATGCATGGATCAACCTAGCCGTTGGATCCATGTATGCCATGGATTGAGATCCATTGGATCCCAAACTAATATATAAGGAGGGCAACCCTAGACCTTTTGGATTACATCAACACAACACAAGAGTAGACACCTACTCTTCCTCTCTCTCTCTCATTCTCGTCCTCTCTCTTCTCTCTCTAAGGTGGCCGTCCATCTATGTGTTGAGAGAGAGAGAGAGATAGCTTCTCGCCTTCGCCTTCGACTACTCGAGGATCTCCATATTCTTTGGGGATGCTTGCTCTAGAGGAAGATGACAGATTTTGTTGGATGAAATCATGAGATTTGAAGCTTGTATCTTTGTCGAGGATTGCGGGTGTCACGTGTCTCATCATCGCGCCCGCAAGTGCTGTCTTCGTGGATCGGACTTGAGACATGAGGATCTCTTGCTTTAGAGATCTCGTGATCGCAACCACGCTTCGAGAGGTATTTCTAATACTTTGTGGTTTGATGAAATGATCCAGGAAATGTTCTTGTGATCATGTGATTTCATCACATGTTTTAAAAATTTTAAATTCCGCTGCACCTTGCGACTAGTGCGACTAGTCGCTCCGATCGCATGAGATGAGATCGTCACGCTTCCGTGATGCGCTTGAGGATTCTCAATATCCTTCAAGTGGCATCAGATCCTTAGGTCAAAAAAGGTTTTGGATATGATCCATGAATCTAGGACGACTTGGGTTGAAAGGGTTGCGAAAGTTTTTATCGCATTTGAATTTTTGCACCTCTGTCTAATTGATTTTTTAGGCACTATTTAAATTGTTTAAACACAAAATATTCATTGGATTTTGTTCCCTATTAAATAAGGAAACCATAGGATCTGAGTTTACTAAATTTGGATTTAATTTGATCAAGATATGGCCTTTTGAATAAGCATGTATTCACTGTTGCGGGAACAACAAATCTGAACGTGATTAATTTTTTAATTATGATTTTGATGCGCCTCGAAATGCATGAAATGTCACTTAGGTTCTGTTGTAAATTAAGTTGGAAATATTAGGAAACTGATTTTGCGAATTTTGTATTTAAATTGATCAAGATATGTTAATTTTAGTAATTAGGGGTCACTGCTGGAAATTGACAAACTTGATCATGAACCTTGTGATAGTCATTCAAACATATTGATGAAAATTAATTGTTAATTTTCTGAAATTGGTTATTGATAAATAATTGTGAAATGTTTAAAGATGATAATCAATTCCTTGAATGACATCCCACTAACCATAATGATAAGATAGTTGATCTTGATCATTGGTTAATATGAAAACATCAACAAGTATTGTTTGCATACAAAACCCTAGGTCGTCCTACAATAGTTGTAGGATAAATTTTACATGCAAAATCCTCTTGCTTGAATAGGATTGGGGATTTGTTTAGCAAATCTCCTTATAATATAATCAAAATTACTTTGATGTATATTATATGGTATAAGTTCGGTTGAAAGACCGATGAGCATCTTAAAGTACATGATGATCTATCTGGCATTATCCTTTCCTGAGGTGGATATGGTGTCTAGTCGGAGAGCATTGGGGTAGCGGGTTGCAACGTATGTGGTCCGTCCCACTCTTGCCAGTACTGGCCATGACAGCGGGTAGGGACTTGATAATGCCGGATAAATCAAAGTTTATTTTTCTAATTATTAAAACTCGAAATAATACGTACTTGGAGATTATATCTACTATTCAAAGAAAATTCAAAGTTTGTTGATTGTATTGATAATTAATTTAATGTGATTAAATTAATTATATCCTATTAAAACACTCTATTATGAATAGATGTGTATTTCCCTTGGAAGAATTAATTATGTGAATATGATTCACGGTAATTAATTATAATTTGAATAAGAGGTGGAGGATCACATAAGTGACATCCATGGTCACCCATCAAGGCAAAGAATTTCGTTTCCAAAAGTTGTATATAGGAGACGCCCGTCCGAAGTGACAGATCCTATATACAATTATTTGGATCGGGTTCTTTGCTTCTCGAAAGAGTAAGGCCGTATACGTAGTGACCCCAATATCGGGTCCTCATATTATTGGGGCGATATTGGATTGCGTATAGCGAGTATTAAGCCTATTGACGGTTTGTTCAATTAATGACGGGTCAACATCACCTTAGGGGTGGTGGGCTCGGGTATTAAAGACCGAATTGGGAAATGCAAGTTGGACTTGCAAGGCAGAATGTGTTCTCGCTTCTCTTTATTCGAGTCACAGGTTCTCATATTATTGGGTTGTGATAAAGAAAGAGAGGAGATCCCAGATCTTGCTTGAGATATAATGGTAAGAATATCTCTTACATTGAAAGTGATTAAGGAAATGAACTTTCATTGTCGACAAGGCAAGACAACATTGATATAAAAAATTCTTAAATCAAAGTAAAATAAGTATATATAATATATATACCCTTATGCAAATTTCTTATTACAGATAATCCTTCATTAAACCCACTCAATGTTATACTCAATAATAACCAGCAAAATATCATGGATTGGACTCATGATCCAGTGGACTTGCAATTGGACACATAATGTATGTGGTTGCAATGTGCAAGTTTCCTCAACATAATGAGGAATGATAATTAAACAAGACAATAAGACATCACCTTAGGATTTGTATGTCTCTATAGTCTTGATCTTTCATCGAGTGTACTTTGGAAGTGACATGTCGATGATGATCGCAATTATCAGATAATCCTTATAAAATCTAAGAAGACGTTATGGCATACATATGTGCTCTAGACATTTAATCATGAATGACATGGTTCTCAGCATTATGCAGAATGGTGGCTCGAAAGAGATGATGTATTCAAAATGTTTGAATACCTACATGAACCAATGTTTTGGGAGTCTAGATGGATGTAGACATGATGAGTGTCATCATTCTGCTGTCTATACTCTAGTCATTCATGAAGCTTCATAATATTCATATTGTATGAATTTAATGAAGCATGTATAAATGTTGAAATGCTCTTACATTGAATTCTTTTGAATTTAACATAAGAGATCCTTAGTCTTAAGCAATAGTTTTTTATAGATAAAGGGAGCACAGTGGAAGCATGGGTCAGACCCAAGATGAGAAGGATAATCAAAGAGTTGATCAAACTTCTATGACTTCCATATGACATCCAAAGAGTTGGATGAATGCCTATACTGCAATAAGTTGATGTGTTGATAGTATGACAATCAAGTCTGTCTAGAATCCTTAGAGAAGGACTCAGATAGTGCATCATAATAATCTATATATTTATTTGATCATTGAAATTGACTTGCTTATTTGATAAGATAAAGTCTAATGAT
The DNA here is from genome assembly GCA_037367405.1 of Ottelia alismoides. Classification (NCBI taxonomy): domain Eukaryota; kingdom Viridiplantae; phylum Streptophyta; class Magnoliopsida; order Alismatales; family Hydrocharitaceae; genus Ottelia; species Ottelia alismoides. The sequence continues at coordinate 62,774 of JAZKJV010007583.1, read as the reverse complement.
TGTATCTCAATCTTCTAACAACACTTGCAATGTGTTGCACATGTTTTAGAAGACTGAAAAAAATTGGTCTTAAGGTTTATAGTTATCCACATGGATATTGATGCAATTGTTGCAACAATCTCTGTTGGATTGATAGACTTCTTAATTTCAGTGGGAGAGCCTTAGTCTTAGAGAATGTCTCTATGACCTAGATATTAGAATACACTCATGTTTGTTTCTAAATGTTGGAAATAAACATGAATTCTGGAATAAATCTATCATAAAGAGTTATGATGGATATATTTCAGATAATAATCTAGCATCTGGTGGACTCTACTAAATTAGAAATTTAATGAATGGTTCATTAAGATTTCTAATACTGAAAGTTAAACCTTATAAGATCAATAGGAGGATAAAGATCATTTGACAATGATTTAGCATCTAGTTTTGGACATATGTATGTTGATTTAATCAATAGACAAGTAAGAGATGAAACTTTAGAATGTCTAAAATTTCAAATCTTACATACTTATGAATATTGTATTCTAAGTAAAATGTCCAATACACCCTTCTTTTGGGAAAGGTGTAAGATGTCAAGGTATTCAGGATCTTATACATATTGATGTATGTGAATCATCTATATCATAGTAAACATTATGGATATGTGATATCTATTGATGATTATGTATGATATGAGATTTCTTCTCTTCACCAAATAAAACTTTGAAATGTTCAAAGATTTCACAATTTTGGTTTAGAAGCAAAGTTTGAAGGAAGATTTAATGAATTTGATCTAACCAAGGTAGCAAGTACCTATTAGATGAATTCAAAGAATATCTTATAGAGATATGAATATCATTTCTATCTCAATCCTCCTAACACACATAAACTCAATGGAGTTGTAGGAAGATACAATTGGATCATGTGTGACATGATTTGATCAATGATGAATTTTGCATAATTACCTATTAGTTTCCAGGTATATATGTGTAGTAGAGACTACACTATATATCCTTAATAAGATTCCATGCATGTAAGCTGGAATATAGCACTTGAGAGTGCTACTTCATTAGGAAAATAAAGGATGGTATTGGATACCTGCTTTGTGACCCTGAGATTCTTAAAATATCTCATCTATGAGAATGTGATTCTTAGAGGATGACTCTCTTGAGAATCAAGATGAAAATGAAGTGTAGGAACTCATTTAATCTTTAGAAGATAATGAGGCTCCTGAAATCGAGAACTAAAAGGAAAATTAAAGATGAAACACTAATACCTCTTCAAATGAGTTTGAAGATGTATTCCATGTGTCAGTTAAGTCTGACAATGATCGGACTTCATGTGATGAAGCTCTTGTGGATCATGACATGGAAAGATGGATATTAGCAATAAAGTCTAAAGTAGACTTCGTATACAAGTGTTATATATGGACCCTCGAGGATCCACCTATAAGGGTTAGACCCATTAAGGTGTAAATGGATCTTCAAGAGAAAGAGGGAACCTGATGAGAAGGTAGAGACCTTCAAAAGCTCGGTTCATAGCCATGAGCTACATACTCGAAGAAAAGACATTGCTTGCGATGAGACTTGCTTTTCAGTGACCATGCTTAAACCCATCAGAATATTGCTAACCCTAGATACACAATTTGACTATGGCATCTTCAAGATGTGAGTCAAGATTATATTCCTCTATGAATACCTCTTTGAGGATATTCACATGAAGTAGCCCCAGGGCTTCATGGTTGAGGAAAGCAAGATGTGCTAGCTAAAGAACTCCATCTTTAGACTCAAATAAGCTTCTTGTAGTTGGAACATAAGATTTGATGAAGTTATAAATGTTATGATTTCAAATAGAATCTTCATGAACCATGTGAAGCTTAGTGGGAGTGCCATTGTGTTCATCGTGCTAAATGTAGATTATATCCTAATCATTTGGGATGATATAAGGATAGTAATAATAAGTGTTTTATAGACTGGCTATTCCATACCTTGAGATATGATCTCAATGATGCCTCTTGGATCTTAGTTCTGAAGGTGTTTAGAAGCAAAGAAAAGAGGGTATTGAGACTGTCACATTTGTAGTACACCTTGGATATGTTTCATTTTATGGAAATTCCAAGAAAGGGTTTCTTACCTTAAGATTTGGTACTGACCTATCTAAAGGGATAACACCTCAAAGAGTTGAGGAAGTGAATGCTTGAACTGCTTGCACTTGTGCATCAGTTACGAGAAGATAAGTGTATGCTAGATGTGTACAAAAGCCAGATATCTGCCATGCAGTGGGAGTAGTAAACTGTTACTAATCCTACTTTGGAAATAGAATACTTAATTGCAGTAATGACAATATCTTCAAAGATGCCAAGGCTTTAGAGATAGTGATCTCTAAGTCTTATCTTCAAGAAATTAAGACTCCATAGATAATGATCTAAAAGGTCTTAATTGCGAATACCTTAGGAGATAGAGATCTCCAGGAATAAGGGTATTCTGATAAGGATAATAGAAATTACATACTGGTTATAATAATAATTTTTGAGCTGTAGTGTTAAGGACACTATGACTGACAAGATTGAGTATTGGTTGCATTAGATGCAACATTCGCATTAGATGCGAACATTGTTACTAGGGATATGCAAGTGCCGTAAAAGGACTTGGCGTAGTCTCGCGGGAACAGAGTGACTGATCAGCTTACCTAGCTATTTTCTAAATAGCCTATGATTGTCACATGACTGTGGGTTTAAATGATTAGCCCATTAATGGCTCTTCGGGCTAGTGGGAGATTGTTGGACATGCGAGCCCACGGTGAGCCATTATGCAATAAATGTTATTGGATATATCATTCCCTGATCTGAAATGAAGAACAAATAATTTGCATAATAGGTCTCTCTGTACAATTAGGGTTATGTACCATTGCCATCATGATGGTCATATAGCTGTTGATTCAATAATTGAATCATAGAGGCTGGTGTTTGGATGAATATCTAAAGAGTTAGATAGAGGGCTCATCAAGCACCGTTAAAAGATTATTAAGAGATGATCTCCATCCTGAGTAGGAGATGACAATCCTTTCTGACATAGGCTGATATCTGATCGACCTCTTGATGCAGGTCCCATGTAAGGGAATAGTGATTCGGAGGTGTCAGATTAGTTAGGTCAAAGGGTTGACTTAACGATATCGAGATAACCAAAGTCCTATGTTGAATGCTGTCACAGCATAGGCACACATCCTCTGACCAGAGACAGATCTGTTACTATATGTCTGAGTATGTACATTTGGCAGACCAGTAGGTTGATGACCTAACCAAGGTCTATACACCGGCGAGCTGGTGTGCATGTAAGGGCATATGAGTAACACGATCTCTCAAAAGGGATCATATAGGTTCACTTATGAACCGGAAGACATGAGTTCACTCATGAGGTATTGGGACTGATAAAATTCCATGCATGGTCGTCGTGCTTTAGAAGCATGACAAGAATTTGAAGGTATGATATATGCTTTGGGAAAGCATATGATCGATATCAAATCCCAATGACCAAGATTGAGAAACTTGGTGATCAAACCCTAAAGAAGATAGTGTAAAAATTGATCTTCATCTTCAGGTTTATCATTGGTCTTCCAGTATGCAGGATGTGCAGGTATTGGGAATACCTGAGGGTTATGTGATCATAAACGATTGTTTAACCATGACGCTTCTAGTAAGAGAGAGTGATGAAACAGGTCTAGATTTTAGTGACTCCTCTCAGTAGAGAAGTAACTTGATCTTAGTCCAAGTGTTGGACATTGATCTGAATGTGATTCAGATGCAATGAGAAGATTAAGTATACGGTCTTGATTTAATCAAGCATCTGTGACAGGTCCGTTAGATCTGGATTTGAGATGAGATCTCAACATCCAAGTCACTATACGTGGAACAATACAATCGCCCTGTCCTTATCTCCAAGTATCTGCGGAGAAGGCACATTATTCTTGAAGGAGTTCAAGAATAATTTCTATGATGAATTTAGTATCCAAGCAAGAAGGTCTTGATGATTGAATGAGATTTAATTATCCAGTATAATATGAATAAGATTCATATTGTGAGAATGATTGTCCAAGATAATTAAATGAGATTTAATTATCAAGTATAATATGAATAAGATTCATATTGTGAGAATGATTATCCAAGATAATTAAATGGGATTTAATTATCAAGGATAAACAGATCGTGGATAGTGCTATCCAGAATATCTGTGTATATTATAAATGGGATTTATAATATATCAGAGAGAGAGAAATATTGTAAATAGCATTTGTTAATTATTAATGTGGATTGTATTCACATTAATTAATTAATTGGAAATATAAATTTACAAATTAGTTTTGGATGTGAACATGATCCACATATTTTTCAATGGCATGATTGAAATATTCACAAATTAATTTGGAATTAATTTGGTGGATATTTTACAATAAAAGTTATTGCAATTTATTAAGAAATATTAATATAAAATAAAAGGAGATAAAAATACCACCAAATAAGAGGTGGCATCACCTATGACATAATCATAGGTGACGCCCCCTAAAATTTAGGGTGGTTTGTTCCCTCTCTTTTTCTATTATCATATTGTCTCTTAATAACGAATTTATGTTAATTAAATTGTGTTGATAATAATTCGACATATATTTAATTTAATATAAATTAATGTTCTTGGTTTTTAACCAACAACAATCATGGTCGTTGATTGATGCATGGATCAACCTCACCGTTGAATCTATGTATGCCATGGATTGAGATCCATTGGATCCCAAATTAATATATAAGGAGGGCAACCCTAGCCCTTTTAGAGTACATCAACACAACACAAGAGTAGATGCCTACTCTTCCTCTCTCTCTTATTCTCGTCCTCTCTCTCCCTCTCTCTACAGTGGTCGTCAATCTATGTGTTGAGAGAGAGTTTCTCGCCTTCGCCTTCGACTACTCGAGGATCTACATCTTATTTGGGGATGCTTTCTCTAGAGGAAGACGATGGATTTTGTTGGACGAAATCAAGAGATTTGAAGCTTGGATATTCGTCGAGGATTGCGAGAGTAACGCGTCTCATCATCGTGCTCGCAAGTGCTGTCTTCGTGGATCGAACTTGAGACAGGAGGATCTCTTGCTTTAGAGATCTCGTGATCACAACCACGCTTCGAGAGGTATTTCTAATACTTTGTGGTTTGATGAAATGATCCAAGAAACGTTCTTGTGATCATGTGGTTTCATCACATGTTTTAAAAATTTTAAATTCCGCTGCACCTTGCGACTAGTGCGACTAGTCGCCCCGATCACATGAGATGCGATCGTCACGCTTCCGTGATGTGCTTGAGGATTCTCAATATCCTTCACTAAGCATTAAGAAATTGATAATTAAATGTGATTTAATTATCTTGATATGTGTGGAAATTGTCCAATATAATTAAATGTGATTTACTTATTATGGATAAGAATAATGTGGATAGTAATATCTAATTAGTCATAATATATTATAAATATGATTTATAATCTATTAGAGAGAGCTAATCATAATTTATTTTGTTGATTAATTATTAATGTGTATTGGATACACATTGTTTAATTAATTGAAAATGTAAATTATATTTTGTTTTGGGTTGTGAATGTGATTCACAATTTTCCAATGGAAAAATTGCAATATTCTCAAAATTAATTATGAATTATTTTTGAAGAATAAATCACAACAAAAGTTTTTGGAGATTATGGGAGAAATCCATGGAGATATGCAATCTCATGATATTGCATGAGATTGCCTCCACCATAAGGAGATGGTAGGCGGCTACACATTCCCACAAGGAATGTGGTAGCTGTCCCCCCTTTCCTTATGGGGAGTGATCTCCATGCTAATCTCTCCTTAATTGCTTGATCTAATTTAGGATTGAATTATATTTGATGTGTCAAATATATTTGATTGAAATTAGATTATTAGTTGTTGGTTTTTACCAACAACAATCTTGATCATTGGGTTAGACATAAATCCATCTCATCCATTGATTTTATATGTCCCATGGATTGAGATCCATGGATCCCAAACCCCTATAAATAGAGAGGCATACCATTCTCTTAAGGGCTAAGCTTTTGAAGCACATCTCTCTCTTTCTTCCCTCCACGCGTCAGCCCTCTCTCCCTCCTCTTGGTGGCCGTTCACCAAACCATAGTGGGAGATAGCCGTCGTCGCCTCCGCCACCGTGCCGCCGCTTCGACATTCTTCGGCTCTCCATCTTCTTCAAGTGCTACGCTCGCGAAGAAGACGTTCGATCTCGTACGATGAGATCAGGATATCACCGTGCTTGGATCAACTCGTTGGATTGCAAGGATCACGCAACTCATCCGCGCTCGCAAGCTTCTTCTCCGATGATCGGACTTGAGACATGTGGTCTCTTTTCGTAGAGACTCGATCAAAAATGCTTCAAGATGTATTCCTTTATAATTGTTGTGGTTATAGATGAAACGATCCGAGAATTATTCTTGGATCGTGTGGTTTCATAGCATGAAAAAAAATTAAATTCCGCTGCATAGAATAACTAGTACGACTAGTCGTTCTTCGTCGTAATCGATACGATGCTCACGCTTCCGTGATGCGCTTGAGGATTATTCCATATCCTTCAAGTGGTATCAGAGCCTTAGGTCGAAGGTTTTGGATACGATCCGCAAACCTAGGATGACTTCGATTTGTAGAGGTCGCGAACGTTTTCTGTCGCATTTGATTTTTGCACTTCTGTTTAGTGAATAAATTCGTCCCTGTTTAAATTTTTTAAACACGAATTAATCACTTGGATTTTATTCCCCATTAAATAAGGAAACCATAGTATCTGAGTTTACGTAATTTGGATTCCGTTTGCTCAAGATATGGTTGTTTCAATGAACTTGTATGCACTGTTGCGGGAACTGCAAATCTTAACATCATTAATGAGTTAATTACTGTTTTTATCTGCATTAAATGGCGTGAAATATCAATCTTAGGTTCTGTCTTAAATCAAATTAGCAATCGTTTAAAATTGATTTTGTCTAATTTGGATTTAAATTGATTGAGATATGTTAATTTTAGTAAGTAGGGGTCACTGCTGAAATTACAGTCCTAATCAAGAACCATGTGATTGCCAATTAGTGAAATTAATTGTTAATTTCATAAAATAATTATGGAAAATATTTGAGAAATATTGGAAGATAATTATTTCCTTAATTGACTTGGCCTCAACCAATAATTTGATTATATTTGATCTAGATCATAATTGGAAACACAATCATCAAACTCCTTGCTTGAATAGGATTGGGAATTTGTCTAGCAAATTTCCTTCTAATAAAAAATATTTTGATTATTAATATATTGTATAATTTCGGTTGAAGAATCGATGATCATCTCAAGTACAAATTGATCTATTTGGCATTATCCTTTCCTGAGGCAGATATGATGTCTAGTCTGAGAGCATTGGGGTAGCAGGTTGCAACGTATGTGGTCTGTCCCACTCTCGTCGGTATTGGCCATGACAGCGGGTAGAGACTCGATAATGCTGAAGAAATCAAGATGTATTTTCTAATTATTAAAATTCGAATTAATACGTAATTTGAGATAATACCATATATATTCAAGTAAAACAATCAAGTTTGTTGATTGAATTGAATTGATAATTAATTTAATATGATTGAATTAGTTATGTCCAATTAAAACACTCTATTATGAGTAGAGTTGTTAATTCCCTTGGAAGAATTAATTACATGAATATGATCCATAATAATTAATTAAAATTTGAATATGAGATGGAGGATCACACAAGTGACATCCATGGTCTCCCGTTAAGGCGAAGGGTTTCGTCGCCAAATATTATATGTAGGAGACACCTGTCCGAAGTGACAGATCTTGCATATGATCCATTTGGATCGGGCTCGTCGCTTCTCGAAAGAGTAAGGACGTAGGCATAGTGACCCAGATATCAGGTCCTCATATTATTGGGGCGATATTGGATTGCGCATAGCGAGTTGTATTCATGTTGACGGTTGGTTCAATTAATGACGGGTCAGCATCACCTTAGGGGTGGTGGGCCCGGGTATTAAAGACCGAATTGGGAAATGCAAGTTGAATTTGCAAGGCGGAATGTGTTCCTGCTTCTCTTTATTGGAGTCATAGGTTCTCATATTATTGGGATATGACAAAGATAAGGAGGAGATCACAGTTCTTGCTTGAGATATAGCGGTAAGTATATCTCTTACTTTGAAAAGTTATTAAGGGAATAAACTTTCAAATTTAACAGAGAAAGAATAATTTGATTTAAAATACCTTAAAGAAATATCATAAATTGAATATATGATTATATGTTCTAATATAGTGCATTCTTAATTTCAGAAAATGAAGTCAATGAACCCACTAAGCAGGCTTCTGGAGGTCAACCAGTTGACCAGACCAAATTACTCGGATTGGATCCGTAATTTGGAGCTTGTGCTCTCAACTGAGCGCATAAGTTATGTACTCTCAGAAGACAAGCATGAAAACTCTAAATCAAAGGAAGAAAAGGCATACAATGACAATTATGATGAAGATCATGTCTTGGCTAGATGCTATATCCTAGGTTCTCTCTCCAATGTTCTTCATAAACAACATGTGGAGATGAGCACATGCCAAGAAATAATGCAGAATCTGAAAGATATGTTTGGTGACATTAACCACACCCAGCGATACAATGTATGAAAGAACTCGTTCACTGTAAGATGCATGAGGGGACATCGGTCCGTGAACATGTACTCAAAATGTTTGGGTACTTGTCGGAGCTGGTAACTCTTGGGGCAACCATGGATGCATACATGCAATTTGATTTCAATATGCTGTCTTTGCCCAAGTCTTTCAATAACTTTGTGGTTTCATTCCACATGAACAAACTGGAATTGACAAATGCTGGACTTCTTGTTGCATTAATGTCTGCTGAAGAGGTAATGAAGAAAGATGGTCCCGCTGACAGTGCAGTGGTTGCACAGGTCAGAGCGAAGCACAGTCGGAAGCAAGGTTCTCAGAAGGGCACGACCCAGAAGAGAAAGAAGAAGGGACAAGGTGTTGGCTCATCTTCCAATGCATCCACACTGATGGCATCGAAGAAAACCGACATCTGTCACCACTGCAAGAAGTCGGGGCACTGGAGGCGTAATTGCCCTGAATACCTGAAGTCGATCGACAAAGGTAAAGACCCAGCAGGTATGAAATCTACTTTTATCATTGAAACCAGTTTTCTCATTGGACGAGAAGGACGTTGGGTTGTTTATTCTGGTGCTTCTGTTCATGTATGCAATTTATTGCATTTGTTTCAGGAAACTAGAAAACTTGAAGAAGGGGAGATAGTCATCCAGATGGGATCTGATGCAAGTGTTGCAGCAGTCGCCGTCGGGACTTGTCGACTATCATTATCTAGTGGTAGAGTCCTAGTACTTAAAGAGTGTCTTTATGTGCCTGAAGTCAGGAGGAATTTGATATATGTATCTAAGCTAGTTAGAAGTGGATATTCATTCCTTTTCTGTAATAAATTAGTCATAAATCATTATGATAAATATATTGCATATGGTATTTTGACTTCTGGTGGACTCTATGAATTGTGCATTAATGAGCATGTCATGAATGTTACAACCACTAATAAAACTCTAAAAGATCCAGGGGGAATAAAAATCATTCAAATATGATTTGGCATCAAAGGCTTGGTCATTTATCTGTTAATAGGATCAATAGATTGATAAAGGACGGACCTTTGGATTTTCTACAGGTTCAATCTTTACCTACCTATGAACATTGCATTTGAGGTAAAATAACTAGGATGCCTTTCCGTAATAAGGTTACAAGATGCAAAGGTATTATTGACCTAATACATATCAATGTATGCAGTCACTTCAGTACCGCGACTCGAAATGGATATCGATATTATTTGATGTTTATTGATGACCATTCGTGATACGGGTTTATCTTCCTATTACGTCATAAATCTGAAACCTTCGAAAAGTTCAAAGAATTCAAGGCTTTGGTTGAGAACCAAACCGATAGGAAGATTAAACGGATTTGATCTGATCGAGATGGCGAGTACCTCTCAGATGAATACAAGGAATACCTTAAAGAGAATGGAATTGTCTCCAATCTCACTCCTCCTGGAACTCCCCAACTTAATGGTGTTGCTGAAAGACGCAACATGACCATCATGGATATGGTCCATTTAATGATGAGCAAAATATATTTACCACTTAGTTTATGGGGATATGCAGTAGAGACTGCAATATATATCCTCAATAAGATTCCTAGCAAATATGTACATAAGACTCCTCATGATCTCTGGTATGGAACCAAACCTAGTGTTAATCACTTGAGGGTTTGGGGTTGCTTGGTTCATGCGAAGAACGTGGACGCAAGTAAGCTAGAATCTCGCACTCGTGAGTGTTACTTCATTGGGTATGTTAAAGATGGTATTGGATACCAGCTCTATGACGCTGAGACCCAAAAGGTTTTTGTCTCTAGAGATGTGAAATTTATGGAGGATGATTTCCTTAAAGGTCAAGACAAAAATGAAGTAGAGGAACTCATTGAATCCCCTGAGGATTTTGAGTTTCCTGAACCAGAAACTGAAGAAATAAATAAAGTTGAAACACCCATACCTCTTCGAAGGAGTTCGAAGGTGGTTGCACCACCTGAAAGGTATGGATTCCATGTGTCAAGTGAAACTGACAATGATCCTACTTCATTTGATGAAGCACTCGCGGATCATGACATGGATAGATGGATGCTAGCATTGAAGTCAGAAATTGTCTCCATGCATATGAATGGTGTATGGATCCTAGAGGATCCACCTAAAGGGGTAAAACCCATTGGGTGTAATGGATCTTCAAGAGAAAAAGGGGACCTGATGGGAAAGTAGAGACTTTCAAAGCACGACTCGTAGCCAAGGGAAGAGAGAAGGCATCGACTACGATGAGACATTCTCTCCTGTGACTATGCTTAAATCCATCAGGACACTGCTAGCTATAGCTGCATATCTTGACTACAACATCTGGCAGATGGACATCAAGATGGTTTTCCTCAATGGATACCTCGAGGAGGATATCTACATGGAGCAGCCCCAGGGCTTCATAACTGAGGATGGCAAAGTATGCAAGCTGAAGAAATCCATCTATGGACTCAAGCAAGCTTCTCTTAGCTGGAACATCAGATTTGACGAAACCATAAAGAGTTATGATTTTGTGCAGAATCGTAATGAACCTTGTGTGTACAAGAAGCTTAGTGGGAGCGCCATTGTGTTCATCGTGCTTTACGTAGATGACATCCTTATCATTGGGAATGATATAGGGATGATAACCAATGTCAAGATTTGGTTATCCCATACCTTTGAGATGAAAGATCTTGGAGAAGCCTCTTATATCTTAGGCTTGAAGTTGTTCAGAAATCTAGAGAAGAGGATTTTAAAATTGTTACAACACGGATACATTAAGAAGATTCTTGAATGATTCCGTATGGATAGTTCCAAGAAAGGATTCCTACCTTTAAGACATGGTATCCACCTGTCTAAAGGAATGGCTCCTCAAACTATTGAGGAAAAGAAAGCCATGGTTGGATGCCCTTATGCATCAGCTGTAGGAAGCTTAATGTATGCTATGATGTGTACTAGGCCAGATATCTCCCATGCAGTGGGAGTGGTAAGTCGTTGCCAATCCTGCTATGGAGAGCAACACTGGAATGCAGTAAAGAACATATTTAAATATCTAAGACAGACGCAAGATTACATCTTGGTCTATGGAGATGGAGACGGACGCAAGATTACATCTTGGTCTATTGATTATATTATTTTATCCGTCGTTGTAGTGTATTATTTTTTCACTTTTCTATACGCAACACGAGTTATGTCTTTCTTTTCAGCTCTTTGTTCACTATGAGAACATAGTTTGAGCTAAGTAAAGGGGTGTAGTATATATTGTATATATACTTTAGCCATAACTCGTACTTGCATATTTTTTAATATGGCTAAAATACTGTGTAACTTCTTAAAAAAAACTAAATAACTAACAAAAGGATGCAAATATTTCCTCAAAATTCTTTTTGTATATACCGATTAATAAATCAGGCTAAAAAATTTTAAAAATATTTTGAAAGTAGTTTGAAAATCTATTTGAAAAATCTTTTAAAAACTATTTGAAAAATATTTGAAAAATATTTTCAACCTTTGTAAAAATATTGTGGTTTGTAAAAATTTTCTCTTTGTGTGAAATAAAATTATTTTGTAAAAAAACTATTTGCAAATGTTTAGAAAAATGGTTGAAAATTTTATTTTGAAAATCTATATATACTGTTTAAAAAATGTTTGCAAAAATAGTTTTCAAATGTGTGTAAATGTTTGTAAAATTGTGTGAAAATTATTTTGGACTATTGTTTTCAAAATTATTTGTAAAATTATTTTCAAATAAATTTGAGGAATATATGCATCACAAAAAAATGAATAAAATAAAAAATAAAAAATCCAACTCTGTATATACTTGTATAAATTACTCAAATTGTAAATCCTTTCATCTGATTCTTGTAAAATAATTGCCTCACTCCTGTGTCAATATGTGTGTATCTTCTCTAACCCTTATTAAAAAAACAACAAAACACAAAAAAATTATTATATACTTGTATATATTCCTAACTATTTGCATTAAAAAAAAACTTTTTGCATGTTCTTCATTTTCCAAAAAAATCCATAAAAATTTCAAAATTTTGAAAAGGATTTGACGAAAAGATTTTTGATTTATTTTCCTTGCATGTACATATTTTCTTGCATTTGCATGAAAATTTTTCAGGATGATTTTGACATTTAAACTAAGTCTGGAATAAATTTGAATAATGGAGCTTAGTTGGACCTTAATCCACTTAATTTCATAGGAACCTTATAAAAGTTGGAGTTAAGACTTTTCAGGTCCTAGTGGCTTAATTCTTTGAGAACATAAGATTATGTTCACATGTCATCTTGATGAGTCTAAGTAGAATATTTAACAACACACGCATGATTCTTTCAGACTATGGCTTACATTGGACAATGCACTCTACACATAGCTCTTCATGGAGGTGGTAGTGAGGGAGCAGAATCGTTTGGCTTGGGATGCATACGAAGGTAGTACATCTAGGCAGAACCTCTCGTCCTCCTCTAGGGAGGGAAGTGTGTCTCAACCTGGTTTGGTGATGTCGAGGAATAAAGATAGGATACTGTGGGGTTGCAATAATGCTTTAAAAGAGGGATAGTATATTGGCTCAAGAGGAAAAACTCCTAATGTACATGCTGCACCTTGTATATATTGTCAAAAAAAAAGAGAAAAAAAGCAAAATCTTCAAAAGTGGACAGGCCTGATAGAAAAATAAAATGCCTGCCGGAGTGTATATACAAGTGAAAAAAAGAATAAGATCTTCAAAGTCAAATATTTGTGAGCTTGCAGCGGGTGACATGGCTACACTGGTCATGCATCCAAGGATAGGTAACTACACTAGTTACCATCCATTCTCTTCTCCATCCTCTCTTCTTGAGCTGGTTGTACTTGAACTTAGAAGGGAATATCCCCGCTCCTCGAGGAAAGAGTAGCCAGACCGGGGGATTAGAGTTACCTTGTTGAGAGAGGATGTTTCTTTGCTACTTTTGAGATGAGGATCTATATTTCCATTACATGTACAAGTAAGAATTCATAGTCATAAGAATTTGTGTATGCAAACTTGTTCTGATCCGACTGTTGAGGATACCTGAATAGGAGTCTTATGGAACTTAGAGTCTGTTACGTTTTAAATCCATTTTCCATTAAGGTTCCGACACATTAATAATCGAAAGGTTTGACAGAGCTCCATACTACATTTTTATGAAGATAAGTTTAAAAGTCAATGTTGTTCTAACTTCTTTCCTTTATCTTTTCTTTATTTTCCAAATAAGTGTTTGCTAAGGGACTAGCAAAGGTAAAGTATAGGGGAATGATGAATCCACGATTATTCATCATCTTTATTCTTTTATTTTAGCCTCATTTCCTTATTCAAATACCTATAAATACATACTAATTGCATAAAATTACTATTTTGCATGCATTTGTTAAAATTACATTTTTGACACTTTTTGTACATAAAAGAATAAAGAAGAAAAGAAAAGATTAGAAAATAAAGGAGGTATTTATGCAATAAATACAGACTGATCCGAACCCCGAGAGAAGGTCAAGACTTGTTCTGATCGACCATGAATAAAGTAGGGGGAGATAGGGTCTTCAGTCAAAAAAACCAAAAATATCTTGTAAATATTTTTCATGTATATTTGTACAAAACTTACACTATTTTTTGTACATAATTTGACCTCAAACTAATTATTTTCTTAAATAAAAGTTGTTAATAAAAATGTGTTGTAAATAAGAAAAATAAGTGTAAAATAAAATAGTGTATATACCGTAAATAATTACCCTTAGAAAAAGCGCAAAACAATAATTGAAATACCAATTCCGACTCCATACGAGCTCAAATCGAACCAAACACACTTCATATTGTAAATTAAATTACCTTTCATATGGATGTGGTTTCATAATTTTTGGAGTTACAGTTAAAAAGTCGGTTTTCTGGGGTGTTTTGTACAGTTTTCCCATATATTAATTGTATATATTTATCTATATTTATTTTTATATATATATATATATATATATATATTTGTAAATATTATTTTCATTAAAAATAAAAATTAAAAAAATAAAAATTAAAAAAATCTTATATGAAAAATTATTTTCTTATTTGCACATATTATATGTGTATAATATGTGTATACAACTAACATCCTTAAATAAAATTCACCAAAAAATTAATTATCTCATATTATTTAATTAATTTAATTTAATTACGAAATTTGTAATTAATTATTTGATTTATGTGATTGATTTGATTTATACACTTACCATGTATATAGGATTTTATTTCATACCTTTAATGGCCACCATTAAAGTAGCTTATTGATTTTCATTAATTATTTAATTTATTTAATTACTTTAATTCCGAAATTCGTTTTTAATTATTTAACTAATTTATTAGTTTAAATATTTTATTAGTACACCCAATAAACACTTTCCTTATATGTGAATATTTTCCATTTTTTATTTTTGTCCCTTTTTAATGGGATCCTTAACCCTCATATCCTCTTGATCGATCTTTGGTAGAGAGGAGCCCGATCTCCGAGTACCGTCTTGTTGAAGAAGGGTGCTTAGCCTCCGAGCCATCCGATGACAACGTGTCAGCCCTCATCGAGGCCATAATAGCATTTCCGAACCCCGAGGGGAGATCCAATTTTATTTCCTGTCTTTTTCTCTAGGATAAATCGTTGGCCGCGCTTTTAATCTCATTTTACTAGTCTTTAATTTTAAAAATACCAAAATTATCACCCGATACCGATTTTTCATCCTATCTCTCAATCCCTCCATTTCACATCTATCTCACGCAACCACACACCTCCGACCACGCACGGTGGTCGGAGTCACAGATCTCTCTTTCGCCTCAATAATAAGATACATTCCTGTTCGTGCCTCCTAATTTTGTTTATAAATAAATAAATAAAAATAAAAAATACAGAAAATAGTTTTTCCTGTAAATCTGGCATTCAGTTTTGCAAGGCAAATTTAAAAAAAAGTTTTTTCTCTCTAATCTTCATTTTGCAGATAAAATAAAAACAATAAAAAAATTGTAGTTGCTTTTTCTCTAACATTTGTTTTTGCAGGATCATATAAAAAAATAAAAAAATGTAAAAAATCCTTTCTTCTCTATTTACGGTTGATGTTTAAAAAAACATATATACAATTGTTTTCTTTCTCTGACATCTTCTTCAGCTTAAATATAAAAATAAATAAATAAACAAAAAAAACAAAAAAAATAACTCCGGGCAACGAAGCCATCACCCCCCCGCCTACCACTTCTGTCGGCCACGGCCCACAGGAGCGGTCGACTCCGCAGCGCCCTACGTGCCATCTCACGCTTTCCGCGACCACCGCGCGCAACCCCACGCTTCGGTGGGCAGCCATCACTCGAGACCTCCAGCGGCGCCGCCGTCCGCACGCCGTGTGCCATCTCCGTCAGCCCCGCGACGACGACCTAGCCTGCGTCCCCGCCGAAGCCTCCTTCCACAGCGCCCGGCCTCCTCCTCCTCCGCTGCCCACGCGCGGGCCCTTCCACTTCCGCTGTCGACGTAGCGGACGTTGCCCCGCGATCTCCGGCGCACCCCTTGCGCCCCAACGCATGAGCGTGGCGTGCATGCCCCCTCGATGACCTCCAGATCACGCCGCCCCCGGTCGTGCGCCGCCGTCGTCTTCCAGCCACCCCTCTTTGGTTTGCTTTGGAAAAAGAAGAAACGAAAGGAACCCTAGGAGTTGTTATTAAAATATTGGGAAAATATCAGTCAAGTTCCTGGAGGTATTCAAAATTGCAGAAACATAGTGAGGTTCAGAAGATATTTGGGTAAATTTCATATTTCATCTCGCAAGTTTATGTTCTTATGATGCGGTGAAGAACTTTTTCATAATTACATTCACATCCCTGTGATTCCAGACTTTAACATGCATGACCTCTTTGAATGGAATAAATATTTTGCACGCTTTAAATATCATGTAAAAATTTGTGTAAGCTCCTGCTTTGCGCCTAAATGTTGTATAAAACTTTCATAGCATTTTATATTTATTTGATATATTTAAAAAAATAAAAAATATTGTATTTTTCTCTGCCCGAAATGTGAAAATTGATAAAAATTCGAAAAAATGCTTTAAAATTCCAAAAAAATTGTTGTAGGTGTTCCATGATGTCGTTTAATTTTTGACCAATTTTTGTGCATTTATCACTTATAAAACACCAAAAAATTACGAAAAATGAAAAATCTTAAAAAATTATACAAAATTCTAGAAAAATCCAAAAAATGCGATTTCAGTTTCTAATTGTAGATATTGTCTTGTAGTTTCTATTAAAAATAAATTTCAGGGATTTTTAGCACTTAAAAGGTTTTTAACTTGCAAAATACTCTACATGTGCACTGTTTCACTTGCTTTGCATTGTTTGATTTTTAGAATATTACAAAAACATCAGAAAAATTTGAAAAAATTAATAAAAATATTTTAAAATATATAAAATCCAAAAAGTTTTTCTTTGGAATTTTCTGTACATTTTTTAATATTCTGAAAAATACAAAAAGAGCGATTTGTGTGTGTTTTATCACTTGTGAATATTGTTCAGCATTTTTTAAAAATAAATAAATTAAAAAAAATTCAAAAACCACTAAAAATTCATTTTGAAATCTGACTATTTAGTTTTTCAAACACGCTCCTTGTGTTCGACCCTGGTCGCTATACCTGGTAAAAAGAATAGCGAAAGTCGCTTACATTGAATTTCTTGATTTTCTGAGTGGTTCATTTATTTTTCTCAATTGACCGTGCTTAGTGATTTGGGTCACAACGACCCTTGTTTATTTACATACTTAACCCGAGTTGTCAGGCGGCTCATCAGAATGGCACCGTTGCCGGGGAGCACGGCTTTGAAGTCATTTTTCATTTTTGTGATATTTGTCTCTCTATATTATAATTATTTTCTGACATTCTCTCTTGGATTTTTGTGCGAGGAACCGCTTGGACACGACTCGGACTTTTTGGAGGACCCGTATAGGAGGAAGAGCAGGGAGAAGAAGAAGATTTTTATTTTATTTGAGAGAATAATATATGTCTTGTAATAATTTAGGAGTCTTGGACTTGTGAACTTGTACTATTTTCTCGTGGTCTGTTTTGCCAAGTGTCGGTGCACTTAGGGGACCTCACCGTTGTTTTTCGCCAGTTTTATTTTCTCGTATTTTTTTTATTTTTGATTCACGCAGAATTTGGCCCCTAGACTTAGGGTTTTTATATTGATTGTGACGTAATTGATTATGGTCCCAGCTTAATTATTTGCATGCACCTATAGATCGATAACTGGACTTAATTAATTAAATCACAAAGAAAAAGCTAATCTATGTTACCTGAGAGGTCATGTGCCGCTAGAGGCCGTATACAGCGCTAGTAGGATCCGTTGTGGCAGACACCGATCGACATTAGAGACCGGACTCCGGCCTCTTTTATTGACTTATTAGTTATTGTGCTTCACCTGTAGAAATCTTTCACCTAAGGCCATTTTCTTCGTGCATCATATAGGTAGTTTAATTTCTGTATTTAATCATGTAGAGTGCTGGAGTAAGGTACGCATTTCTATCTCTGCATGCATCATCGTGTTTGACCGTACATTGGCTTTTTCGACTTCCTCCCCCTGTTTTCGACTCAAATTAATCAAAGAGGAAATCGAAAAATTCGTTAGGCATTATTTTTTTGAAAAAAATCCAAAAAAATATAAAATCAAAAATTAAAAATTGGGACTGCTAATTGAATTTGACCATTAAAATTAAACGTAATTGACAACTTCATTGTATTGGGAGAGCAATCCCCTCATTGTTTGGGCTTTTACTCGCTCATGTACACACTAAGGAGTAGTGCCCAAATCCTATTCAAGCCTCCTAAGTGTTTGTACAACTTTCGTTTATCACCTAACTCTTAAATTTGAAAAGAAAAAGACCGAACTCTGACGGTCAGATTTGTGTTGAGTTGGTGAATTGGGGGTTTGCATTGTGTATTGAATGTCTTTGGTGTGAGTCAGTTACAATCATCTTCCTGAATTATTAGCAGTCACCTTTCCTCCCTCCCTTCTATCTATCTCTCTCTCCCACCATCTCTCACCCTCTCTCATCTTTCCCACCTTCTATCTATCTCTCTTTTTACTCTCCGACGCTCCCGCCCTTCATTTCTCTCTCTTCATGATGGGTCACATTCCATTCCAGCCGAATTTTGCGGCTTCTACATTTCATACCCATCAATTCCATCCACTCTCTTGGGAGGTCAGAACTCCGTCCGATCTCCCATCTTCTCCATACCCACCCTACCAGTCGGGACATGCTGTGAGTGAAGCCAGAGGAACTAGATTGACCAAACACGAGAACCGGGCATTCACCTTGCTGAGATGAGAGTACATCCCATAGGCGATCATATGGTGCAGTTGCGTGCTTTAGATGACTTCTATCCTAGGATGATGGATGAGAGCATAGATCAGGAAGCACACTCCGCTTCTACTTTGATACCATTCATTCTAGATTTAGAGTTCATTGATCTACTGCCAAAATTCTTAGGGGATGTGCACGAGCAACCGTATTTGCATATCGATGAGTTTGAGGATATTTGTGGATCACGATCGTATTACAATATCACTTCTGAGGACATGATGTTGATTACCTTCCCATTTTACACTTTAGAGTAGAGCCAAGAGTTGGCACAGACGATTGGGAAGGAAGATTGGTATGTGGGGAGATTTACGATCGTTATTTTTTGCAGAAATTTACACCCAGCGTAGAGCAGAGATGATGCGGTCGTGTATTCGTGATTTTTCAGTTAACCCCCAGAAGCCATTGATAGATTGATGGTCGAGGTTACGAGAACTTTTGAGGCAATTTCTAGATCATGGATTTTCTATGACCGACCTTATCCGTATCGCCATGTGGGGGAGGACCGCAGAGTAGATTGCATATATCATTTCCTTGTGTGGTGGTTTACACCACAGTCCGGACCTGGATTTAGTTGAGACCATCTTGGATTCACTTTCAGACACTCCATATTCACAAGATGATTTATTCAGGACAACACATGAGGGAGAGATGACAACAGTTGAGTGTGTGACGCATCATTCTGATTCAAACATCACACACCGATCAGAGGATATGGATGCTGATACTTTTCATATGACGGATGTGTTGCCTATTGTTGTGAGTTCCCAGAGCTGGACATTGGTTGAGGACCAAATGGATTTACAATCAGATTTTGAGCCAGTCCCGCTCTTTCATGTAGAAAATTCTTCGATTCTAGATCTGCTAGGATCCCAAGAGATAGAGGAGGAACCCACATCTCAGCCATCCTCTGAATCATTCCAGTATCCTTACGCTTTTGATTTAGTGTCTTGTCTTCAGGAGATCTTCTCAGATTCAGAGATATACTTGGATTCATCTCAGC
This sequence comes from Ottelia alismoides, assembly GCA_037367405.1. Lineage (NCBI taxonomy): Eukaryota > Viridiplantae > Streptophyta > Magnoliopsida > Alismatales > Hydrocharitaceae > Ottelia > Ottelia alismoides. The sequence continues at coordinate 42,718 of JAZKJV010007583.1, read as the reverse complement.
AGAGAGAGCTTGATGAGGGACCAATTTTGGATGTTACAGACCTTGATAGTCCCGTATTTGAGCCTTGTGTCCTTCCATTTGATGAGGTCGATATATTTTTTGAGGACCTGATTTTCGACAGCATAGATCCCCAGTTTCATGATGATTCGGCATTACTCCCCGAGGGTTATCTACGGGAGGATGCCACGGACCCTGTGTACTCGGTTTCACTTTCTGGGAGTGCATCCGATCTGTCGGATCAAGAGACCGAGTCTTCTGATATTTGTGATAATGAGTTTGATGTTTCTCTCCTCGACGACCCTCACGAGAATGAGCAGATCTTTGAGGAATTCGATGATTTCACAGATTTGTCTACATTATATGCATCAGATATCAACTTTTCTAGTGAGTCTCCTGATCTTGATCTTCCTTATCTATTCGAGATGATGATTGACGTGGAAGATTCCCTGATAGTTCCTTCCTTCTCCACGTTCGACTTCTTCGGCTCTGCCCTTTCACTCCACTTTTGTCCTACCGGAGCCCGATTTCATCTGCACATATCTTTACCCATTAACAAACACCCGCCTGACTATTTATCTGGGTGTTATCATTTACTTTATTGACCTCGTTGTTGTTCTCCCACCGAGACTGCAATGACAGTATGGTATTCGCCTGATAGATGTCGTCCTGAACCTTGATACGGTGTTATCCTAACATTTGCGCCCAGCTAGGGGCGTAAACTCTAGCGCTTGTTGAGAGGCACCTCAACATTGTTCACAGCTGTATAGATCATTCTGTCCATATCATACATTCTTTCTGTCTCACACCCCATATCCATCTCATGATCATTCCATACCTATGGTGTACTTTACCCCAAGTATAGGGGGTGTCAGACTTGTGATTATTCTTTTGATTCTTTTTACCTCTGTGTTGCTGCCTATACTTAGGGATATTTTACCCTAAGTATAGGGGAGGTAGACTCTGTACATTCTACACCTCGATTTTCCCTTTGTGTACCGTCTGTGATGAATCTGTGATTCATCACTCTAAAAGTTAAAAATAGAGCCTTGTTCCTGAGTAAATAGAGGCATATTTCCCTTTATATTGCATAAATAGCCTTCATGCATGCATACACAATATATGCATTTTAGCACTCCATTTGCATTTAAATAAGAAGCCAAAATCCCTTATAAAATATCCTCTTATCAAAATAACCTCTTCCTTATAATATGTACTCCTTAGTTAATAATATAGGGAAGAAAGCCAGAAATCCCCCTTGTAAAATAGCCAATAAAGCCCTAGAACCCCTGGATCAGAAATTGCCCATAACTCCTTCATACAAACTCCGAAATAGGTCTACTTACTTTTAGAATAATACACATTAAAAGATCTTTAAAATGAGACTAATTTCATCCAATTTGGAGCTCGTATGAAAAAGTTGGGTTTTTGGGTCTCTTTGTATACTACATGTATGTATATTTGTATCTTTGTATTTATGTATCATATTTGACCTCATTTCCGTCTTTGGTCAACATGAAACTTGTAGATCTCATCGAGATATACAACTTTCATGTTTTGAGTTTTTCCAAATTCGGCCCCTTCCTCTCTCTACCCTTATTTCTTTGTCCAGCCAATCACAGCAGGCCAAGTGGCGCCATCTGGTTGCGCCATGCGGCCCGCTCCCCTTGCCCACGCCGCCTCTGCTCTCGGCCGTTGGATGACACTTTCAATTCAACGACCACTGGATGACCACGTACACCTTTTACCTTGATCGTCAGATCAAATCCCCCGCCTCATCTCAATCGCCCGTTCGCGCCTCTTCCTCAGCGCACCACTTGGCGCTGGTTGCGCCCTTGGATGATGCACTCCATCCCTCCATCTCAACCTCTCATCCCGAAGTGCATCGCAGCCCTTCGATCTTCCTCAGATCTGATCCCCGCCGCTCGTCATCGCCTTCTCCTCCGCACGACACTTGACGCCATCACGACCTTTGGATTAGGCCACTCCTGATGCAATCCACACCGCTCGCGCGTACTTTGCCCCCATCGTGCCACGTGGAGGGCTCCTGACCCTCAGATCGTTTTGCCCGGATCTAATCTTAACCGCTCCATCCCGCTTCGATCACCACCGTTGGATCACAAGATCCAACGGTGGAGACTTCGTCTTCCACCTCCAAGTGCCCCTCTCTCCCACGTTCTCCGCCTTGCGGGAGGGGCACCCCCTTCCTATTCTTGGCCGCGCCTCCACCACCGTCGATGACCACCATCACCTCCACGTCCTTCCCCACTCATCCATCATCCTCGCCAGCCACTTCATTTCCCACGTCGACCGCCAGCTACGCCCCACTACCTCCATGAACTTCGCTCCATCACCAGGCAGGTAATCTACTTCACCCTTTAAATACTCCACCACCGGCCATCGTCGCACCCATCCGCCACCCCTGAGAGACACCCCGAGCTCGGAGCTTCCGATTGGTGACAGTAATTGCAAGTTTCTTCGAGCGAAGACGGTCATCTTCTTCGGCGAGATCCTCGGCCACCGTCGAGTCGCAGTCCTCCTCCGCCGAGCCGCTGCTTGAGCTCAGGGACTCACCGCCCCTTCGAGCGACGATCTGGAACTCAAACTCGAGCTCCAAACCCCAGGTGAACACCTCCATCCCCGATTGATCTTCATTTTGATTTTGCTTCATTTTTCTTGCATTTTATTCGACGTCTCCGTCCACCTTCTCGCCTCGCTTCCACTCCGCCTAGCTCCACGTCGGAGCTCTCATCTTCGTGGTACCCTCTACGCCCGCCGACGACGCACTTCGCTATCCAACATCTCCAGCTCCGCCACTTGGCCAGAGCACCATTGCCAGCAACCTCCGATGGCCCTCTCCAGCTCCTGAGACCATCAGCATCTTCGCCGCATCGCCACACTTCTACTGGGATATCTCCGACACCTCGGAGAGCTTCATCGACATGAGGAGGGACGGGCGGAGCAAAAGCCCCGTCGCCGGAGCCCCGCCATCTCCTCCACAGGCGGCGGAGGACCATCTGAGGAGAAGCCCCAGCTGCCGTTTGATCACCTCGATCGAACGGTCGATTTCGCGCCACGTCGCCACTCAGCCGAGCCTCCCAGGCGCCGTTGGATCCTTCCAGATCTAACGACGCTTAGCGAGCCACGTGTCCCACATCTGGAGCAGCCAGGAGCCATTGGATAACTTAGATCCGACGGCCTGAGATCTCACCACGCGTCTTGACCGCCATCCGTTGGATCGAGCTTGATCCAAGGGTCCACAGCACGCCACGCAGACGAGGTCCGAGCCTCTTCCCCGACCCTAGGCTCGGACCACCCGAGGCTATCCGAGCCTCACTCCAGACCTCCAGGCGCACCCGAGCCATGCCCCGAGCATCTCGCAGCCATCCGAGCCTGGGCCGACCACGTGAGGAGCACGTGAGGCCTGGGTATTTTGCACTGAGGCCCTGGAAGCTTTTCATATTTGCAAAAAGGTCCCTGTGAAGCAGACCCCACGTGAGGAGCACGTGTCCAGTGGAGAATTTGCATACCAGTCCCCTACATTATAGGTAATTGCATTTAAGTCCCTGTCAGCATATTTCTTTTATGTAATTCTATTTTCTTGTATTGCAAATACACCCCTGTGTTTGCACGTATCCCCATGTCGCATTTTACATCATTTTTAAATTCCAAAAGTTGCATTTTGTTGAGTAACTTGTCCTCTATCTATTGTGTCACGTGTCACATTTTTGTAATTGCAACAGATTTTTAAATGAATTAATTGGTTGATTTGTGTAATATTTTGCCCAGTGAGACCTTTTAATTTATAATTAATTTTTTGTAGCTCCAAAAATTCTTAAAAATTCACAGTTTCTCTAGGATAGTGAACTTAACATTGCATACAAATTTCATGTCCTTTGCACACATATCAAGGCCTGAATAAATTGTTTAGTGATTTTCTTATTTTTATTTTAATAGGTTCATTTCACATTGAAATTAGGGTTTGTCAATTTTCCTAGATTCCTTATCATTATATCTATTAGGATAATTTTATTTCCTGAAAAAGATGTGATTTGGTATTTATTAAAAATAAATTAGTGAAAATCACCCTGTCTGCATGTTTAATTCACAGTAAATTCATTTAGCATCTAAAAATTCCAAACAAATTAGGATAATTCATTTTCATCATAGTTAATCATTTGGCCAATTTTCAGAATTTTCGGACTCCATTTGATATCTTAATTGAATTAACTTCAAATTGGCTTGCTAGTTGCATGTGTCCTGCATAGAAATAGAAAAAGACCAAAAAAATAATTCCCTGAAAATCCAACACTTGATATTTGCTAACAATTCATCTAAGGAGACAGATGCCTCCCTGAGTTCGACCTTGGACACTACCAAGTAAAAAAATCACCGCTTGAAATTGACTCAAATCTGATTAAAGCGGTTTTTGATTAGCCCTCTCGTATCTGACTACAACGAATGACATCGAATTAATTTAGACATTAACTTGACCGAGTTAACATAGGGTGCAGGGTGGCTATCAAAATGGCACCGTTGCCGGGGAGGCACAGCTTAGGTTAATTTTTAGTGATATTCTGTGTGTTTGATTTTCTTTCCCCGGGTAGTCTGACCCCCGGTTTTCTTGTAATTATTTTCTCTCTTTTATTTCTTTGCATTATTTTTCTGTGTCACTCTCTTACCTCAATATTTTTTGTGCGAGGAACGCTAGGAGTTGAAGACGCTTCAAGGATCCAGCATTTAGTTTTATTGAGTGAAAGAGAGGCTTTGTAATTTAAATTTTTATTTTTCGCATCATTTCCAGCGGTTCCCGTTCGGGTTCTCGCACGTGTAAATATAGTGGAACTGTGTCCCCGTGTGCTGTATGGATGAATGTAACTTAGCTTGCACTAGCGGCTCCCCGAGCCAATCTAGGAATTGCTTGTGCTCGTAATCATTAGGACCACACAACTCACTTAAAAGACGCACTTAGACCGCAGGACTTAGCCAAAATAACCTGTTCTTCACGCTAATAGAACTGCTTATATAGGAGCGGCTTTCATCTCCTGCATTTGCATTTAGATAAAGTTTTCAATTCTTTTTTCCATCGTGCATAAAGAAAGCGAAGGGATCACTGTAAGTCTCCTGAACTCAGCATAGCATCATTGTTTTGCATCGGCTTTTCTCGATTTCTCCCTCTGATTTTCACATTTAATTAAACGGAAATTGGGACTGTCCGATAGGCGTGCTATGTGGTTGACTTAACCAGTGAGAACTTAACTTAAAATCGGGACTGCTAAACATTATTGACCAAAAAAAGAGAATAAAATCTGAAAATTGTTTGCGGGAGATTAATCCCCGACCTTGTTTTCAGGCAGAGTGAGGGTACTTGAGTGTGTATGAACATCTTAAGGCAGAGCCCAAATCCCCGCCTTCCATATCATGTTCTGACTGATCCTAGCAAATATCACAAGTCGAATAATTTCAGATTCATTGACTAGTACCAAGTAGCCTCCGCCTGTCTCAGGTAGATAGGGGTGAAATTGCGGTACTTTGCGACAAGTTGCCAGTAACCCCCCGGGGTGAAGTTCCGGCCTTGTCAGCCTCCGCCTGCTTGCAGGTAGATAGGGGTGTGGTCATTGAATCCATCGACTTGGGATAGGAGCGAAGAAAGGAAGGACCGGCGGTATCTTAGGCGACAGGTTAAACAGGGAAGACGCATCCGGCTCTGAGCCGACTTCCCTATAGGCCGCGTAATCCTTGCTATTTTTTCTTGAAAAATTACACTTAAAAAACACAAGATTAATTGGACTCGATTTCGAGTCCTTCACTGTGTTGAGTGTGAACCCAGGGTCTTGGATTGATTTGTTTGCTTCAGGTAGGAGTAAAATCCTATCTTCTTCTCGCCATATCAAGATGAGCAACTGAGGAGATCTCGACTCTTTATTCACCGATCTCTCGATGAGTCCCCCAAGTAACTTATCTTCATCGGCCCAAGCGCACCTTGGACCACCCAGGACTCATGACCCTCTTGAGTCCTGGTTCTCTATCATCCAGGGTGGTTACTCTCAAACTAACCCTTTCCTCTCCTCCGAAATTATCGAGGAAGACCATTGCCTCGGTAATCCCTTCCTTGATTTGTCCTCTGATACCGATCTTATTTCCCACACAGGACTAGAGGACAAAATGCCGCCTAAAATGCCACCAGATGAGGAACAGATACGACAAATTCTTGCTTGCCTTGCCGAAGCTGAACAGAAGAATGCAGATCTCACGGCACGGATGTGATAGATCATAGTAGTAGGAGGAATCGACCGACCAATGGTCGATACCTATAGCCCGGCGGAGAACGAGATTCAGAATTGGTTAGCACCAGCGGTTCCCGCCCAGGCATTTGACCTGAAGCCCCACTTCCTTACTCTACTTCCGAAGTTCAACGGAAACATAAATGAAGAACCGTAGACTTTCCTCCGTGACTTCGAGCTGGTGTGCAACAATCTTAGCCATCCCAATGTTGGCCAAGATTATATTCAACTGAAGGCCACCCCTTTTGCCTTAGGAGATAAGGCTGCTCATTGGCTGAAGAACTTAGGGGTGATATGTACTACCTGGTTGCAGTTCAAGGACCTATTCTTGAAAAAGTTCTACCCTCTCAGTAGGAAAAAGCAGATGAGAACGAAGATTGCCAGCTTCTCTCAAGGACCCAGTGAACCTTTCCATGACGCTTGGGATAGGTTCAATGATTTAGTGCAGAAATGCCCCTGCCACGGCATTTCGAAGGCGATCTTAGTCCAGACCTTGTTCTGTGGTCTAACCCTGGAGATGCAGGGGTTAGTCAGTGCCGCCAGTGGAGGAAGCTATCTGAACAAAAACGTGCACGCTGTATGGAAGATCTTGGAGCAGATGGCAGAAACCGGCAGGTCACAGGCCACCAGGGCCTGTACGTTGTCTCCCTCAATCCTATCCAACGAGACAACCCGAAGGACTATAGTGGATCTGACCGAGGACCTCATCCCCAACATGGGGATGATTGCTGACAAGCTTACCATGGTCGAGCATATCCACAAGAGGGTCACTGACCTTGAGTCTCTCTCGCGTCTACCGAAGCAAGTGGAGGAACTCACTGAGAAGGTAGCCAAGATGAAGCTACCTGCCCCTTCTACACCACCTGCACCTGTGCATCGAGTCCATCTTGTACAGGAGCAGGCACCGGGGCCTCACAGTGGCTGGGTGGAGGATCAAACTTACACCCAGCAGGACCAGCATGCACCCCCACAAGCAGAGACCGGATACGAGGAGCCTCCACAGGTGTTCGAGATCAACGGGTTGTGGTACAGCCGTGGCCCCGTCAGTAGACAGTCGGGGATGGGGAATGGTCAGCCTCACCGACCTTCCCCAGCTTACCAAGCAGCCAGCTCCGTCCCCGCACCGCACTTTCAGTCCAGGCCAGAACAAGTGTACCAGCCTCAGCAGCACCAGCAGCAGCAGCGCACATATCAGCAGGGCCCAGCACCGTCCCACCAGCAGCAGCATTATCGGCATGGCCAGCAGGGCCAATACAGAATCTCGTCCACACATCAGCCAGCTCAGCCCACCGAATTGGAGTCTCTCACCTTGGCGATCCAGACCCTGTCTGATAGGGTCCAACAAATGCAGAATGATTACCTGGACATGAGAACCAATATCAATCGGGTCTCTCGTACCCAGGACCAACAGATGGTGCCAAAGACCCCAATTCCCGCACAGGTTCAGGCCAACCCGAACAGCTTACATCATGGCCAGAACCGACCTCGAGATCAGGTATATTATTCAGATAATTATTTATCTGAACATGAGATCCTTTTGTACGATAATGTAAATCATATGTCCCTCAGGAGCAGAAGGACTGTGACCATACCTGATCAGGCACGGGCACAGAAGAAAGGAGCCTCCGAGACTCTACCTGAGGAGAACTTGGAGGAAGAAGAGGAGTTGCATCACAACCACCATCGCCGGCAGAAGAAGAGGACATCTGAGTCCTCGAAGGAGCATTCTCGCATCCGCATGGAACCCGACGAAATCGATGAAGAGCCCGCACCTCCATTTGAGGAGGATCGTCCAGCAATCGCAGGAGAAGCATCACCAGTTTCGCCTCAGCATTTTCTTTCCAGTCAGAGTCAGAGTCCTAGTTTGTTTCAGAGTCAGCGTCATGTAAAGAACTCAGTTCCCAAAGTTAATGAAAATCTTTCAGTTTCCGAATATGAGTTGGAGTCAATAATCCCTTTCCCCCGAGCTCTCAAGGGTGGAAAGAAGAAAACCAAAAAAATCCAAAAAGATGACCCTGAGATGGCAGAGTTCTGTAATAAACACATCAAGGTCACAATCCCTTTTGACAAGTATGTGGAGATGACCCCTGCATTCCAAAAATACCTTAAGGTGAGATTGATGAATCCACATTTCATCATCTTTATTCTATCATTTTGGCACCAAAAACCCTAGCAAATGCCTGTAAATAGCATTAAAATCACCATCTTAGCATCCATGCATGTGCATCACAATAGTGTATAAAATACTATAATTAAGGCCAAAATTATAGAATAAATAAAGAAAAGAAAAAGAATAAAATATTGTAAATATTTTATGACCCGAAACCCCGAGACCTAGGCATCTTGATGAATAGGTCGACAAGGAATAAAGTAGGGGGAGATAAGGTCAAAAATTGCAGAGAAAATACCTATACATTCTATTCATTCTTTATTCATTTTGGGACCTATTTGTGGTTCCACTTTTTGTGCATCAAATGAAGAAACTTTGTACATGAAAGTTGTAGATAATTTTATAAAGAAAAATACAAAATTGATTTCACAGAAAAATAATACACCGATAAAAAGTTATGATCTGAATAAAAATCCAGAATCCCAACTTCCCAGACCCGTATCTCACAAATGAAAACTCCAAATGCAGCATATTCACCTTTAATTGTATATAGAAGAAAATAAGCTAATTAATGGCGGTGGTTTCGCATTTGGCGGAGTTACGGTTTGAAAGTTGACTTTTGGACCCCTATTGTATACTTGTACATATTAAAATATTCAATTTATTATTTATAAATTATTTTTATATTTTTATATTTTTATAATGTTGTAAATATTACTTATAATAATTATGTGCATTAAAATCAGAATAAAAATGCAAAGAAAAATTAAAGTAAAAATGAACATATAAAGAATACATAGGTATACTGCCTATACATATACCTGTACAAAACACTCTTATAATTTATTAATTATACATAATAAATCAGAAAAATAAAATAAAAATATAATTATGTGTATAAAAGTGTGTTATAATTATATAAATTAATAAACATAATCAATAAAATTAAAATACACAAAATAAAAATAAAATACTTAAATATATAGATATATATACTATAAAGGGCATAAATGCAAACTTGTAAAAATATATATCATAAAAATAATTAAAAATCGGAATTAAATACTATATAATATAATAAATATTTTTATTTAATAACCAAAATAAAATAATAACGTTTACTATTTTTAATTGATTTTTTAAGGGGATTTTTCCTGGTTGGTCCACGTGGACCAACCAGGATGGTCTGACAGTTGACCCCGGTCAACTGTCTGACCTACTCCCATAGGCTTTGTCAGAGTGCGTGTCCCTTTTCGCGATTTTTTCGAGGCCATTCCTTACATCTTCTCGCAATACTTCCTTCTTCAATGTTGTTCCTTGGACATCGGGCATACACACCCTTAGGTTGCCTTGTTCATCGCGTCTCTGGGTCAATGGATACGCTTCGATCTTTGGGCCTCGACAACCACATTCAAAACCGAACCCCCCTTCTTCCTCTTCTCTTTGAACCGCTTTTTGCTTGAGCTTCTCCCTCCGAGGGCTTACGACGGGTCCCCTGTGACAGAGGGTCGACCTCCAACCTTGTCGAGGTGCCTACCTAGCTCGGCGGCGCGTTCCAACCCTTTCTCCGGCCTCGCGGCCGTGAGGTCTCTTCCTCGGGTTCTACACCATTGAGGTTGTGTTTTTCTTATTTTTTTTAGTGTTTAGCTTGCTGTTATGTTTAGCTTTTAGTTCGTATCTTCAACCAGAAGTTTAATCGTTTAATTTTGCCTCGATTCCACCTCGAACACCTCGCCGGAGCTCCGAAGCTCCGGCAACCACAACCTCGCCACGCACACCACCCAATCCTCTCGTTCTTGTCTTGGGACCTCTACTGTGTCGCGTGTTTTCATCTGCAGGTCTCAGGGCTCCAGAGGCTCCCTTGGAGTCGAGTTTGCCGAAGAGGAAGGTACCTGGGGCCGTAACTCGCCCCCCCCGACATCGTGGTGGTCACCGGTGGTTCCTCCACCCTTTTGAGGCTGCTGACGACTCGAGGGAATCTCCAGGAGGCTCGTGGTGCGGTCGGAGGAGGCTCTGACAGTCGGAGGGGCTCGGAACATCAATTTGAATCTCGCCAGGAGCCTGTTTGTCTCCAGTTCTTCGTCCGTCTGCCCCAGCCGTTCGATCTGGGCCTGTTCTTCGCGGGGTACAGCTGCCGTTGGATGCAGCGTGCCCTCCAGCCGTCTGATCAAGCAAATCCGATCTAATCTCGGCCGTTTAGATGAAGGGGCATTGCGCGTTGCGCGCGCGACACGTGTCTTAAGTGAGGGCGCATCCACCATCTGATCTGCGCCTAGCGGGTATTTTGCTGTTCTAACCCGCTATTTTTGGTATTTAATTAAGAGTGCCCAATCCTTCATCTGCTGCAGAATTGTTTCGTAACATTTGCGATACAACCCCCAGATATTTGTAGAATTCCACTAAGGCCCACGCCTATGTCGCGTGCGCGTCACGTGTGACCTGGACGTTTTTGCATAAGAACCCCTGCTGCTTATGGTTTTTATTTTTTATACAGTAAACATTTCTGTCTGTATAACTTTTGAGTAAAAATTGCGTAGAGGCCCTCCGTTTTCTGGATATTTGCACAACCACCCCTCCCAGGCGCGCGTGTGACTCACGCGCGCTTGGGAATTTTTGCAACCAAGCCCTAGCGGCTTTTGGTTTTTTTGTCTGGGCCAGATATATTTTGTGTTAGTTCAAAATTGTGGTAAAATTTGCAGCCGTGCCCCCATAGTTTTGTATATTCGCTAAAAGGTCCCTGCTAGGCCCTTGTTTTGTGCGTGCTTGATCTAATTATTTGGAGCCTCATTTTAGATCCTAAACATCTCAAAATTTAGGGTTAAGCCCCTGGACAAGTGTACTTTCACGCTATCATTTTAGTTTTTGATTTTATTTTATTTTCATATTTATAAAAAATCAAAAACAAGCTTTTTCTCTACTGTCTAGCTTAGAAAATGCCAAAAAAATATTAAAAAAATTCCAAAAATTCTAAAAAATTCATCTAGTGTCCATTTTAACCTATTTTAGCGTCAGTCCAAGAATCATTAAAAATCTCAAAAGAAAAACACTAAAAATATAAAAACACTCCAAAACTTCAAAAAAATCTATAAAATCAAAGAAAACTCCAAAAAATACAAACTCAGTTTCTGTTTGTTCTTTATTCTGTCCTCTTTTTTTGAAAAAATAGTGTGAAAAGTTTTGGTTGCTGTTTGCTAATTTTAATTCTCATTTTATTCACAGCCAGCATTATTTCCACTGTTTTCCTTTATTTCAGTATTTAAAAATACCAAAAACATCTTGAAAAATCCCCAAAAATCACAAAAACAATAAAAAATCCTAAAAATACCAAAAATAATTTATTTCTGAATTTTTGAAAATTTTTACTTAGTTTTATAAATATTTTACCTTGTCTTTTATTACCTTGCCTTTGAATTCCAATATTGAAAAAGAAAAAGAAAAATATAAAATATAAAATTATAAAATCAGTAAATTAAAAATCAAAATACAAAATTAAAAATTAAAATAAACTAAAAATAAAAAATAAAAAAAGAAAAAATTAAAAACCCACAAAATTTTCATTTGCTTGCTTGCTTAGTGTAGACATATCACACACACACACTTGAGCACTATTTTTGAATTACCCTGCTTGCTCTCTGTGTTCGAACTCTCTACATACTTGCACCTATACATCTTTTATGTAGAGTTAAAAATAAATTTTAACTCCACATTAGTTCTAATTTATTGATCTTTAGTGTGGGTTAATTGTTGACTTTAATCGAGATTTGTGTGGTTAACGCTTCGATTGAGTTCACGCTTTGTGTTGAACTTAAGACCGCCTAATTTCGGTTAAATCAAATGGCGCCGTTGCCGGGGAGCAATAGCGCGTAGTTCGAGTTTTTGTTTTGTATTGTGATCATTTGTCTACCTTTGCAGCTTTTATTTCTGATTATTTTATTTTGGCTCATTTTTGATAATTATTGTTTGAATTGTCTAATCACCTTTGTGTTTGACTTTGTGCGAGGTACGCGGATCGAGGGAAGCTTTCTTCCCTAGGAGCGCCCGTGCACCCATGTGAGGCGGTGACGCTTCGCACCAAGGCAGACTTAGAGGATTTTCGAAGACAATTCCCGAGCCATTTATTTCATTGAGCTTATTTCTTGTAATTTATTGTGAGTGAGAGACTCTTAATTTGTAATAATACAGGTACCCCCGGACTTGGACATTCGAGCCTAATTTCCAAGTGATTGTTCACTTGGGGGCTCCCGCGGTTTTGTCAGCTTTTCTTCGCATTTTTTTTATTTTTGTTTTCCGGTTTTATTTTTTATTTCTTTTGTGTGATTGAGCCCTTAGCTTTTAGGATTGCTTGCGATAGACTAAGGCCAAACACCTATTACCTTGCATGCTCCTATAGTTTCGTTTGGACTTAGTCAAATTTTAAACAGTTGATCATCACCTTCAATCCGTCGCGCCGCGAGCTCTCCCCGCAAAGCGCTTTCTCCTACCCTCAATTTGTTGAGCAGAGGAGGGGTGAGCCTAGACCGGACTCTAGGGTTGAGGATTGGCGGTCAACTTGTGGTGCTTCCCGCTAATAGCAGTTTCTGAACTTAGGGCGATTTCATCGGCCTTTGCATGTGCATATAGATAGGTTTCAATTATGTTGAGCATCCTTGCATGTAGAGTGCTGGAGGCAAGGTGAGCATTTACTCTTTAGCATCCATCATCGTTTTGATCGCTTGCATTGCTTTCCCGCCTCTCTACCTCTGATTTTGCCAACCTAGGATCTTAAAGGAATTGAATCCTCGTTAGGCGCGTGCATTTCTTATTAAAAATAAAAAAAAGCGATAACCAATAAAATTGGGACTGCTAACATTACTCGACCCTAAAATCCACCAAAAAGAAAAATCTTGTATTGGGGCGAGTAATGCCCTCATTGTCTTCGCTTTTATTTGCTCGCGCACACCTTAAGGATTAGAGCCCAAATCACATCAAGCCCCTAAGTGTGTGTGAAATTCTTTGACTTCTCACCTAACTCTAAAACTGACAAGATAAAAAGACCGCATTTTACGGTCTCTACCGAGTTGAGTAGGTGAATTGAGGGTTTGTCTTGTTTCATTTTTGTCTGTGATTGTTTTTGTGTATCCTAGATCTCCTCTGCGCATTTGCGCCTTTTTCTTCACTCTCTTGACTTGACCTTCGTGCTCCCCCGAATCACTTCCTTTTATTTTCAATATGGACCCCTGGAGTGCATTTTATCCGGACCTTGCGGACCCCTCTCTCGCTCCAGCCAGTCCACCTCCCTTTTATCAGGAGGATCTTCCTCCTATTTTTTCTGATTTTTGTACATACCCACCTCAACCACAGTATCAGACCTCGGACTTTTACCCATCTCCACCTCCACCTGGGTATTATCCATCTCCACCTACACATCCACCCGAGTTTGACCTGATGGAGTCACCTCCCTCGATCTCTATGAGTGATATCTTGAATCAGATGACAAAGCGCATTGATTTGATGAATGATGATATTGCTTTCTTGAGGAAGAATCAGATTAATGCTCCTTTCGTCGGGGATACTGCTTCACTTGTAGGTGATCATGGGAGCTTGCAATCGCCAAAAATACAAAAAAATGAGAAAAATGTAAAAATCCAAAAAGAGATCGGGAGACACTTGGTTGATCAATATTTTGAGGAGAGAGTCCACTTGCCGGAACCTTGGACTACACATGCATTCACACCTAGTCCCACCTTTGACTCCGAGGATGCCGCTGTACAGACTGCTCTTGGCATGCCTCGTGTATACGCTGATTCCGACTTCCTCCCTTGTATGGCGGAAGTCCAAAAATTCAAAAAAATGTTATTTGAACCTGAAGTGGTGGATGCTATTCATGAGATTATCCGTGCCCCACTTCAGCTGGCCATGACCGACATGTCTGCTCCTCTTCCCAAGAAGAGAAAGCGGAGGAGCAGATCTGAGCGTCACATTCTGACCATGGCCACTGCCCTCGCCATCACACACCGTCCCATTCCCAAGAAGAAGAACACAGCTACACCTTTCATCACTTGCACCATCTCTGACCATACTTGTGATCGCACTCTCCTGGACGGCGGTGCTTCGATTAGCATATTACCCTTCTCGCTGGTACAGTCTCTTCACTTAGGGCCTCTCAAGAAGACCAGGATGATCGTTCAGTTTGCTGATGGATCTATCAAGTGGCCGAAGGGTATCCTTGAAAACGCCGTCATTTCTATTCAGGGCACGAGCCACCATGTAGATTTTGTCGTGTTGCCCATTGAGAGCTCCACAGGGGAGCCATCTCCAATCATCCTGGGACGACCATTCCTCGCCTCTGCGAGGGTCGTTATTGACTATGGATCAGGAGAGGTTCGCTTCCGTCCCGTTGCCGAGAGCGAAGTGTTGATCACCACACCCACAGTTGACCAGAGACCTGCACCTGATGCACCTTCACCGATCATAGCTGACTATGAGGCCCGTGACCTACCTGATGATACTAGAGACACTTCCTTAGCGACCACCGATGAGACCCGATGAATCCCCCGAAAGGGGAGGAAGTCGGAAAGCATGGACCTCACTAGTCTTCCTCCTGGTGTGTGGCGATGTGTTGATGAGATCCAGAGTATTTATGTGATTGAACCATTTGAGCAGGGTGCAGATACCAAAATAATTGAGGAAGCTTATGATGTTGCCCATTACTTTGAGAGACCTCATAAGGAAACAAATGACCCATGTAAGACTAGACAGGACGGACCTGTTTTGACTACTTCCACTGATGAGTCCACTCCTGTCCATGTTGATTCTGATGGGCCAAAGGCCGAAGTTGATTTGATCGCTTTTCTTCAGAAATTTGGGCCTTTTGATGAGAAAGATGATCCGGTTGAGACTCTTGAGGACGATCTGAGTTCGTATACTTCCACTGATGATTTCGTTCCTTTTGATTTTGACCTGGACGAGGACTCGCAGGACGACTCCGATTACACTTCTTCCGAGGATGATGAGTTCGTCCCATTTCACTTTGATATCGGCGAGACTTCTAAGGCCGGACCTAGTCGTACTTCTTCCACTCACCCGTCTGTGCCTTCACATCATAGGACCACCAAGGGAGAACCTAGCCATAGTGCTTCCATCGATCAGTTCGTCCCTTTCCGTTTTGATTCCACTGAGGGCCTTCACCGTGTCGACCCTGATCGGCCTTCGTCCACTGTAGACCCCGATGTCGACATACACCATATCCGATCTATCCCTCAACGGTACCGTAAGAAGGTTTGCTTTCCACCTTCTGATGATCACCCTTTTATGTTGTAGATTCTCTCTTGTGACTCTTTCTATCTCCCGTTTTTGCTCGTCTACCCATTTCTCGTGTTTGCCTTGCTTAAGATGTACTTTGTCCTAAGTATAGGAGGGGTAGACGAGTTGAGTGTTCTTTCTTCGTTCCGTGTCATCACTCCTGCTATTGCCTATACTTAGGGCTTCTTTTACCCTAAGTATAGGGGGAGTGACGTGTACATTCTCATGATCTCATTTCCAATCTCATCTTATTTTCTTCTGTTCTTCTTTTCTTCTTTTCCTCTTCTATCTTCTTTATCTATCAAAAAGGTGCCGCCCTTATAGACAGTTTTCCATACTTAGGACGTACTTTGTCCTATGTATAGGGGGGTTGGCACCCCGAGTTCCTTTCATTTTCATTTCGATCCTCTCCATTGTCTCCTCTTCTTGTCTATACTTAGGGATATCTTACCCTAAGTATAGGGGGAGACAATCCGAGTACGATCTGTTCATTCCCACCCTTGACCCTCCCTGCGTTGTGTACACTCTGCTATACTTAGGATTATTTGATCCTAAGTATAGGGGGGACGATCAACTTCTCATTCGTTTGATTCATTTGTTCCTTCATTATTTAGATTTTCCTATACTTAGTACGAGTTATGTCTTCTCTTTTCTCTCCGATCTATGAGGACATAGCTCAAGCTAAGTATAGGGGGGTCGTATATACTGCGTATATACTTTAGCCATAACTCGTACTTTCGTATTTTCTTAATAATTATGGCTAATAATTCTTTAAAAATTCTTTAAAATTCATTAAAAATCCTTAATAAAAAGATGTGGTTATTCCTCAGATTCTTTTTGTATTTACTGATTAATAAATCAGGTGAAAATGTTTTTTGCAAAATGTTTGAAAAATAGTTTGAAAAACTTTGTGAACATTTATTGAAAACTATTTTGAAAATGTTTTGTTACATGTTTTCAACCTTTGTAAAAATGTGTGGTTTGTAAAATTTATTTTCTTTGTGTGAAATAAAATGTTTGAAAAATGATTTGCAAATGGTTTGAAAAATGGTTGCAAAAATGATTTGAAAAACCTATATATACTGTTTCAAAAGCCTTTGCAAAATGATTTTCAAATGTGTGTAAAATGTTTGTAAAAATTATTTTGGACTATAGTTTTCAAAAATTGTGTGAAAAAGCTTGTGTCAAATAAGTTTGAGGAATATTTACATCACACCAAAATCCACTATATACATGTACTTATAAAATTGATCACTTATCCTTGTAAATCCTTAAAATCCACTTCTTGTACATATAAGAAGCACTCCCGTGTACATATTTTTAACCTAGTTTTCAGCCAAAACTTTTACTTTTTAAAAAGCCCAAAAACATTTGCAAAATTAAAATCCAAAAACATTTGAAAAAAATCTTTTTGAAAAAAAGAAAAAAATTGCTTATGCATCATCATATTTTCAAAAATCCATAAAAAGTTCAAAATCTTTGAAAATTGCATCACAAAAATATTTTCTGCATTCTGCATATCATTTGCATAGCATTCGCATTTTTCGGATTGAGTTTGATGTTCGAACAAATCTAAGTAAAATCCGGAGATTGGAGCTTGATTGGACCATAAAATCTACCTAATAATAGGAACCTTATAGGAACTGGGTTTGAGGTACTTCAGGTCTAGTTGACTTAATTCTTTGAGGATCACGAGACTTGGTTCAATGGATTCTTGACAGCCTAAGTAGAGTATTTCGGAGCACACACACGATTCTTATTGATAATGACCTAACTTGGACACCTGCACCTTTCACATGACTCAACTCAGTTGGAGTGGTGAGGGGATTGGATTTGCCGGTATGAGACGCACACAAGTGGAAACACTTGTCCTCCTCTAGGGAGGGAAGTGCACCCCAACCCGTCCAGTGATTAGGAAGTCTAAAGACAGGAGGCTGTGGGTTGCGATAAAGCTTCAAAAGAGGGATAGTCTACTGGCTCAAGAGGAAAAACTCCTTATGTAAATGCTGCTGTATATAGTATTTCAAAAAAAAAAATGTTCAGGCATGTACAAAAACAAAAAGCCTGCAAATATGTACAAAGTCAATAAGCAAGCTTGAGTTCCAAAGTCAAATATGTGAGCCTGCAGCAGGATGACTTGACTACACTGGTCTTGCATCCCAGGATAGGTGGCTACACTGGCTACCGTCCATTCTTCTCTTCACCCCTCCTCTTGAGTTGGTTGCCACTTGAACTTAGAAGGGAATACCCCGCTCCTCGAGGATGGAGTTGCTGGATTGGGGAATCATTGGGTTGTCATACTGGAGAAGTCAGTTGCTTTGTCATTCTAGTTAGGGAGAGCCACCATCACTTACACTGTACGAGTCAGGTTCATAGTCGTAAGAGTTTGCGTATGAATTGAGATATTTCTGACCTGGCTATTGAGGAGACTTGGATAGAGTTTTGGGATTCTCAAGGACTGTTGGATTTCAAACACGGTTCTCACTAAGGTTCCGCCCGCACTAAATTTCCAAAGGTCCGACTTAAGCTCCAAACTTTGATTTTGCGAAGACAAGTTTGATGATCAAATAAAATCCAAGTTCTTCTTTTTCTTTTCTTTCTTTTTCTTTTTGCACTTATTGCATAAGTGTTTGCTAGGGACTAGCAAAGGTAAAGTATAGGGGGATGATGAATCCACATTTCATCATCTTTATTCTATCATTTTGGCACCAAAAACCCTAGCAAATGCCTGTAAATAGCATTAAAATCACCATCTTAACATCCATGCATGTGCATCACAATAGTGTATAAAATACTATAATTAAGGCCAAAATTATAGAATAAATAAAGAAAAGAAAAAGAATAAAATATTGTAAATATTTTATGACCCGAAACCCCGAGACCTAGGCATCTTGATGAATAGGTCGACAAGGAATAAAGTAGGGGGAGATAAGGTCAAAAATTGCAGAGAAAATACCTATACATTCTATTCATTCTTTATTTATTTTGGGACCTATTTGTGGTTCCACTTTTTGTGCATCAAATGAAGAAACTTTGTACATGAAAGTTGTAGATTATTTTATAAAGAAAAATACAAAATTGATTTCACAGAAAAATAATACACCGATAAAAAGTTATGATCTGAATAAAAATCCAGAATCCCAACTTCCCAGACCCGTATCTCACAAATGAAAACTCCAAATGCAGCATACTCACCTTTAATTGTATATAGAAGAAAATAAGCTAATTAATGGCGGTGGTTTCGCATTTGGCGGAGTTACGGTTTGAAAGTTGACTTTTGGACCCCTATTGTATACTTGTACATATTAAAATATTCAATTTATTATTTATTCATTATTTTTATATTTTTATATTTTTATAATGTTGTAAATATTACTTATAATAATTATGTGCATTAAAATCAGAATAAAAATGCAAAGAAAAATTAAAGTAAAAATGAACATATAAAGAATACATAGGTATACTGCCTATACATATACCTGTACAAAACACTCTTATAATTTATTAATTATACATAATAAATCAGAAAAATAAAATAAAAATATAATTATGTGTATAAAACTGTGTTATAATTATATAAATTAATAAACATAATCAATAAAATTAAAATACACAAAATAAAAATAAAATACTTAAATATATAGATATATATACTATAAAGGGCATAAATGCAAACTTGTAAAAATATATCATAAAAATAATTAAAAATCGGAATTAAATACTATATAATATAATAAATATTTTTTATTTAATAACCAAAATAAAATAATAACGTTTACTATTTTTAATTGATTTTTTAAGGGGATTTTTCCTGGTTGGTCCACGTGGACCAACCAGGATGGTCTGACAGTTGACCCCGGTCAACTGTCTGACCTACTCCCATAGGCTTTGTCAGAGTGCGTTTTTGTCCCTTTTCGCGATTTTTTCGAGGCCATTCCTTACATCTTCTCGCAATACTTCCTTCTGCAATGTTGTTCCTTGGACATCGGGCATACACGCCCTTAGGTTGCCTCGTTCATCGCGTCTCTAGGTCAATGGATACGCTTCGATCTTTGGGCCTCGACAACCACATTCAAAACCGAACCCCCCTTCTTCCTCTTCTCTTTGAACCACTTTTTGCTTGAGCTTCTCCCTCCGAGGGCTTACGACGGGTCTCCTGTGACAGAGGGTCGACCTCCAACCTTGTCGAGGTGCCTACCTAGCTCGGCGGCGCGTTCCAACCCCATCTCCGGCCTCGCGGCCGTGAGGTCTCTTCCTCGGGTTCTACACCATTGAGGTTGTGTTTTTCTTATTTTTTTTAGTGTTTAGCTTGCTGTTATGTTTAGCTTTTAGTTCGTATCTTCAACCAGAAGTTTAATCGTTTAATTTTGCCTCGATTCCACCTCGAACACCTCGCCGGAGCTCCGAAGCTCCGGCAACCACAACCTCACCACGCACACCACCCAATCCTCTCGTTTTTGTCTTGGGACCTCTACTGTGTCGCGTGTTTTCATCTGCAGGTCAGGGCTCCAGAGGCTCCCTTGGAGTCGAGTTTGCCGAAGAGGAAGGTACCTGGGGCCGTAACTCGCCCCCCCGACATCGTGGTGGTCACCGATGGTTCCTCCACCATTTTGAGGCTGCTGATGACTCGAGGGAATCTCTAGGATTCTCGTGGTGCGGTCGGAGGAGGCTCTGACAGTCGGAGGGGCTCGGAACATCAATTTGAATCTCGCCAGGAGCATGTTCGCCTCCAGTTCATCGTCCGTCTGCCCCAGCCGTTCGATCTGGGCCTGTTCTTCACGGGGTACAGCTGCAGTTGGATGCAGCGTGCCCTCCAGCCGTCCGATCAAGCAAATCCGATCTAATCTCGGCCGTTTAGATGAAGGGGCATCGCGCGTTGCGCGCGCGACACGTGTCTTAAGTGAGGGCGCATCCACCGTCTGATCTGCGCCTAGCGGGTATTTTGCTGTTCTAACCCGCTATTTTTGGTATTTAATTAAGAGTGCCCAATCCTTCATCTGCTGCAGAATTGTTTCGTAACATTTGCGATACAACCCCCAGATATTTGTAGAATTCCACTAAGGCCCCCGCCTAGGTCGCGTGCGCGTCACGTGTGACCTGGGCGTTTTTTCATAAGAACCCCTGCTGCTTATGGTTTTTATTTTTAATACAGTAAACATTTCTGTCTGTATAACTTTTGAGTAACAATTGCGTAGAGGCCCTCCATTTTCTGGATATTTGCACAACCACCCCTCCCAGGCGCGCGTGTGACTCACGCGCGCTTGGGAATTTTTGCAACCAAGCCCTAGCAGCTTTTGGTTTTATTGTCTGGGCCAGATATATTTTGTGTTAGTTCAAAATTGTGGTAAAATTTGCAGCCGTGCCCCCATAGTTTTGTATATTCGCTAAAAGGTCCCTGCCAGGCCCTTGTTTTGTGCGTGCTTGATCTAATTATTTGGAGCCTCATTTTAGATCCAAAACTTCTCAAAATTTAGGGTTAAGCCCCTGGACAAATGTACTTTCACGCTATCATTTTAGTTTTTGATTTTATTTTATTTTCATATTTATTAAAAATCAAAAACAAGCTTTTTCTCTACTGTCTAGCTTAGAAAATGCCAAAAAAATATTAAAACAATTCCAAAAATTTTTAAAAAAAATCACCTAGTGTCCATTTTAACCTATTTTAGCGTCAGTCCAAAAATCATTAAAAATCTCAAAAGAAAAACACTAAAAATATAAAAACACTCCAAAACTTCAAAAAAATCTATAAAATCAAAGAAAACTCCAAAAAAAATACACACTCAGTTTTTGTTTGTTCTTTATTCTGTCCTCTTTTTTTGAAAAAATAGTGTGAAAAGTTTTGGTTGCTGTTTGCTAATTTTAATTCTCATTTTATTCACAGCCAGCATTATTTCCACTGTTTTCCTTTATTTCAGTATTTAAAAATACCAAAAACATCTTGAAAAATCCCCAAAAATCACAAAAACAGTAAAAAATCCTAAAAATACCAAAAATACTTTATCTCTGAATTTTTGATAATTTTTACTTAGTTTTATAAATATTTTACCTTGTCTTTCATTACCTTGCCTTTGAATTCCAATATTGAAAAAGAAAAATATAAAATATAAAATTATAAATTAAGTAAATTAAAAATCAAAATACAAATTAAAAATTAAAATAAACTAAAAAAAATAAAAAAAGAAAAAATTAAAAACCCACAAAATTTTCATTTGCTTGCTTGCTTAGTTTAGACATATCACACACACACACTTGAGCACTATTTTTGAATTACCCTGCTTGCTCCCTGTGTTCGAACTCTCTACATACTTGCACCTATACATCTTTTATGTAGAGTTAAAAATAAATTTTAACTCCACATTAGTTCTAATTTATTGATCTTTAGTGTGGGTTAATTGTTGACTTTAATCGAGATTTGTGTGGTTAACGCTTCGATTGAGTTCACGCATTGTGTTGAACTTAAGACCGTCTAATTTCGGTTAAATCAGATATGCACACCTACTAGGGTTAGCAGGAAGACCAAAAACCATGTTGAGAAACACGTTTTATTAGTAGCCACGTCTTGTGCAATAAAGAACTCGTTTCCAAGGAAACGAAGATTCATGGGTGCACATTATGTAGTGAGTCATGTTGATGACATCGCGTTTGCACGCACTCTCCTGGACAATGGTTCCTCCATCAATCTGATGCCTACAACCCTCTATGAGCGGCTTAATCTCGGACCTCTTAGGAAATCTAGAGCCCTTCTACAGTTTGCTGATAAATCAACCAAGAGGTCCCAAGGAGAATTGAGGAACATTGTGATCAAAGTCGAGCGGCAAGAATACATGGTGGACTTCACTGTCATGGATATGGAAACCCCTCGTAATTGGAGAGACTCCCAGATAATTCTAGGTAGGCCCTTCCTCAGAACAGCAGGGGCCTTATTTGATTATAAGATCAGGAAAATTCAGTTCCAAATACCAGGCAGAGATGAGGAACTCGAAATGAAGCAGACAAGATGGCAGAGACCGGATTCAGAATCCAGCACCGAGTACTCTTCTACCGGAACAGACTGCGATCATGTAGATACAGTTGGGCCATGGAGACAGAACCCAGCCAGCACCGATGAGTCCCTCCCCTCCGGAGATGATCCAGTGCATGAGTCAGTTTGCGAGGTCCTCAGAGATGAGTACAACTCAGAACCTGCATCACCCTACATCTTCGATGACTTAGAGGCCCAGTTTGGCCTATCAGTCCTTACATCTATAGGACAATCGAAAGATGAGGATAACGAGTCGGACGAGGCGTTTTCCGATTGTATGGAGACCTTTGACGATCCGACTCCAGAGCCGAACTTGGTGGCAGCTATCACAGAGAAAGATCCAGCCACCTCCAACACTGAACCAGATCAGATTGAGCCAGACTTCTTAGACGATCACATTATTCCTGAGCTCAAACCCTTACCCACAATCTTAAAATACGCCTTCCTTGCGGGTCAGGACAAGAAATTTCCGGTCATCATAAGTTCGCGATTGACCGAGGAGCAGGAATCTCGCTTGCTAGAGATCCTGGAGAAAAACCACAAGGCGATAGGCTGGAGCATTTCCGATCACCACGGTATAAATCCCGCTCTGTGTTCGCACCATATTTACTTGGAGAAGGACGCCAAACCCTCTCGTGAATTCCAACGTCGGTTGAATCCAAATTTACGAGAGGTCGTGAAGAAGGAGATAGAGAAATGGTGCGACGCGGGTTTCATTTACCCAATCTCCGACTCTAAGTGGGTGGCCCCAATCCATGTTGTCCCGAAAAAGTCAGGAATTCAGACGACCACCAACGAGGACGCAGAGGAGATCGTGACGCGAGTACCCACGTCGTGGCACGTCTGTGTGGATTACAGATGCCTGAATGCCGCGACGAAGAAGGATCATTTCCCCCTACCGTTCATTGATCAGATCTTAGAGAGACTAGCGGGGAAAGAGTTCTTCTGCTTCTTAGATGGATTCAAAACAATCAAGTAGCCATAGCTCCAAAGGACCAGGAAAAGACCACATTCACATGCCCCTTTGGTACCTATGCTTTCAGGCGCATGCCTTTCGGGTTATGCAATGCTCCAGGTACTTTCCAAAGATGCATGATTGCTGTATTCGCCGAAATGGTCGACGAATTCCTAGAAGTCTTTATGGATGACTTCTCGGTCCACGGCGATTCCTTCGATTCCTGTCTTAGGAATCTGGACCGAGTCCTTAAAAGATGTTGTGAGGTTAATCTGGTGCTCTCCTGGGAGAAGAGTCACTTCATGGTGACGGAGGGCATTGTGTTGGGGCACGTCATCTCCAAGAGAGGAATGGAGGTTGACCCTGCCAAGGTGGATGCGATCAGACGACTCCAGCCACCAACCAACGTTAAGCAGTTGCGGTCGTTCCTCGGGCATGTTGGATTTTATCGAAGATTCATTAAGGATTTTTCTAAGATTTCCCGACCGCTAACTGAGCTTTTAGGCAAAGACATGGAGTTTATTGTTGATCACAAATGTCTTGAGGCCTTTAATCTATGGCAGGGAATGATAATGGATGCACCCATCCTACAAGCCCCAGATTGGTCTCTACCTTTTGAGATCATGACGGACGCCTCAGACTATGTTGTTGGGGCTGTGTTAGGACAAAGAAGAGATGGCGTCTCGTTCACAATTCACTACGCAAGCAAAGTGCTCGACACCGCTCAGCGTAACTATACAGTTACGGAAAAGGAAATGCTTGCGGTAGTGTTTTCCTTGGACAAATTCAGATCTCACCTAATTGGATCCAAGGTAACTGTGTTCACTGACCATACGGCACTACGGTACTTGATGGAGAAGAAGGACGCGAAGGCGCGTCTTCTTCGGTGGATTTTACTTATCCAGGAGTTTGATTTGGACATTCGTGATAAACCTGGAAAGAAGAACGTAGTAGCCGATCATCTTTCTCGTCTCGAAGATCTTAATACTTTCGAGGATTCACCAATTCGAGACTCCTTCCCTGACGAGTCGAATTTTGTTGTCGACTCACTCCCATGGTACGCCAATATTGTGAATTATCTTGTCTCCAAGAAAGTTCCCGAAGATTGGCCCAAGAGCCAAATCGACCGACTAAAGTCGGACGCTAGACACTACCATTGGGAGGATCCGATCCTTTTCTTTGAAGGACCGGATTGTGTCTGGAGACGATGTATTCCTCAGAAGGAATACCAGAGTGTCCTTTCTTTATGCCACAGCTTAGAGGCAGGAGGACACCACTCCGGGAAGAGGACCGCATGGAAGGTACTTTAGTGTGGCTTCTACTGGCCGACTCTGTTTCGCGATGCCACCGCCTTCGCGAAGTCGTTCCCAGTATGCCAGAGAATGGGAGGAACCGTCGGTTCCAAGGATGAGATGCCAATGCGGTCGGTCATCATTTGTGATGTCTTTGACGCCTGGGGCATCGATTTCATGGGCCCATTCCCTGTTAGCCACGTGTTCCAATATATCCTTCTTGCGGTGGATTATCTATCCAGATGGGTGGAAGTTATCCCAACCCGAGCTGCAGACAACATAACTGTCTGTAAATTTATCAGAGAGCACATCATCTCTAGGTTCGGATCCCCAAAATGATGATATCAGACGGGGGTAGACACTTCGTGAATCGGGAGGTGAAGAAACTCCTGAAGGACTACGGCATCGAACACCGTGTCGCTAGCCCTTACCACCCACAAACCAATGGTATGGCTGAGGTGTCGAATGGGGAGGTGAAAACCATATTGCAAAAGCTTGTCCGCCCGGATAGGAAGGACTGGTCTCAGATCTTGGATCAAGTCCTCCGGGCGTATAGGACAGCTTACAAGACACTGTTAGGAACCTCCCCATTCTGAATGGTATTCGGAAAGCCGTGCCATTTGCCCGCAGAGTTAGTGCACAAATCAGAATGGGCAATCAAGAAGGTCAACTGGAACACGCACCTTGGGCAGAAGCAGAGAAACATGGATCTGAATGAGCTTGTGGAAATCAAAAACCACGCATACGACAACAGTTTGGTGTACAAGGACAAGGTGAAGCGTTGGCATGATAGATATATTAAACGAAAGACCTTTGTTCCTGGACAGAAGGTATGGTTGTTCAATGCTAGGCTGAAGATTTTCCAAGGCAAGTTGAAGTCCAAGTAGACAGGCCCATTTGTCGTCCGTACGGTGCATGATAGTGGATGTGTCGAGATCTCAGATCTCGTAGATGACGCACCGACATTCCTAGTGAATGGACAACTGTTGAAGCACTTCGTTGAATCCAATGAGCAGTTAGTCCATGTTGAGGATATTGTATTCATGCGCGAGACAAATCCAGCAGATACACCTCGAGCCGCGTATGAGACCTTGCAGCAGTGAGCTCCAGCTATCCGCAGCATCTCGAAAGATTCAGACCAACTCATCTGTATATATCATTCTTCTTGTACATCCTATCCTCTCTTCCACACGACTCTAGTAACCCATCCCCGCCTCATTAGATCACTATCTTAGACTATACTTAGGATAACTAGATCCTAAGTATAGGGGGGATGGGTCACCTGAGTCAATTCACTGTACATTCTCCAGATCACATTGGTCCTCGTACTCATTTCCGTCCTATACTTAGGCTGACCTGAGCCTAAGTATAGGGGGGACCGATGCACGCATTGTATATTCATCCACGTCTCTTCTTGACCTCGTCTGCCCCACTTTTTGACTTTCTTCTACACTTAGGCTGCCAGAGCCTAAGTATAGGGGGGGCTGGTCGATTTCTATACATTTTTTTCTTTCTCTTTAGCTCACCTACGCTTAGCACGAGCTATGTCTTTTTCCTCGCTCTTCGTGCTCTGAGGACATAGCACACGCTAAGTATAGGGGGGCGTGTATATATTACATATATACTTTACCCATAGCTCGTACTTTCGCGTACTTTTGTATATATTTTACAATAATTACAGGTGAGTAAAAAAAAGTGAAACATGTGTATATACTTGTACAATACTCTTGTAAATTGTGTAAAATAGGAGGTATACCAATGAAAAAAAATGAATGAAAATAGGCTTCTTATTTACTCTTGCATATCATCTCTGCATCTAAAAAGAAAAGAAAAAGAGTCTTGCATTTTCATAGCATGACATCTCATCTCATCTGCATACTTTGCATATGCAAAGTGAAAAGTTAGTGGGTTCTGAACCAAGTTATGAATAGATATTGAGGATGGACTTGATTTGACCTTAATCCACCTAATTTCAGAGGAACCTTATAGGAACTGGAGTTAAGATTTCTCAGGTCAAGTGATTTAATTCTTTGAGTCCGCAAGTCTATGTTCACATGTCATCTTGATCAGTCTAAGTAGAATATCTCGTGCATACGCAGGATTCTTTTAGATAATGACCTAACTTGGACAAGCACTGTGCACATAGCTCTTCATTGATGAGGTGATGAGGAGGTAGAATCCTTTAGCTTGGAGTAGCACACGGGTGGAAACAGCCATCCTCCTCTAGGGAGGGTAGTGCATCTCAACCTAGTCTGGTGGTGTTGACATCTAAGGACGGGATGCTGTGGGTTGCAATAATGCTTCAAGAGAGGGATACTCTACTGACTCAAGAGGAAAAACTCCTGATGTACATGCTGCACATTGTATGAGTTTGAAAAAAAATGCAAAAACTCCAAAAAAGCAGACAGGTCCAAGAGAAAATAAAATACCTGTCGGAGTCTGTATATTAGTAAAGAAATGCAGCTGGAAGACTTGGATACACTGGCCAGGCATCCCGGGATAGGTAACTACACTGGCTACCGTCCATTCTTTTCTCTACCCCCTCCTCTTGAGTTGGTCGCACTTGAACTTAGAAGGGAATACCCCGCTCCTCGAGGAAAGAGTTACTAGACCGGGTTATTGAGTTACCTTGTTAGAGGAGGCTGGTTCCGAGTCATTTCTGATGTGGAGAGCTATATCTCACTTACACAGTACAAGTAAGAATCATAGTCATCAGAAATTTACGTTTGAGGATTTGTTCTGACCTGACTATTGAGGAGTCTTGAATAGAAGACTTGTGGAACTTGAAGTCTGTTAGGTCTTAAATTCAGATCCCAATAAGGTTCCGCCACACAATTAATCCAAAGGTCGAGTCAAGCTCCATTTTTAACTTTTGTTCATGACCTTGGTATGGAACCCAAAATCATTTCACTCTTGCATTTCATTTAGTTTCTCGGGGACGAGCAAGGTTTAAGTATAGGGGGTTGATGAATCTGTGATTCATCACTCTAAAAGTTAAAAATAGAGCCTTGTTCCCGAGTAAATAGAGGCATATTTCCCTTTATATTGCATAAATAGCCTTCATGCATGCATACACAATATATGCATTTTAGCACTCCATTTGCATTTAAATAAGAAGCCAAAATCCCTGGTAAAATATCCTCTTATCAAAATAACCTCTTCCTTATAATATGTACTCCTTAGTTAATAATATAGGGAAGAAAGCCAGAAATCCCCCTTGTAAAATAACCAATAAAGCCCTAGAGCCCCTGGATCAGAAATTGCCCATAACTCCTTCATACAAATTCCGAAATAGGTCTACTTACTTTTAGAATAATACATATTAAAAGACCTTTAAAATGAGACTAATTTCATCCAATTTGGAGCTCGTATGAAAACGTTGGGTTTTTGGGCCTCTTTGTATACTACATGTATGTATATTTGTATCTTTGTATTTATGTATCATATTTTACCTCATTTCCATCTTTGGTCAGCATGAAACTTCTAGATCTCATCGAGATCTACAACCTTCATGTTTTGAGTTTTTCTAAATTCGGCCCCTTCCTCTCTCTACCCTTATTTCTTTGTCCAGCCAATCACAGCAGGCCACGTAACGCCATCTGGTTGCGCCACGCGGCCCGCTCCCCTTGCCAAAGCCGCCTCTGCTCTCGGTCGTTGGATGACACTTTCAATCCAACGGCCACTGGATGACCACGTACGCCTTTCACCTTGATCGTCAGATCAAATCCCTCGCCTCATCTCAATCGCCCGTTCACGCCTCTTCCTCAGCGTGCCACGTGGCGCTTGTTGCGCCCTTGGATGATGCACTCCATTCCTACATCTCAAACGCTCATCCCGTAGTGCATCGCAGCCCTTCGATCTTCCTTAGATCCGATCCCCGCCGCTCGTCATCGCCCTCTCCTCCGCACGACACCTGGCGCCATCACGACCTTTGGATTAGGCCACTCCTGATGCAATCCACACCGCTCGCGCGTACTTCGCCCCCATCGTGCCACGTGGAGGGCTCCTGACCCTCAGATCGTTTCGCTCGGATCTAATCTTAACCGCTTCATCCCGCTTCGATCACCACCATTGGATCACAAGATCCAACGGTGGAGACTTCGTCTTCCACCTCCAAGCGCCCCTCTCTCCCACGTTCTCCACCTTGCGGGAGGGGCACCCCCTTCCTTATCTTGGCCGCACCTCCACCACCGTCGACGACCACCATCACCTCCACATCCTTCCCCACTCATCCATCATCCTCGCCAGCCACTTCATTTCCCACGTCGACTGCCAGCTACGCCCCACTACCTCCATGAACTTCGCTCCATCACCAGGCCGGTCATCTACTTCACCCTTTAAATACTCCACCACCGGCCATCGTCGCACCCATCCGCCACCCCTGAGAGACACCCCGAGCTCGGAGCTTCCGATTGGTGACAGTAATTGCAAGTTTCTTCGAGCGAAGACGGTCGTCTTCTCCGGCGAGATCCTCGGCCACCACTGAGTCGCAGTCCTCCTCCGCCGAGCCGCTGCTTGAGCTCAGGGACTCACCGCCCCTTCGAGCGACGATCTGAAGCTCAAACTCGAGCTCCATACCCCTGGTGAACACCTCCATCCCCGATTGATCTTCATTTTGATTTTGCTTCATTTTTTCACATTTTATTCGACGTCTCCGTCCACCTTCTCGCCTCGCTTCCACTTCGCCGAGCTCCACGTCGGAGCTCTCGTCTTCGCGGTACCCTCTACGCCCGCCGACGACGCACTTCGCTATCCAACATCTCCAGCTCCGCCACTTGGCCGGAGCACCATCGCCAGCAACCTCCGACGGCCCTCTCCAGCTCCTGAGACCATCAGCATCTTCGCCCCATCGCCACGCTTCTACTGGGATATCTCCGACACCTCGGAGAGCTTCATCGACACAAGGAGGGACGGGCGGAGCAAAAGCCCCATCGCCTGAGCCCCGCCATCTCCTCCGCAGGCGGCGGAGGACCATCTGAGGAGAAGCCCCAGCTGTCGTTCGATCACCTCGATCGAATGGTCGATTTCGCGCCACGTTGCCACTCAGCCGAGCCTCCCAGGTGTCGTTGGATCCTTCCAGATCTAACGGCGCTTAGCGAGCCACGTGTCCCACATCTGGAGCAGCCAGGAGCCGTTGGATCAACTTAGATCCGATGGCCTGAGATCTTGCCACGCGTCTTCACCGCCATCCGTTGGATCGAGCTTGATCCAAGGGTCCGCAACACGCCACGCAGACGAGGTCCGAGCCTCTTCCCCGACCTTAGGCTCGGACCACCCGAGGCTAGCTGAGCCTCACTCTAGACCTCCAGGCACACCCGAGCCGAGCCCCGAGCCTCTCGCAGCCATCCGAGCCTGGGCCGACCACATGAGGAGCACGTGCGGCCTGGGTATTTTGCATCGAGGCCCTGGAAGCTTTTCATATTTGCAAAAAGGTCCCTGTGAAGCAGACCCCACGTGAGGAGCACGTGTCCAGTGGAGAATTTGCATACCAGTCCCCTACATTATAGGTAATTGCATTTAAGTCCCTGTCAGCAAATTTCTTTTATGTAATTTTATTTTCTTGTATTGCAAATACACCCATGTGTTTGCACGCTTCCCTAGGTCGCATTTTACATCATTTTTAAATTCCAAAAGTTGCATTTTGTTGAGTAACTTGTCCTCTATCTATTGTGCTACGTGTCACATTTTTGTAATTGCAGTAGATTTTTAAATGAATTAATTGGTTGATTTGTGTAATATTTTGCCCAGTGAGACCTTTTAATTTATAATTAATTTTCTGTAGCTCCAAAAATTCTCAAAAATTCACAGTAGCTCTAGGATAGTGAACTTAACATTGCATAAAAATTTTATGTCCTTTGCACACATATCGAGGCCTGAATAAATTGTTTAGTGATTTTCTTATTTTAATTTTAATAAGTTCATTTCACATTGAAATTAGGGTTTGTCAATTTTCCAAGATTCCTTATCATCAGATCTATCTAGGATAATTTTATTTCCTGAAAAAGATGTGATTTGGTATTTATTAAAAATAAATTAGTGAAAATCACCCTATCTGTATGTTTAATTCACATTAAATTCATTTAGCATCTAAAAATTCTAAAAAAATTAGGGTAATTCATTTTTATCATAGTTAATCATCTGGCTAATTTTCAGAATTTTTGGACTCCATTTGATATCTTAATTGAATTAACTTCAAATTGTCTTGCTGGTTGCATGTGTCCTGCGTAGAAATAGAAAAAGACCAAAAAAATAATTCCCTAAAAATCCAACACTTGATATTTGCTAACAATTCATCTAAGGAGACATATGCCTCCCTGAGTTCGACCTTGGACACTACCAAGTAAAAAAATCACCGCTTGAAATTGACTCAAATCTGATTAAAGTGGTTTTTAATTAGCCATCTCGTATCCGACTTCAACGAACGACATCGAATTAATTTGGACATTAACTTGACTATCAGTCTGCTATACTTAGGATTACTTGATCCTAAGTATAGGAGAACACCGACTCCTATTGATTATATTCTTTTATTCATCGTTGTAGTATACTATTTTTTCCACTTTTCTATACGTAACACGAGTTATGTCTTTCTTTTCAACTCTTTGTTCACTATGAGGACATAGTTCGAGCTAAGTATAGGGGTGTCGTATATATTGTATATATACTTTAGCCATAACTCGTACTTGCATATTTTTTAATATGGCTAAAATACTGTGTAACTTCTTAAAAAAAACTAAATAACTAACAAAAGGATGCAAATATTTCCTCAAAATTATTTTGTATATACTGATTAATAAATCAGGTTAAAATATTTTAAAAATATTTTGAAAGTAGTTTGAAAATCTATTTGAAAAATCTTTTGAAAACTATTTGAAAAATGTTTGAAAAATATTTTCAACCTCTGTGAAAATATTGTGGTTTGTAAAAATGTTCTCTTTTTGTGAAATGAAATTATTTTTTAAAAAAACTATTTGCAAATGTTTGGAAAAATGGTTGAAAAATTTATTTTAAAAATCTATATATACTGTTTAAAAATATGTTTGCAAAAATAGTTTTCAAATGTGTGTAAATGTTTGTAAAATTATGTGAAAAATTATTTTGGACTATTGTTTTCAAAATTATTTGTAAAATTATTTTCAAAAAAATTTGAGGAATATATGCATCATAAAATAAAAATTGAATAAAATAAAAATTAAAAAAATCCAACTCTATATATACTTGTATAAATTACTCAAGTTGTAAATCCTTTCATCTGATTCTTGTAAAATAATTGCCTCACTCATGTGTAAATATTTGTATGTCTTCTCTAACCCTTATTAAAAAAACAACAAAACAAAAAAAAATTATTATATACTTGTATATATTCCTAACTATTTGCATTAAAAAACTTTTCGCATGTGCTTCATTTTTCAAAAAAAATCCATAAAAATTTCAAAATTTTGAAAAGGATTTCACAAAAAGATTTTTGATTTCTGTTCGTTGCATGTACATATTTTCTTGCATTTGCATGAGCATTTTTCAAGATGATTTTGACATTTAAACTAAATCTGGAATAAATTTGAAGAATGGAGCTTAGTTGGGCCTTAATCAACTTAATTTTAGAGGAACATTATAAGAGTTGGAGTTATGACATTTCAGGTTCTAGTGACTTTATTTTTTGAGACCATAAGACTACGTTCACATGTCATCTTGATGAGTCTAAGTAGAATATTTAACAACACACGCATGATTCTTTGAGACCCTGGCTTACATTGGACAATGCACTCTACACGTAGCTCTTCATGAAGGAGGTAGTGAGGGAGCAGAATCTTTTGGCTTGGGGTAGCATGTGAGGGTAGTACATCTAGGTGGAACCTCTCGTCCTCCTCTAGGGAGGGAAGTGCGTCTCAACCTGGTTTGGTGATGTTGAGGTCTAAAGATAGGATATTGTGGGATTGCAATAATGCTTCAAAAGAGGGATAGTCTACTGGATCAAGAGGAAAAACTCCTTATGTACATGCTGCACCTTGTATATATTGTCAAAAAAAGAGAAAAAAAAGCAAAATCTCCAAAAGTGAACAGGACTGATAGAAAAATAAAATGCCTGCCAGAGTGTATATACAAGTGAAAAAAAGAATAAGATCTTCAAAGTCAAATATTTGTGAGCTTGCAGCGGGTGACATGGCTACAGGGGTCATGCATCCAAGGATAGGTAACTACACTGGTTACCATCCATTCTCTTATCCATCCCCTCCTCTTGAGCTGGTTGTACTTGAACTTAGAAGGGATTATCCCCGCTCCTCGAGGAAAGAGTTGCTAGACCGGGGGATTAGAGTTACCTTGTTGAGAGAGGATGTTTCTTTGCTACTTTTGAGATGAGGAGCTATATTTCACTTACACGTACAAGTAAAAATTCATAGTCATAAAATTTGTGTATGTAGACTTGTTCTGATCTGACTGTTGAGGAGACATGAATAGGAGTCTTTTGGAACTTAGAGTCTGTTAGGTTTTAAATCCATTTCCCACTAAGGTTCCGACACACTAATAATGCAAAGGTCTGACAGAGCTCCATACTACATTTTTATGAAGATAAGTTTAAAAGTCAATGTTGTTCTAACTTCTTTCCTTTTTCTTTTCTTTATTTTCCAAATAAGTGTTTGCTACGGGACTAGCAAAGGTAAAGTATATAGGAATGATGAATCCACGATTCATTATCTTTATTCTTTTATTTTAACCTCATTTCCTTAGTCAAATACCTGTAAATACCTACTAATTGCATAAAATTAACATTTTGCATGCATTTGTTAAAATTGCATTTTTAACACTTTTTGTACATAAAAGAATAAAGAAGAAAAAAAAGAAAAGAAAATAAAGGAGGTATTTATGCAATAAATACAGACTGACCCAAACCCCGAGAGAAGGTCAAGACTTGACCAGACTTGACCTCATCGACCAGGAATAAAGTAGGAGGAGATAGGGTCTTCTGTCAAAAAAAAACCAAAAATATCTTGTAAATATTTTTCATGTATATTTGTACAAAACTTACACTATTTTATTTGTACATAATTTGACCTCAAACTAATTATTTTTGTAAATAAAAGTTGTAAATAAAAATATGTTGTAAATAAGAAAAATAAGTGTAAAATAAAATAGTGTATATATCGCAAATAATTAGACCCAGAAAAGCCGCAATGCGATAATTGAAATACCAATTCCAGCTCCATACGAGCTCAAATCGAACCAAACTCACTTCCATCATATTATAAATTAAATTACCTTTCAAATGACTACGATTTCATAATTTTTGGAGGTACGGTTAAAAAGTCAGTTTTCTTCGGTGTTTTGTGCAGTTTTCCCATATATTTATTGTATATATTTATCTATATTTATTTTTATATAATGTACATAATTTAAATATTGTTTTCATAAAAATAAAAATTAAAAAAATCTTTTATGAAAAAATATTTCCTTATTTGCACCTATGTATATTGTATTATATGTGTATAATATGTGTATACAACTAACTTCCTTAAATAAAATTCACCAAAAAATTAATTATCTAATATTATTTATTAATTTAATTTAATTACTAAATGTGTAATTAATTATTTGATTTATGTGATTTATTTAATTTATACACTTACAATGTATATAGGATTTTATTTCATACCTTAATGGCCACCATTAAAGTAGCTCATTGATTTTCATTAATTAATTAATTAATTAATTTAATTCTGGAATTCGTTTTTAATTATTTAAATAATTTATTAATTTAATTTTTTTATTAATACACCCAATAAACAATTTCCATATATGTGAATATTTTTCATTTTTGATTTTTATCTCTTTTTAGTGGGCTCCTCCTCCCTCATTTCCTCTTGATCGATCTTTGGTGGAGAGGAGCCCGATCTCCGAGTACCGTCTTGTTGAAGAAGGGTGTTTACCCTCCGAGCCGTCAGGTGACAGCGTGTCGGCCCTCGTCGAGGCCATCATAATATTTCCGAACCCCGAGGTGAGATCCAATTTTATGTCCTGTCTTTTTCTCTAGGATAAATCGTAGGTCGCGCTTTTAATCTCATTTTACTAGTCTTTAGATTTTAAAAATCCCAAAATTTTCACCACAAAATTTTCACCCGATACTGATTTTTTATCTCATCTGTTAATCCCTCCTATTCACATCTATCTCACGCAACCACACACCTCCGACCATGCACGGTTGTCGGAGTCACGGATCTCTCTTTCGCCTCACTAAGATCCATTCCCGATCATGCCTCCTAATTTTGTTCATAAAAATGTAAATAAAAATAAAAAATACATAAAATAGTTTTTCTTGTTAATCTAGCATTTGTTCTTGCATGGAAAATTTTAAAAAAATAGTTTTTTCTCTCTAATCATTGTTTGCAGGTAAAATAAAAAAATGTAGTAGCTTTTTCTCTAACATTTGTTTTTGCAGGATCATTAAAAAAATAAAAAAAATTGTAAAAAAATCCTTTCTCCTCTATTTATGGTTGTTGTTTAAAACAAATATATATATATACACAATTTTTTTCTTTCTCTAACATCTTCCTTCAGCTTAAAAAAATAAAAATAAATAAATAAAACAAAAAATAAAAATTAACTCCAAGCAGTGTTGCCGTCACCCCCGCCGCCCACCATTTCTGTCGGCCTCGACCCACAGGAGCGGCTGGCTCCGCGATGACCCACGCGCCATCTCACGCTTTCCGCGACCACCGCGCGCAGCCCCGCGCTCCAGCGGGCAGCCCTCCCTCGAGACCTCTAGCGGCACCGTCGTCCGTGCATCGTGCGCCATCTTTGTCAGCCTCGCGGAGCTGCCCTAGCCCGTGTCCCCGCCGAAGCCTCCTTCCACAACACCCGACCTCCTCCTCCCTCCGCTGCCCGCACGCGGGCCCTTCCACCTCCACCGTCGACGTCGCGGACGCCGCCCCGCGACCTCCCGCGCATCCCCCGCGCCCCACCGCGTGCGCGTGGCATGCGTGCTCCATCGATGACCTCCAGATCACGTCGCACCCGACCACGCGCTTCCATCGTCCTCCAGCCACCTCTCTTTGGTTTGCTTTGGAAAAGAAGAAATGAAAGGAACCCTAGGAGTTGTTATTAAAATATTGGG
Source organism: Ottelia alismoides (assembly GCA_037367405.1). Taxonomy (NCBI): domain Eukaryota; kingdom Viridiplantae; phylum Streptophyta; class Magnoliopsida; order Alismatales; family Hydrocharitaceae; genus Ottelia; species Ottelia alismoides. The sequence goes on along the minus strand of JAZKJV010007583.1, from coordinate 6,671 downwards.
AAAATATCAGTCAAGCTCCTGGAGGTATTCAAAATTGCAGAAACACACTAAGGTTCAGAAGATATTTGGGTAAATTTCATATTTCATCTCACAAGTTTATATTCTTATGATGCAGTGTAGAACTTTTCATAATTACATTTATGTCCCTGTGATTCCAGACTTTAACTTGCATGACCTCTTTGAATGAAATAAATATTTTTAATGCTTTAAATATCTTGTAAAAATTTGTGTAAGCTCCTATTTTGCGCCTTAACGTTGTATAATTCATAGCATTTTGTATCTATTTGATATATTTTAAAATAAAAAAATAGTGTATTTTTCACGTGTTTTGCACTCTTTGATTTTTAGAAAATTACAAAAACATCAGAAAAATTTGAAAGAGTTAACAATAAAATTAAGTATATAAAACGCAAAATATTTTCTTTGTAATTTTCTGTACATTTTTTAATATTCTGAAAAATACAAAAAAGAGCGGTTTATGTGTGTTTTATTACTTGTGAATATTGTTCTGCTTTTTTTTAAAATAAAAAAAATTCAAAAATTCAAAAACCACTAAAAATTCATTTCGAAATCTGACTACTTAGTTTTTCAAATGTGCTCCTTGTGTTCGTCCCTAGTCGCTATACTAGGTAAGAAGAATAGCGAAAGCCGCTTACATTGAATTTCCTTATTTTCTGAGTGGTTTATTTATTTTTCTCGATTGACCGCGCTCGGTGATTTGGTCACAACGACCCTTGTTTATTTACATACTATATTCGAGTTGTCAGGTAAAAGTGTAAACCCTGAAGATGACAGTGTTAAAAGTGATCTATATCTTCAGGATGATCATAGGTCTTCCAGTATGCATGATGTACAGGTATTGGGAATACCTGAGGGTGATTTGATCGTAAACGATTGTATAACAATGGTGCTTCCTATCCGAGGGAGTGATGAAACAGGTCCTGGATTTTAGTGACTCCTCTCAATAGAGAAGTGACCTAATCTTAGTCCATGTATTGGACATTGATCTGAATGAGATTCAGATGCAATGAGAAGATTAGGTTTACGGCCTTTGATTTAATCAAGCATCTATGAGAGGTCCATGGGATCTGGATTTGTGATGTGATCTCAATATCCAAGTCACTATACATGGAACAATACAATCGCCCTGTCCTTATCTCCAAGTATCTAAGAAGAAATCACATTATTCTTGAAGGCTTCAAGAATAATTCCATAGATCTAAGCATTAAAGAATTTGATAATTAAATGTGATTTAATTATCTTGATATGTGTGGAAATTACCCAATATAATTAAATGTGATTTAATTATTATGGATAAGAATAATGTCGATAGTAATAACCAATTATTCATAATATATTATAAATGTGATTTATAATGTATTAGAGAGAGCTAATCATAATTTATATTTTGATTAATTATTAATGTGTATTGGATACACATTGTTTAATTAATTGAAAATGTAAATTATATTTTGTTTTGGGTTGTGAATGTGATTCACAATTTTCCAATGGCAAGATTGCAATATTCCAAAATTAATTATGAATTATTTTTGAAGAATAAATCACAACAAAAGTTGTTAGAGATTATAGGAAAAATCCATGGAGATATGCAATCTCATGATATTGCATGAGATTGCCTCCACCATAGGAGATGGTGGACGGCTACACATTCGCACAAGGAATGTGGTAGCCGTCCCCCCTTTCCTTATGGGAAGTGATCTCCATGCTAATCTCTCCTTAATTGCTTGATCTAATTTAGGATTGAATTAAATTTGATGTGTCAAAAATATATTTGATTTAAATTAGATTATTAGTTGTTGGTTTTTACCAACAACAATCTTGACCATTGGATTAGACATAAATCATTCTCATCCATTGATTTTATATGTCCCATGGATTCAGATCCATGGATCCCCAAAATCCTATAAATAGAGAGGCATACCATGCTCTCAAGGGCTAAGCTTTTGAAGCACATCTCTCTCTCTCTCTTTCTTCCCTCCACACGTCAGTCCTCTCTCCCTCCTCTTGGTGGCCGTCCACCAAACCCTAGTGGGAGATAGCTGTCGTCGCCTCCGCCACCGCACCACTGGTTCGACATTCTCCTCCGTCTTCTTGAAGTGCTATGCTCATGAAGAAGACGTTCGATCTCGTATGACGAGACTTGAGACAGGAGGTCTCTTTTCATAGAGACTCGATCACCACGCTTCAATAGGTATTCCTTTATACTTGTTGTGGTTATAGATGAAACGTTCCAAGAATCGTTTTTGGATCATGTGGTTTCATCACATGAATTTTTTTTAAATTCCACTCAATAGAACAACTAGTATGACTAGTCGTTCTTCATCGTATTCGATACGACGCTCAGGCTTCTGTGATGCGCTTGAGGATTATTCCATATCCTTCACTCCTCTCTAGCACCTCCCCTCCCTCATCCTTTGCAATCCGCCACTGCCTCCTCCACCTCCTCCTCGTTTGCAAACTGCTACCGTCGACCGCCTCCCCCACTCTAGCACCTCCTCCCCATATCCAAGCCACCACCGCTGCCCCCTCTCCACCACCTCCTCCTATTTAAACCCGCCGCTGCCTCCCCCTCTCCATCACCTCCTCCTCGTCTCCTTGACACTGCCGCCTCCCCCTCTCCACCACCTCCTCCTCGTATCCAAGTCGTCGCCTCCCCATTGCTGCTCACCTCCTCTTGGGCCTCCACCGATCATCCTCCTCACCTTGTCACTGCGAGGATAGGAGATGCTTCCCTAACACCTTCTCATATATCTAAACATGAGCTACAATAAACAAGGTATAAGAAAGTAAGGCCACAATCTCTTCTATTTTTAACATTTAATAGCTACTTTTGTTGCATTCTGTGTTGCCAATTGATTGTGAAGGTTATTTCAACATTCTGATTTCACTGTATCACATTTGCATCCAACACTTTATAAACATAATGTATAGTAGGTTTGTGGTTTAGTTTTGTCGAGCACTCTGCTAATCTGCTCCATGTTGAATTTTTCCTCTTGAGAGGATTTCAAGATTGGATGCTATCAAGCACAATAGCCTCCTCCATGGAAGTTGAGGTTATGGCAATTCATCCTTACATAAATCAGATTGATGGGCCATACTCGTTATAGAAAATCATTGCATTTCATTAACATTAACTTTGAAATGTATACCTCGGTGCAACTAGAATAATTGTCTAAGCTAGATGTGCATTCTTCCAAATAAAGAGCTTACACGAATTGTGTTCCTGAATATCACCAATTCTAACTTCAAAGGTAAATAATCCATAACCCACTACTACATTATTATTTCCAATTCCAACACAATTGGCATCTAGCTAATTTGACTTCATAATATGAAAAATGAGTGGTCTAAACTTGAGTGAAATTCAAATTCCCTCTTAGTGTCTATAGTTCTCTAAATTTGATGACATTAAGGATTCTCATTTTTCACTCACAATAACACCCCCATGAAAATTATCCATCTGCTTACATCTAAAATAAAGCAAAATGGATGAACACCTCTTCAATCTTCAATCCATACTTGGTTTAATCCTTTACAAAAGGTGGTCAAAGTCCTGCATAAGTGGTGCTATGGTGTTAGTTTTTTTCATTGACTAGCAACCTAATCAATCCGTTTAGTCCCTTCATTCAATCGGAGATTTGATCCATTCATTCAACTTGAGATTGGAAGTTTGATTTAAATTCCCATAATAAAGATCATGCCATCAAGTCTGAATAGTCTAATGCATCATAGGTATATGTTCGTCGTGTTTTTCACATACATAATTAATTACAAGTCGAAGAATAATTACGTGGATTATATATCATAAACTTTTGACATAATAACCAAAGAGAGGAATGTGCGTAAATTCTATTAAATTCTAGTTGACATCTTACTTGGCAAACCAAAGTAGGTATGAATGGTCTGTTCAAAATTAATTTCCAATTAATTTGTTTAAAATAGAGATGACCAGTTACTGCATAGAAGGTAGTCACATCGTAGACTTATAAATATTGATGAAACTATGTTCAGAAAATGAGTAGTGATTAGAAGACTATCTAATGCTATATGTGTGTGTTGGAAATAACTGTGTAGCAAGGAAATGCTATTCTTATTTAGACTTTTTATTTCTAATGATCTCGTTGCAGGTAGAGCAATGAGTTCGACAAGGATTGGATGCATAACTGTGTAATGAATGGATCCATTTGCATGTCATTTCAAATTGGTATAGAAGGCTTTCTCAATTTTGCCTTTGCTTAAGGAGACAGAATAGTTGACATAGACGGAAAGATTATATTCCCGTGCATGAATGTGGACCCATGAAGAAATAATTTAGAGATGTTGTGGCAGAACACTTGTGTAAGAATGGTTTTGTCACAGACTACACATGTTGGTATGCACATGAAGAGGTCCGAGATACTTACCGAGAGAGGTCACAGATGTCGGACACAACAGGTCTAGACTTAACCCTTCTTTAGAGGGTTGTGATAAAGAATTCAATGGAGAATCAAAGATTTTATTGAATTGTTACAAAAGGCTGAGGAGGCATTATGGCCTGGTTGTAAATAATTTTCTCTCCTATCTGTTGTTACGGAGTTAGTGACAGTTAAAGCTGAATACAATATGACCGATGCTAGTTTCAATGCCATGGTTAAGATTATAAAGAGAATGCTTTCGAAAGATAATGTTCTACGTGGTTCCTATTATAAAGTAAAAACCATGATGAGTACACTTGGTTTAAGCAGAAAAGTTTGATGCATGCCCCAACAATCATATCATCTATTATGGGACAAATATACAAATGAGACTAAATGTCCAAAATGTGGTAAACATATGTATAAACCAAATATGAAGACAAATGTTCCACAGAAGGTGCTCCGTTACTTTCCTATAGTACCATGTTTACGATGACACTATTATTGCAAAGAAATGGCTAAAGACATGACTTGGCATGCAGATCATATTCATGGTGACTTTATGGAACATCCTTCTGACTCAGCTCGTTGGAGGGCTTTAATGGAGTCATCTTGAACTTTTGCTATATATAAGAGGAATGTAGTGATTGGGTTGTCCACTGATGGATTTAATCCACATGGTCGGGGGAAAGATTACTCGTGTTGGCCAGTTATCATCACTCCATACAACTTGCCAACATGGCTATGCAATAAGAAGCAATATATGTTTCTAACTTTACTTGTGCTCGGTCCAAGCCATCTTGAAAAATATCTGGATGTTTATCTCAGATCATTAGTTGATGAACTGAAGGAACTATGGGAGAAAGGCTAGGAGACATATTATGTTGTTACTCGCAGTAAATTTTAGATGAGAGTGGGTTTATTGTGGACAATTAGTGACTTTCCAGCATATGGAATGCTATCGGGATGGAGTACACATGGGAAAATAAGTTGTCCATATTGTCAAAAGTATATACGAAGATTTGAACATTTCATCTCTAGCACACAATCTAAGCAAATATGTTATGTAACTATTGTTGGAAAAACACGAAAAAGAGATGACTGTCTCACGGTAATGAAGAAGAAGTCATGCATTTATATCGATGATAGTGAACTAGTAAATGTAGATTGTGCATCAACACATTTGCTTATTCCATAATATGAGATACCACAAAATATCGCAATAATTCCTTAAAAGTAATGCTCTTATCAAAATTTTTGGGTGCATCAACAGATTTTTTTATTTAAATTTTTTTTACTAATGAGTTTGTGCATCGATACAGGAAATGACTGTGACACACGGTCGAGGTCCTAGGAGTAGTAGTTCACGACAGGATTATCATCGTACCCCAGACCCCAGTGGCATAATTTTATCTCTTTATACGTTGTTTTATGTTTATTTCAATTAATCAAATTTTTGTCCATAGGTGAACGTAATAATGAGGTTGTGAAGCTTGTCGCTTACATGCAAGAGAACTGTTTACAAGTCCCTCCCCAATATGTGCAATTATATTCCTTAAATCGGGACATCTCCTAGTGTGACATGTACTCGTTAGCCAACAGCACAGTCCTCCAGCCAGCAGCAAAGCCCTCGTGAGTCTAAGGACCCTACACATTGTCCACCCTCTGAGCCGACCCCACCTCCTCTACCTCATGATCCACGCAAAATCTTGCCGTTTCTACATGACAGGTATTTCCAACACACACTTCTTTGTATATTTTTTAAGAAGAACCTTATTCATAGTCATGCTTTATCTATAATTCTGTAAAATTATTTTAAATATTTAGGTATACTCTTGTTCATCAGCATGCAGTCGCTCAAGCCCTTAGCAATGCCTTCCACTCCATGGAAGATTGCTCAGACTACAGATGGAGTTGCTTGACTCCTGATTTGCAACAGAGTATTTTGAATGGGGTCTAGGTAAGAAATATTTTGAAAGAAGCAATTTACTTTTTATTTAAGCCATTGAATAGTAGTAACCAAAATTTGAAGTGTATAATTTGTTTAATTTACCCACAAAAGAAATGTATTAGCAAACCTGGGAGAAAATAGCAACAGACCGAGTGAAAGACAATATTTATAAGGATAGAAAAGCTGCAATTAAAAAGCTCGATGATGTGGAAGATTGGGAGAGGGAAAAAGCATGTGGTCCATCATGGTGCACTCTCTAGAGGTAGAGACGTTATTGTGATCTCTTTACTCAAGAGAATTTTCAA